>JARHVA010005952.1:487500-992500 GCA_037957365.1 Torreya grandis
TTTAATAAAAAAATGAATAAATGGTTGTCTTCTAGAGGTAAAATTACTTTGGTCAAGGTAGTCCTTCAGGAATTACCAATATATATTTCCTCTATTTTGAATATTCCAGGAACTATCTTGAAATAGTTAGATTCTATAAGCCAAAATTATTATAGAGTGGTGTGCAAGATAAAATAAATTGGTCCTTATTCAAGTGGGAAAATTTATGTCAGCCAAAGAAGGAAGATGGATTAGGCTTCATATCTTCTTTAAAATAGACCAAGGCCATTACTACTAAATTCTAATAGTTGATGCTAGTTTTTTTTATGACTTATAGGCTACCAATATTAGAGATAAATATACAAAAAATAATCCACCTAATAGAATAATTCATTTGTCTCTTCCCATAAAGGTTTTCCCAATCTTATCATCCTTAAAGTTAGTGAAGAAATTATAAAAATAGCTCTTTTGGATTGTGAATAATGGGTAAAAGGAAAAAAATTGGACTGATTCTTGGGATGGACACCCCCCACTTCTCATTTAATACCCTTAGTTTCAACCACTCATGGAGCATATGCATAATATAAGATGGATAAAGGTTACACATTATGCTAGACTTGTTAATCATCCTTGGGAAAGTGGTATGTGTTGGATTATGATTTTAAAATGGACTATTCACATTGGGTGGGAGGACCAAATTCTTCTTAATACTATCTTGAAGGACTATCCTCTCTCCACTTCTCCTAAGATAGATACATTAATATGGGGAATTATGCTATAAGTATTTATACAATCCATTCAGGATATGTTTCTTTAACTAAGGGCACCCCTCATCCTCTAGAAGATATTTTTAGGCACATATGGTAGCCTGTAATTTGGCCTAAGGTTAGTTTTTTTGTTTGGTTTATTATAAAAATAAGAGTCTTAACTAGTGATCATATTATGAAGCATGGATTTTATGATCTTTTTAGATGTGCCTTATGTTTGAAGGCTAATGAGACCGCTTGTCATGTGTCCTTCCATTGTTCATGGGTTATATCCTTATAACAGTGTCTATCTACATTTTTTAACATACATTGGAATAATATTGAGTCTTTTGAATAGTTGATTAAAGATTGGCAAGGGTATATTCCTAAAGGCCAAAATTTACTTTCAGCTCTATGGACTAAAATTTCCCTTCTCCTTTGGAATATCTAAAAAGAAAGAAATAAGATGATTTTTGATAAGATAGCATAGATATATCTTATGTTTAGGAGAAAACGAAAACTAATGTTGTTTAAAGAATCAAACATAAGATTTATTTACTTCTTATTCTTAACACAAAATTGGAGCATCTTTGTAAACAACTATCTTTGCAACCTAAAGATTCAATTATGCCAGCTTTTCAGAAAATAAAAAGACTCAAGAGGGATGGTCAATGGATTGGTCCCCCTCTAGGGTATGGTAAATTGAATATTGATGGAGATTCAAGGGGTAATATAGTTATTTCATATATGGAAGGCATTGGTAGAACCTTTTATGGTTTGGTGGTGTTGTATTTTGCTAAAAATTTAGGTACTATAACTAATAATCTAGCGAAGATTAAGATTATGTACAAAGGCATGTAAGAGACTTTGAAAAGTGGTTGGCAAAACATTCAAATTGAATCAAATTCCAAAGTGATTTTTGGCTTGTTATCTAATTCATAAGAATTCCATAGTTTAAATTATCATTTGGTGAGAGAAGTTTGGAAAATAAGAAGATTGTAGGAACATTTCTAAGAGGTGCATGTTAATCATATTCCCTGATAACAAAATAAAGTGGAAAATAGATTGGCTAACTAGGCTATGGATATCCATAATATTAAATGATATGTAATACCTCCTATATGGTGGTCCAAAAATCCCTAAGAATACATGTGACACATTTTAAATTTTGAATCTTCATAATGAGTGCTTCTGATGTTATTTTCATGTATTCTGCTCAAGCTTGGACAAATAGTTTTTAGGCCTAACATAGTAGATTTTATACTTTTGACATATATCTAATATAACTGTGATTTTTTTTTAAATAATAGATACTCTTAAAGTGCATGAAGAGCTTACACATTCATTAAAAATCTTGTGTATTTCTAATTTAGATATTTGGTAATCTCTCAAGGGATGAGAAGGGGTTCAATTCTTGATACCACTATTGGGTTTACCTAGAGAGCAACACCATGAATATGTTATTTCTTTAATTTTTATTATATCTTTGGAAGTTGATGAGTGTAAATAGTATATAAAAATTCTAAGTGGAAAACATCAACTTGTCTAACTATTGAAAATAATAAATATATGTGTGCTTGTGTCAATAGTGTATAAGTTGTTCCATCTCTCTTAAAATATTCCAATACTAAAGTTCAATAAATTCCTTCATATGCACTTAGGCACCTTATTCAGAATGCATATCCTATTATTTTTGAAAAATTTAGGACTTTTCTTTTGGTATATTTCCCAAAGTCAAAATAACATATGTTTTGAGGTGTTGGGCCATATGTTTTTATTGGTATCTCTTAAAGACCTAGTTTGTGAGGGAATAATTGATAATGAAATCCTTCATACAGTCCTCCATCTACTTGGATCTTTTAGTTTGGAAATATAATATATTTATTCGTATATTATTGTTGATTTTTTCTTATGTTCATAAAGACATGTATGCAAGTCTTGGAAGATTGGATATCATCAATCCTTTGATTAGTTTTCTTTCTTAGATAACATAGCATATTGTCATTCAATATGCTCAAGAACTTGTATCCCTTTTTATATCAATTTAGACTAATACATGTCTATCTTTTGTTATTAGAGATGCTTCTATGCCATTACTTAATCTCATAATGGCTCCAAGCATTTTACTATAGAGATGGGAATAATTTCATTGGTTAATTTCTATTATATGGACAAATTATTGATAAAGCTATTATAGATGATATTATTCCCCTATTAACCAAATCATTGAGAAAAGGGACCACCAAGGGAAATAAATTTGCATCAAATTCACTATCTAGATCAATATTTCATGGGCTAGTTGAACATGTTGTCATTAACACAATTCACCACTACAAAATTATACTTCATCTGGTCTCTTTTATTTCTACTAAAAATTTAGAAGGTATTATATAAACATAATATTTTAAAACTCTATCAATTATTGATGATTTATCTCTTATAGGAACCCATCAAGTCTCAATCTCTCTGTGTGCACACCGTAAAGGGTGCACTGAGAAAGGGGTGGGTAGACCATTGGTGCTTCACAAGATTATTTTCCCTTATACCACCGCTTGAAACTAACATAAACCTCTCCTATACATTTATCTAAGATTTGACACCTCCTTTACACACTCCTATAATAAATTCACCACCTCAAATAGCCCCTACCTAAGCCAAAACCTTTTTTTAAATTTTATCAAACAAAGTCAACATGGGTTGACCTTATACTTAAAATCTATTAGAACATTATGGGATTAGGTCAGCCTTAGTTTACCCAGTCTAGGACCTAACTACTTTATTTATTTAAAAATATAGATTTGATTAGGATAAATCTATTGGTAAAAAATTTAGAAGAGTTTAGGGTTAGATCCAGCTATATATACACATACATTTATGTCATTTCATATAGAGACAAGGAGTCAGTTATTATTTATACATCTACTTATCCACCATTCTACTTGAGGAATAATCCATTTGGAGATATATATATTGTCTTTTGGAGAAGTCTTTTAGATGTATAGGAGAAGTTGTGTAGCCTAGAGCTGACCTATCTTTGTTATCCTTAAAAACCACAACAATCTATTGTGAATCACCTTATCTAAGGGAGAGATTGAGGCTCAGTGGGTTCATCTTCAAAGGTATGTATTCATAAATCTTATTATTTTTTGTCAAAGTAGATAAATTTGACTTTTTTAGTTTATATATTTCTCTCTCCATGCATTACGATTTCCTCTACATTGACTTGAGTAAATATCTTCTATGCGTGTTTAATTTCATGTTTATTACCCCTATTTTGTGCCACATGCTTTGGTGAGAACTAGGTTACATTATGATTTACTTTTTCATTTACATGTGAATAAGGAAACATAGGACCTATCTAGGGTTATCACATGGTGTTGCTTGACTAGAGGCTTTGGAACCCTCTCTAGTGATATTATTATGGTAATGGACCCCTTAGTTAGGTCTAGTGGATCCATATTGGTCATGACCTTGATTGTCTAAATGTACCAATAAGTGAAAGGGCTAGTGTGATTTATCTTCTCCAAGCTAGGATTGATTTTTAAATCATCTTTACTTTCCACTTTATACATTTTGGTGAACCCAATGTGAAACTAACCTTTGTAGGTTTTCCTTCACACCTTTATTTATTATCATATATTATATATTTTTATTTTTATAGTACTAGATTGAATCTATAGATATGGTCTAACATTGTGTGTGAAGTTTAACACATAATCACTATGATTTACTATGTATTCCTCTATGTAAGTCATTTTCAATAATAGGTAATAGGATCAAACAACTCGACTCAATTTGATTATTTACATATAGGTTTTTAGACTCTATCAACCTAGTCAACTATATTAGTAGAATAAAAATCATCATCTAAAAAACACAACATAAAATATCAACTTCAACATCTTCAAAAATTATTAGGTTCATTCTCACCTACTTATTCATTTTTATTTTTCATTTACATTCCTATTTTTCATATTTTTTAGTCTATAAAACTATATCCCTATAGTGAATTGATTCGACTAGATTGACATAGTTATGTGGCTTAATTTTATGTCTATAATAATAAGTTTACTTGTTTTATTATGTTCATCTATATATTTATTCAATAGATAGCATCGACCCTATCAATTTTATTATATACTATTTGCATACAGGGTCACCTGAACCAACTCTGTGTTAGTCAAAACAAAAGAATTAACCTATCTTGTTAGTAATTATTTAATTTTTCATTTTTTTTCTTGTTTTATTATATTAACACACATATAATAAATAAGAGGCTTTTAATTTATTTATTTAGTCACACTATTTTTATTTTTCACACACTTCCAAATCACATAACATCAAAAAGTCCTAAAGTCTACCTACTGAGATTTCATTACCAAGGGAGAAGTTGTATTGTTTTTTTGACAAAGTATAAACATGTGGTTGATGGTGTATATTGGTCAAGCACCCAACACCCTTATCATTATGGGATTGTGAAGTTAGGGGTTAGTCCTCAATACCAAGTCAATACCATTACTAATACAAATCCCTTTTAGCATTAACTACCTAAAAGCTTCCATAGATTAATTTTTTAATTCCTTATTATAGCCTAATATCTATCACATTTATTTTAAAAAAAATTATAAATTTAAACATTCATGAATGACCACTTAGATTGACATTTATATTTTTGTTACATGCTTTATGATCATTATATGTTGTATTGCAAAACTTGTATCAGCTAGTGTTGGTGCAAGTTTTGTATTGTGTGCCACAACTAGCTTAACTGGATTGATATAGTTTTTCATGTGATTATTTCAAATATTCTAAAAAAATACATTATATCATCTATATTTATAATAGTCAAAACTTATCTTTGCCTTTAATATAGTCAATTTGCTCATTTGTGTCTCTTATAGTCTTTGTTTTCCTACAAAACACAGTAGCTCTATTCAACCCAATCTCTTATAGACTGCTTGTCTATTTATCTTCAATAGATAGAGACCTATTTGACTATGTGTCTTTAATACTCTATCATTTTTCCATCTATAAAACATAATCGACTAGTTCAACTATGTCTTTTGTATCTTATTTTATTTATTGCCCTTTAAAATAGTACCAACTAGTTTGACTATATATCCTACCAATGGACCTTTATTTATATTAATTATTAAGTCTCTCTTATTAATTTAAATTTATTGCTTAAGGATAATATATAATTGAATCAATCAAAATGATGAGTTTTACCAACTCTAATAGGTTCCCTAAGACACATCTTGTGGCATCCATCATGGATCAAAGCAATATCCATATTTCCACTCATACCACCAACTATGGGACTCCTCCCCATTCTTAATCAACACTTAACCCTTTTTTCTAATTTATAATATGAACTTGATCTTTAATACCCCATGAAAATATTTTTTTACATTAATGAAAACCCTCAACATAGAGGAAAAGATCCTATAACCATCTATAATCTCATGATGGGACCTCATATAGAAAAACTCCATTCACCATCCACTACCTTTTTCCATGGATTTGGGGGAACCCCTTTCTTTACATCAAAATATTTTCCATCTATAATGTCTCCTTCCCACACCATGGCATCATCTTATATGTCTTCTTCAACCTCCATACCAAGTATTTCTACCAACATGGTAGGTTTAACTTCTACTGGACCTGTTCAAAACACCCACATCCTTAACCATGATACCAATGATTATTTTGACACCAATGATACGTAGGACACTATTGAAGTGCATTCCACTACTTCATCACACACTCATAGTGCATCACAAGCTCTTAATACCTCCTATAATACTAATGAATCACATGTTGCATCCACTAGTCAAATTGTTGCTCAAACTAATCAACTCCTCTTAAAAATGCTTAACCAAATGAATAATTTTCAAATCAATAATTAAAATCATATGATGCACATGAAAAATCATATCATAAATCTCCAAAACTAACCTCACTAGGTTTCATGAGGAGCACAAAATCCAATGCCTTGCCCCATACCCACCCTTAGGAATTTCCATGGTAACCTTATACCATAACTTTTAATCATCAATAAAACCATAAATAATATACAAAACAAACCTATAGTACCACAAATTACTAACATTGACATAAGAGGTATCACACCTACCATCACCTATAACAGATTTACCAATCCCACCTTATATTTAAAAACATTTGGTAACCTTTATAAGGATTGGGTTAAGATTAATATCATCACTGCTACAAAACTATTATCTAAAAAAATATTAGGATATTATTTATATTAGTACAATCAATTAAAACCCCACTCTATCACTAGCCTTGAAGACTTGGTCAACTCACTAGTCCAAGAATTCCAAACTAATGATTTTCCCAAGAACAACTTGGCTGATTTTATAAATTAAAAAAAACTCATCAAAATAGCATAAGCCTTAGTTATACAGCCAAAATTACAATATTGGTATAGGGCCCTCTCTCCAAAAACCTTTGAATAAGCTCTTGACCAAACCAAATGATAAGACTTCCTCATACATCAATTTGAACAACCTAAACCTAAAATGAGTACTCACATGCTCATCAAAAACAAAAACTATCATGAAACCAATGATGGTGTTATCGACACTTATGACACTATACATACCATCCATGTTATTTCTCCAAACAATGTCATGGAGCATGTTCCCCTACTAATATCACTCCTACTCCCACATTTTCTCAACATAACCACACTAATGTTTACAAACCATTATCCCTAGAAGAACTTAAAAATTTTCTCCCAAGACCTCTACCATGAGATCTTGACCCCACTCATGTTATTAAATCATGGTATGATCCAAACAAATTATGTAGGTTTTATGCAAGTTGGGGCCATTCACATGAGACTTGTAGGAAACTATGAAATATTGCTACTTGGTCCTAACTTTGATCATGAAACCATTATTTATAATCATCAACAAGGTTATGGCATGGATTTTAAATCTCATGAAATGTAAAATAAAAACCAAGCTTTAAACCAAGTTAATGCTCATCTCTCTATCTACAAGGATCCACTTCCTAGCCACCAAGATAACATCAAACAACCCACTCCTAATACTATAAATGTTGAAAGTCCTATCGACCTTACCACCAATGATGAAAATGTGGTTAATATGACTAACATGAGAAGAGTATTTTCTTTTATTAACTCACATCCAACACCTACGCATCACACCTCTCAACTATTCCATATCATTCAAGATAATTCCCCATCCCACATCATGTAATTGGGGTAAGAATAACTGATACCTATCCAAGCACCACTCTTAACAACATAACTTTATTATACCTCTCATGCCATTTATACTCTTCCCCCAATATCCACACTATAATATAACATACCCTAAACTTCAAATAGTGTTTATTTTACCCAATCACAAGAAATAATTCAACCAACCACCACACCACCTAAAGTAACTTAACCCGCTTTTAATTAACCTAAACCCACCATACCCTATCAATATAAGTTTAATTTTACCTCTAACCCTCATTCACAATATCTCTTACAACACTCTTCACCTATATCTAACAATCCTCCCAAGGTTATGATGAATGGGATCCTATTATGGAAATTTCCCATATGCCATATCAAATACCTTTCTTATAACTAATGATAAATTATCCCCTTCATAAAAACTACCTAATGCAATTATTATTTGAAATGAACATCCCTCATCTTCCTCCTATAAGATGCAAAGTTACCTTATCTGGATCTAAAGATAATACACTTCAATAATGTGAAGAGATGTCTATCCATGTTGATGAAATAGTGGATACTTTGTTGATGTACCTAAATGTATCAACAGGTTCATATAGTGTTTTAGAAACACTTCTCATTTTTGAATCTAAATAATCAATTTCATGATTTTTTGGTTGTGATATTCTTGAGATCTGTTGTGGAGTAACGGCCAAGCTAAATGATTGTTTCACAAAATGAACATGTAAATAGTTGTTGGGTGTAACTATGGTCTTAAATATTTTTGAAGATGAAAGTGATTTGAACTAAGTCCAATGAATTAAATCCAAAACCTAAATTCTAAACCCTAAGCTAATATGGATATTTATAATGACAAGTTAAACTAAAGTGATCTAGTCAAAAAGGGAGTAAAAGGGAGGGTAAGGTAGAAAGAAGGTGTTTCTAATATTCAATATAGACATTATGATAGAGCTAAAATTTCATCAAGACATGTACTAAAGCAATATATAACATGAAATTACATAGGCATAGATCCTACTATATATCAATAAAATGTTTGAGGAAAGGTAATGCAAATAAGAAATCAGGTTCAATTTAAAGGTTTACTTTCACAGGAAAATAGCTTCTACACATCTTCAATAAAAGTAAAAGAGAACAAAATGAACCTAAGATCTTCCAATAAACCTAGCATAATCACAAATTAACAAGTCTACATTAACATGTGCACATCTAAGATCCATAAAAATAATTCAAATCTAAATATCAAACTAAATAACGAAGCAACCATGATAGAAAACACGTAGACAAATATTGGACAAAATTTGTAGAATTCCTTGCTTGTAATATTTTCTCCAATTTTACAAACTAATTTTGGCTCTAATAACTCCCCCCTTTTACAATTGGTCATAACTTATTTATATAGATAGTTCATGAGATATGTCGTTCATTCCTTCTCAACATGCAACTAGATAAGTCTCAACATACAATTAGACAAGTGTCAAAATATCTATGTGTTATATCTATATATAAATGCCATGTCATTCTATTTATTAATCTTGAAATGTGACCATTTCCCCTAGGACACATGCCAACATGTTATTAGGTCTAGATATTTAAAAAGTCTACCTCATACTCACACTGTCAGATCCTCATCTGCATGATAGAATTTGAGTGTGCCACTTGGTAGCTCTATAGGCTCTCTGAGTACCTTATAATCATACATCATAGTTTGAATGCCTTTATGCCACATGGTAGCTTATATATTTTTGGGGGATCTTTCAAAATTCTTCATTGATCTTGCATTATTGATCTTGATTACACAAATCAATATAGTTTATAGATCTCCATGTACTGGGCTCTACCTTTACATCGTTAGATCTCTATTTAAATATTCTTGAAATGGTGACACTTTTCACTACCATGTTCACTTTTTAAAAATTCTTTGTTTCTTTGATCTTGATCATGCACCATTATATCTTTGATAAATGAGTTAATGTGCATTGTAGATCTTGGTTCTTGACTTTATTGATTGTCACTTTACCCATGAGCTTGACATTTGTCACTTTTGGTTTTCTCCTTGATTCATGCCATTAGATCTTTGGTTCACAAACAAACATGCACCATATATCTTATTTTATATCTCTTTTCACTTTAGACCTTTGCCATGGGTCATTGATCCATTTCCCTTTTGTCTAACTCTGTGAGCATAATAGCTTAGTTAATAGTTGGGAAATATATAAAGCCTTAGCCTAAAGTTTTACTATATTAGTAAATATAATTTAAAACTTAGTATAAATTTTAAGCTAAGATTATAATATAATAAAATATCCCCCATGAACCATAAGACATAAAGTACTTAACATAAAGTTTTAGATTAAGGTCTTAGTGGTATTTAATAAATATGACTAAGATGCAAGCTAAAACTTAAACAAAGCTTTAAACATAAAGTGTTTCCTACATAAAATTGATCCTTATCATATTTTAATTTTATTCAAAAGAACCTAAGCTAAGGTAATCATAATGAGGGTTTTAAGATGACCAAACATTGATTCAACTTGTTTTTCAATAGACCATAGGCTAGTAAAAGATCAAATCAACATGAAATCATGAAACCCAGACATTGTCCATTTTAGATGGACTCTATTAATCTTATAACCTGAAACACAGAGATCTAATGTTAGAAAATAATATCAAGGCCAAATGAAGATATGTGCTAATAGATGCATGTAAACCAGATCAACACAAGATATTCAATATTGGTTCTTGATCAAGTTGAATGTCTAATTTATAACATAAATTTGTATAATTTTAAACAAATGTCCCCATTTTTAGAAATTAAGGTATGTTAACCTCAACACACTTCTCTCTCATTTAAGTTCCCTATTAATTCCATAATCCCTGATGAGATACTACTTCATGTGGATGATCATGCTCCATTCATTAGTGTCCAAATTAATAATATCAAAGTTAATCATGACTTAATTAATAAAGGTTCATGTACTTCTATTACCTCCCTTAACTTCATTAATAAACTTGGATATTCTAAATGAAAGCTCAAACCTACATGTAGTATATGTCAAGGCTATGACAGAAGGCAAATTCCTCCTCTAGTTTATAATTGGATTCCCATTAACATTTCTCTTGTTACCATTCATGTGAAAGTTATGATATTTAACTTTTCACTTTCTTACAACATTTTACTCGATCACCCTTGGCTTCTTCGTATGAGATAAATCACCTATCTACATGCCAATTCATTAAATTCCCACATAATTAAGATATATACAAGATTCAAAGGGACATGAACTCTTGGAATTTTTAAAAATTCCAAGAACACTATATTTAAACTACCCAACCTTGAACCCCTACCTAATGTCCCATTTAGGGAATCCCAACTCTTCAACTATCTAGTTAACTCCACTTGAGGTTATAATTGTCACCTAGAATTAATTAGGAATATTTCACCTAACCTCTTAGACTATGATAATGATGAGATAGATAAAATGAGCCTCAAAATAAAAACCTCTAATCTTTTCAAACACATCATTACTTAAATTCATCCTTATCTTCAACCTCAATCTTGTTAGATACCTCTTGATAACATATCTATTATCTTAACCAAAACTTAGCACTTCATTAATCATGTTTTATTTGGTGACAAAATAATTCCTAAATGTACCATCAACTTGCATATACCTAACTATGATAATGGTTATAATTTTGATGACCCATTCTTAGATATATTTATCCAAGCTAGAAATGCTATAGTTCTTCAATATCACCCTTCTTTATTTCATTTTTTTCTTTCTTTTTTTATAATTCCTTCCTTTATAGAACCTAATATTATCTTTTCCACTATTGTTCACATGGTATAGATGGAACACTCACATGGTACACCTCCAATCATAGTATATCCCCTCAGGAGTATGTTCATATATCATGCCATGACAACACCTTATTGTTTTTCCAGATACTATGACTCTTACAATATGTTTCCTCTAGATATGTTAGCCACTATGTTTAGAGACATTATACAGCTATCCTTACCTACTGATGAGCTTAGTCCAATTTATAATCCAGCCCTACCCTTCCTCTGTGATGGCCTTCTTCCTTTACCAAAACTTCATCCCTTACCTACATAATGGGAAAATCAATCTTATTATGATATTCACAAATTGATTAGTCATTGGACCAAAGATTACCATTTATATCAGCCACCCTAGGCTTCTCCTTCCACCCTTTCAGCTAATAGACCCCTACCATATTCTAATACATGTGTTTGTTTCTTTCATAGGATAAATAACCACTCTTCTACCCATTATCAAAAACTTATGTAGGACATCGACGCATTGAGCCCAGCTATTGCTCAGTTCAAATATAAGGCCATACCTCCTAAACTATTACTAAAATATATCCCTAAATATGGGGAAGTATACTATCTTTGGCACTAGTGTGGTACACATCATATTGATTGATACTGAGTGTTCTAATAGCATTTTTGTGGTTTTCCAACATTGTTACTAGTACCAATTATTCTTCCTACTACAGGTCACCTGTGCCAAAAGACTTCCCCTTCTCCATCAATTACACCTCCTTCTAGCCCCATAAATATTATTCCCATGGAAACATCCATTATTTTCCTTTACTATCCCACACATGAGATACCACATGAGCATTAATCTTCATCAGCTATACCTACCTTTTCAATTGAGATGATATGGAAGGAAGTCTTTGCATAACTTTTTGCAAAGATTAATGAAACTCTGGCTAGAGTCAGAATTTAGCTTCATCAAGATGTTTCAGATGTTATGGATAATATTTGTATTCAAATATATCAATATTTTTGAACATATCATGGTTTTCTTTAACATTTTTCTATTTTATGATTTGGATTGGATTTATGATCCATTTTTATATCTATTTTACACTTGACTATATGTCAAATTTAATTTCACTTGTCTATTTTACATGGATCATTATATTATGTTTTATGTGTCCTATATAGTTTCATTATCTTTCACCTTTTATTATGGATTATTATCATTCTTTTCATTAATGAAAACCTATGTTTATTATTTCACTTATTTCATGGATTCTTTTATGATGCAGGAGCATCAAGCTAGAAGACATCATTTTCTTAGTTGTTGTCAATAGAGGTCAAAGTTTGTCCATTTTGGGTGTCAATGTGAGTGAGGAACATTTTTAAGGTTAATTTGTGTCTATGTAGTCCTTTTTTAGTCATAAGGGTGATTTATATAAGTGTTTGGAGTTTTCCCTCCAAAATAAGGAATTTAAAAACTCAAATATTTGAATTAAGGCTAAGAGGGCCAAATGCATGTATGGAAGGGTTAGGTGAGAATTTCTAGTTTAAGAGCTTAATTCAAGTCATAATAGGTATTTTTTAATAAATTTCATGTTTATTCCTTAGTTCAATTCATATTAACTAATGTAAATCACTCTTGTACATTGAAAATTAGTTATGACAAACAAGCTGATGTAACCACCCTAAAAACCAATGTTGAATTTGGATTGGGGAAGATTTTGTAGTTATTTTTATGGTTTAGGTTGGATAGAGATAGAGGAGATATATCTCCTACAAGAAAAAATAGGGAGCAAAGGGAAATTTGATGTAAAAACCTCTCAAAGGTTGGCAGAATCCTTAGAGTCCATTCATGGACTATGATGTTTTAAATGTTATTTCAAATTAATAAAGGGTTACTATTGTATGAATTTTCTCTCATATAAGGTATTTTTATGTTATTATTCTTGTGTTGTTTTAATAATTTTTTAAGATCATAGATAGAGCTATCTTCATAAGTGTTTCAAGACAAAGATATGAATGTAGGGTGACAATCATATGAAATAGGAGTTTAGTTATGTTTATAGATTGTTAATGTAAGAGTGAAGATTGGATACTAACATGGGGTATAAAATTGAATCATATAACCCCTTTAATTACCATTTTGACATTCTACATTGAATATTAATGGGAAATAACCCAGTCTTGAATAATTATGTGCATTGCGTACCAAGTTGGTAGAGTTACTAAATAAGGTTTGCTAATTAGTATTAAGAGTTCCAAAGTCTTTTAAAATGTATTAATATTGTCATTAAATCTAATTATTTCATTTTTATGACCTAAACTAAATATTAAAGTTTAAATATTAACTTGAAATCATAAATCATAATAATTTTGCATGTACCCTATTTTGGGTTAGCAGTCACATTGTAAAGGGAAGTAAGACTTGATTCTTAATATTTTCAAGTATGACAGTGATGTATATGGTCTTTTAATATGTTCCCATCATAAAATGATGTTTTTAATCTCTTATAATATGTGTGATATATTTTAAATTGAACTAATACTCCATGTTGTCACATGCCTGTAGGGTGCCTTGTTGTGCACAGTCAAAGTAGAGAGGAGAGACTTTATTGTATAAATGCATATGATAATGGATATAATTGTTTGTATTATTGGTTACAGGTTTAAATAAAGTATTTAGAGTTTTAAAATCACTTGAGAGATTCCTTGACACTCATTGATATATGAACCCTATTATCACAGTCCTAAATTGGACTCAAAAACCTATGTTTTGATGATTAGAAGCCTTGATAAGAAAATGTGTGATTTCCCACCTATTTTATAAGGTTTTTGGGGTTTAAAAATACCTATATATTTTTTTTTCCTTTTAATTTTTTTATAACTCAAGAACTTGAATTTAATAGGCTTTCAACTTGTGTAGGAAGCTAACTAGGGTTTCAAGAGCAAAAAACCCATAGAAAGAGTTTTAACCCTTGGAAATTATTAAAAAATTGTAAAATTTATCATCTATTCATGTTTCAAGTGAATAAACTAGTTTTTTTTTTGTTAATTTATTTATATTATGGATTCTAGGACTGAGGGTGTTTGTTAGGGCTAAATAGGCCTAATTGGGAGGACAATTACAAAGGAAGTATGTTCTAAATGTGGAATAAAACTTTGAAACTTCATGAGGAGTTGTATAAATATAAAGGGTGGTAAAATAAAGTATTATACCTCCACAAAAGGTTATATACTAGTCAAACCAAGGGTAAATGTCATAAAAATGGCTACAAGCCTAGAGAGGTCATGGTGAGCATGTTATGTATAAAAGAGTGTTGAAGGGTGATTGAGTATTTTAAAGGGTTTAAGGTAGGTGTTATATGACCATGTAAGATCTTCCATGAAAATATATTGGTTTCATGAAACTTAAATTAACACTTGGTACTCTAACCCTAAGAAGATTGCCTAAGAAGGAGCTAGTGAGTGAGGTGAGGCCAAAGGAGGTTGAAGAGTGAATACAAATGCATGAAAGGAGTACATGCAGACCAAAAAGGGAATATATTTATAGTGATTTTTGTTTCTAAAATATTATACAGACAACAATTTAAATATTAATATAAAACCTAATGTACTAGAGAAAGACTAAGTTGAACATTGATGAATCAAGACAAGACATAGCAAAAGATGGAGATCAGTCAAGTTTACAATTAGAATTTGAGGAGTTTGAAAATTTTTTAAAATTCCTTTACATCATTTGGTATCAAATAAAGGTAATCTCGGTTAGAGTTTTGTTTTGAGTTATTTAAAACTTGTCTATTTGAGATTGACAAAGTAGGCTATGAGGAATGCTTGAGATGACACCTTACAGGGTATTGTGGGAGAAGAATGTTGAAATATTTATCTATCAAGATTAGTACATCTAAATTTTAAAATTGAGAAGAGAGGAACAATATCCTTAAATTACAATGAGAAGGACTATAATCTAGTTAGGAAAGGACTAAAGAAGATAGGTTGATGAGAGAATTAGAGCTCAAGAAGAGAGAAGTGTAAAGACTCCAAGAGAGAATAAATAAGGATAAGAAGAGGTACTAGATAGAGAAATAAAATAATGAGAAAAGATACAAGATTTATCTAAGAATCAAGTAGGAAATTTTCTAGTGATTAGTCTAAATAGGCCTAGAAAGCACAGAAAGAGAATATGGAAGTAAAGAGAGAAGTGGAAGATATTATAAGAGATTTGGGGTAGATTATTGAGAATATAGATCTCATGGTAAAGCTCTTGAAATGACAATGAAGCCAATGGATTGGTTTTAGTGTGAGTAAAAGGGTGAAGTGACCACTAGAGTCACTTGTGAAAAAGAGAAGGCACAAGATGAGTGTATTGAAGAATGAAAATAAGAAAGAGAGTGCAGCATATAGAGGTATGAGGAATTAAATGTTGCCAAGTGACAAACAAGACAAAGATATAGAGAATAGGGTTCTCATTGAAGAGAACAAGAAGAAGATATAAGTTCTAAGAGGAGAACTTGAGAGAAGATAAGAAGAAAAGATGGTAAATGTCCATACAAGAGACATTCAAAGAGACTATATGGTGTCTTATTCTATATGCTAACATTACTTTTAATCTTGTATATGCAAGTATGAAAACAAGTTTGCTGAAGGCCAAGAATGAGGCCTTAAAGCTATTGAAGGATGGTTCAAGAACATCACCCATCAAGTGGAAAAAGGATGACAAAGAAATAGAACCTAGTTTAGAAGACAAAGTGATGGAGATTGAAGACATTACACATGTTGAAGATGAAGTAGAAGAGGAATATTATGATGCTTTGCCAAGTATAGTAGTTGAAATCAAAGATATAGTTCCCCAATAAGCCATAAAGATAATCCATGAAGATATGAATGAATAAATAAGATTGTATCAGTCATCTTTGGATGTAAATGATTGTTTGAGAATTAATTTTAATTGTACATATGGAGAGGAAGAGGCTAATGTGTAGATTGGGAAAAAAAAGGATAAGGTTCATCCCTCAAGGAGAGAATAAGGGCATGGATATGTTTGTGTCATGTCCCCTTTTTAGTGGACATTGACAGACTTGATGACTAGCCTATTATATGACCTTCGTAGGCTGATAGGCTGGATAGAGGGTCATGATGGAGATTGGCTTGGCTTAGATTAGCAAAATTTGTTTCAGTTGGCATTCATTTGGGCTTTTTGGGCATGTTTGTCTGAGCTCCTATTTTTTAGGGATATTTGACATGTAGTGGAGTACCCTTATTTTGGTATGGTCATGTGCAGAATCACTCCCTGGTTCACCAACTTTGAATGGTTCGAGGATCTGACATGTATTGAGGGAGATATTAATATTTGATTGATTTAATCAAATATTAATTATTTGGTCTAATTTTAATTAGAAACCCTAATTCTAATTTAAGAATTGGTCTAATTTTAAGACCCTAATTTTAATTAGAAACCCTAATTCTAATTTAAGAAAACCCTAATTAGGGCAAGCACATCTTTTTGAGGGTATAAGGGTTTCTCATGGAGGCCATTATGGATTATGCATTGATTATTGATTATTGATTTTTGATATTAAAGAATTCTTCTGTGAAGATTGAGCCAAGGGTTCCAAGATTCCATCTGCATTGGAGAATGTCCACTCTTTAGTGTGTGTGATTCAGAGGCTGTGAAATATCAGCTGATCTATTGCCAATTTGAGAGATAGCTTCATACAGAGGTTGACAGATTTGAGAGGTAACTTCATACAGAAGTTGTCACAGAGCTTTCTATGTATTTATTTTATTAGGTTTTTGATTCAATAAATTATATAGATATAGATCTTCTGTATTAGAGCCATATATCTTTAGATCAGGGGTCTAACAAATAGGTTGTGCTTTATTGGCAGCCGTACGAAGTCCATACATGTCCGTACAGATCCACGTAGATACCAACCTTGGTAGATAGAGATCCCCAGTGATCGACATTGGCCAACTGAAGACTGATGTTGGTAGAGAAAGACTGATAGAAACCGACATTGGCAGTATATCGACTGATGCCAGTGACTGTGTGTTCGACACAGCAGGCTGAGACGTCCAGATTCAAGCTTAATTTCTAGATTTGCAAAAGCCCAAGGTTTTAAGATAGAATATTTCATATTATTTTATTTGTATGATAGAGACTGAATTGTGTAATCCTCTAGAAGAACAATGATAAGATCTTTGATTTGCTATTGAGAGATTATATTGTGATTTATTGATTTATTTGGAAATTATTTTGGCAAAATTTGTATCTTTGTTTAGAGCTTTTGTGTTTCTATATTCCCTATTTGAAGGGGATATTATAGTGGTATCAAAGCTTATTTGACATTCTATAGTCCCTATTTGAAGGGGATATTACAGTGGTATCAGAGCCAAATTCCTACCATCCTGTTGGGCACATCAGAGCCAATGTTCTGCCATCCTGTTGGGTAGAGTGGGAAGATTGAATCAGCAGAGTATCCATGATGTCTTCAAGTACTCAGAAACTGTGGGATAAGGATATGAAGAAGTTGAAACAAAGCTTGAATAGGTTGGCTGAAACCTAGAAGAGGATGAATGAAATTCTTTTAGATCCTACATTTGAAGACAAATTAGTACAGTATATGGCATCCATTCGTAAAAGGTCCACATCACCAAACAGAAAGAAGGAGAAACAAGAGGTATCTACAGGGGTTGAGGGTAGCGCTACACCAGTTGTTAGACATGTTGATTTGACTCAAGAGGATATGAGGGCAGCCATGGGGAATGAGCTATTTATATCATCTTTGCAAGAAGTTTCACTTAAGACTTCTACATTAGAGACCAACATAGAGCATGCTAATGATATGGATAATAAGAGTATGGATTCTTTGCATGATCATATTTCTCCTTCATGTTCACATCAAGAACATCAAACTTGGATGGATATGGAAAGGACCCAAAATTTATGTGATATGTGGTCACAAAAGGCCAAAGAGGCTAGATTAGTGGCTGCCAATGCGAGACAACATCTTTAAAACATAAGGAGATAGAAAGGAGTTACAGCAGGTTCTTCTTATGACAACTTATAGCAGATCAAGGAGGGCATGGAGGCAATGAAGGTGGATCACTCAAATTTTGAGAGACATGTGGATGAGCTTAGTCATGGGGATTTGGACTCTCAATTAGTTGCAGAGGATGTGGGAGCTGGAGATTGTGATGATGAGATAATTTCAGCAGCAACATTTTTAGAGTTAGATGAGGATGAGTCCGATGCTAGCATTCAGAGTGTGGAGGTATACTTAGAGGTTAGTACATTGAGTGTTGATTGTGAGTATGTTCCTATAGTTATAGCTAAGGAACACGTTGTGGGGGCTAACACACATGTTTAAGATTTGGGAGTACCTAGTCCTGAGGAGTTTGGGATACCAGTCAGTGGAGTCGAGTCTCTAGATTGATTCTTCTCATAGATAGGATAGTATGGTACTGTTCGCTATGCCATTTTTATAGAGGAATCAGTTGTGGTGTGTGGGGGAGTATGTTGATACTTCCTCATATAATTTTTACTACACTGAATCATTCATGGAGTATTTGCTAGATAGTGCAGGTGTTCGTTTGGACTCGCATAAAGTGACAGAAGGTGTTCTCATCTGAGGTACTAGTGCTATAAGCAGATTGGGTGGGGAGATTATAGTGATCCTTTCTACTATGTTACCTCACAGGGATTTTGAGGTGGGATTTGTTGAGTAGATTGCATAGGGTCTTATCTAGCCTACAGCCACTCGAAGTCAGAGATTGGAGCTATCTGTTGATTCCTAGTTCAGTGATGGTGAGCCAGTAGTGGAGCTTGGGGGTTCCTACCGACATTATACGGTAGGATATGCTCATTATTTTTATTTTGACCTAGAGTTAGATGATTTGATTTCACGTAGGTGTGGATTGGATCTAGTTTCTTACCACCCAATATGGCATGGATTGGCACCATCTTCTGTAGATGGAATTGGTGGTAGCAAGTTACACAGACTGCAGTATCGACACATTCAGGGTAGTTGTGATTTTGGAGATTGGTTGAGCTACATTCACCAGTTTGATTATGGATTCCTCTTGGTTATATTTTAGAGGATATTACAGGAACTTGCATTTATTAATAGTAGTGTAGAGCATAACTACATTTGGGATCCAGGTGGATCGAGTGGTTCATTTGTTTCAAGATTGCTTGGGGACAACCAATTTTAGGAGGGATGGACTGTCATGTCCCCTTTTTAGTGGACATTGATAGACTTGATGATTAGCCTATTATATGACCTTTGTAAGCTGATAGGATGGATAGAGGGTCATGATGGAGATTGGCTTGGCTTAGATTAGCAAAATTTGTTTTAGTTGGCATTCATTTGGGCTTTTTCGAGCATGTTTGTCTGAGCTCCTACTTTTTAGGGATATTTGACATGCAGTGGAGTACCCTTATTTTGGTATGGTCATGTGTAGAATCACTCCCTAGTTCACTAGCTTCAAACGGTTTAAGGATCTGACATGTATTGAGGGAGATATTAATATTTGATTGATTTAATCAAATATTAATTATTTGGTCTAATTTTAATTAGAAACCCTAATTCTAATTTAAGAAAACCCTAATTAGGGCAAGCACATCTTTTTTAGGGTATAAGGGTTTCTCATGGAGGCCATTATGGATTATGCATTGATTATTGATTTTTGATATTGAAGAATTCTTCTGTGAAGACTGAGCCAAGGGTTCCAAGATTCCATCTACATTGGAGAACGTCCACTCTTCAGTGTGTGTGATTTAGAGGCTATGAAATATCAGTTGATCTATTGCCAAATTGAGAGATAGCTTCATAAAAAAGTTATCACAGAGGTTGACAGAGTTGAGAGGTAACTTCATACAGAAGTTGTCACAGAGCTTTCTAGGTATTTATTTTATTAGGTTTTTGATTCAATAAATTATACAGATATAGATCTTCTATATTAATATCTTCAGATTAGGGGTCCAATAGACAGGTTGTGCTTTATTGGCAGTCGTATGAAGTCCGTATAGGTCTGTACATATCCACACAGATATCGACCTCAGCAGATAGAGATCCCCAGTGACCGACATCAGCCAACTGAAGATCGACGTTGGCAGAGAAGGATCGATAGAGACCAATGTCTGCAGTATATTGACTGACGCTGGCGACTGTGTGTTTGACACAGCAAGTTGAGACATCCAGATTCAAGCTTAATTTCCAGATTTGCAAAAGCCCAGGGTTTTAAGATAGAATATTTCATATTATTTTATTTGTATGACAGAGACTCAATTGTGTAATCATCCAGAAGAAAAATGATAAGATCTTTCATTTGCTATTGAGAGATTATATTGTGATTTATTGATTTATTTGGAAATTATTTTGGCAAAATTTGTATCTTTGTTCAGAGATTTTGTGTTTCTATATTCCCTATTTGAAGGGGATATTACAGTGGTATCAGAGCTTATTTGACGTTCTATAGTCCCTATTTGAAGGGGATATTACAGTTTAGCCTAAATGGATCAAGAAATCAGGTGGTAAGCAAGAAGAGGTGAACCTCAATAAATAGGTCAATCAAACAAATAAAATAGGTGAAAATCAAGAACAAGTATGGAAACAAAGCACAAAGGGAAAAGAACACCAAGTTGGCAAGATAGGCTACCAAGACATGAAGTAAGAAGGAGATGAAATGAGAAACAAGTGGTAATGTAAGATGATACAAGGCATAAAATGGGTGGTAAAGATCATGAAAAGAGAAAAAGAGGATCATATTATAGGTGTATTCCATGAAATCATGAAGATTGAGGACGGGTCCAAGTCTATAAAGAAAATAAGAGAGATGGTGCGAGCAAACCAAGCCAAAGAGAATAAGATACATCAAGAAGATGAAGGTAAATAATATGAATGGACTCAAGGTTTTATGTCCAATGTTTATTAATGATGACTCATTTGAAGTTAATTCAAATAGTGAATACATTTTTTACATAAACAAAATAATATTGATGAGTGAGTTGATTGAAAGAAAAATTGAGGATGAAATACCTCAAGATTGTTTAATAAGAATGATATGTAGTAGGGTGAGAATGAATTGATTCTCATGAATGATGGAGTCTAAGTACAAGACAAAGATCAAATTTCACAAGAAGGTAAAGAGCAATGTGGACTAAGATTTGATGAAGATTTTGAATAGGTGGATGCACTCAAGTTGAAAGAAGAAATAGAGATTCTAAAAAATATATTTATTCCATCCAAGGGGCTAAAAATAGGTGAATTACATAAAAAAAAGTACATGGATAAACTTAAATAATCATTAAAAATGGATCAACATGGGGAAGCACAAGAAGTTTTGAAAATAAAGATACAAGCAATCAAGCTATCAAGTAAACAAAGGGACCATAAACAAGTTGACAAGATAATTTATACCATAGGTGAAGTTTTATTAGAGTTATTAATTTAATTCCATAAAGATAACAAGATTATAAGGTTTCGACCAACCTTGTACTATGTTGAATATGAACTAGTTGATATATTGATATAATAAGGTGAGCCATATAATGGAAAGAGATCTCAAGAGATGAAGAAGTATAAACTATATGCAGTAAAAGAGATTCTATTGGATAAAAATACATAGATAGATATTCCCATGAGGTCATTATAATAAAGGATCATCATTACAAAGTAACTAGGAAACCTAAGCAAGCAAAAATTAAGTGAGATTCATGAGAAATCAAGCCATATAACAAGCATGAAAAATAACAATATGAACCAATGGTTAGATATGTAATGTGATAAAGGGAAAATACACTTAGAAAGGATGGAATATGCAACAAATAAGGAGCTACATTAGTTATAACACCTTATAGAGGTGGAGGATGCATTTACACTAAGACTAGACCAGGCTAAAAAAAGAAATGCAAGAGTTTGGCAAAGATAAAGGAACAAGAAAGGAGATGAATCAATATGTTGAGTATGAAATACCCTAACATTTTTAATTTTAAGGCAATAAATAAAGTTGGTGGCACAAATTTTCTTCCTCATGGGGAGTATTATGTAGGAGCATCAAGCTAGAAGACATGATTTTCTTAGTTATTGTCAATAGAGGTCAAATTTGGTCCATTTTGGGTGTCAATGTGAGTGAGTGACATTTTTTAAGTCCATTTATGTCTATGGAGTCCTTTTTGATTCATAAGGGTGAGTTATATAAGCGTTTGGAGTTTTCTCTCCAAAACAAGGAATTTAAACATTTAAATATTTGAATTAAGGCTAGGAGGGCCAAATGCATGTATGGAAGGGTTAGGTGAGAAAATTTAGTTTAATGGGTTAATTCAAGTCATAATAAGGAGGTTTTAATAAATTTCATCTTTATTCCTTAATTCAAGTCATATGAACTAACATAAATCACTCTTATACATTGAAAATTAGTTATGATAAACAAGTTGATGTAACCACCCAAAAACCAATGTTGAAATTGGATTGGGGAATATTTGGTATTTATTTAGATGTCTTAGGTAGGAGAGAGATAAGAGAGATAATCCAACCAGGAAAAATAGGGAGCAAAGGAAAGTTGATGTAAAAACCTCTCAAAGATTGGCAGAATCCTTAAATTCCATTCATGGATTGTGATGTGTTAAATGTTGTTTCAAATGAATAATTGAAAATTTATTATGTGCATTTAATCTCATATAAGGTATTTTTATGTTATTTTTTTGGTGTTTTTTGAATATTTTTTAAGATCATAGATAGATTTATCTTCATAGGTGTTGCAGGACAAAGATATGAATGCAGGGTGACAGTCATATGACAAAGGAGTCTAGTTGCATTTTTAGATTATTAATGTAAGAGTCAAGATTGGATACTGAAATGGAGTCTAAAATTTAATCATATAAACATTTTTGTTACCACTATGGCATTCTAGACTAAGCATTAATGGGAAACAACCTAGTCTTAAAGAATTTTGTGCATTGCATACCAAGTTGGCAGAGTTACTAAACAAGGTTTGCTAATTGGTCTTATGAGTTACAAAGTCTTGATCAACATATAAATATTATCATTTAATCCAATGAGGTCATTTTTATTCCCTAAACTAAATATAAAAGGTTCAATATTAACTTGAAATCATAAATGATAACAATTTTACCTGGACACTATTTTGGGTTAATAGCCATATTACAAAGGGAAATAAGACTTTATTTCTTAATATTTTAAATTATTCCATTAATGTATATGGTCTTGTAATATGTTCCCATAATAAAAATATGTTTTTAATCTCTTATAATATGTGTGATATATGTTAAATTGAACTAATACTCTATGTTATTGTCACAGGCCTGTAGGGTGCCTTGTTATGCATAGTCAAAGTAGAGAGGAGAGACTTTTGTATATAAATGTGTATGATAATGGATATAATGGTTTTTATGGTTTTTTATAGGTGTAAATATGGTATTTATATTTTTAAAATCCCTTAAGAGATTCCTTGATAGTCATTGATATATAAACCATGTTGTCACAGTCCTAAATTAGACTTAAAAACTTGTGTTTTGATGGTTAGAAGCCTTGATAAGGAAATGTGTGATGTCCCACATATTTTATAAGGTTTTTGGGGTGAAAAAATACCTATATATTATTTTTTTTCCTTTAAATTTTTTTATAACTCAAGAAGTTGAATTTAATAAGCTCTTGACTTATGCAAGAAGCTAACTAGGGTTTCAAGAGCAAAAATCCCATAGAAAGAGTTTTAACCCTTATAAACTAGTGAAAATTTGTAATATTTATCATCTATTCATGTTTCAAGTGAATAAAGTGGTTTTTTTTTTGTTAAGGGCTGCACAATACATATTCTAGGACTGAGGGTGTATGTTAGGGCTAAATAGGCATAATTGGGAGGACAGTTACAAAGGAATTATGTTCTAAATGTGGAATATAGCCCAAAAACTTCATAAGGAGTTTTATAAAGATAAATAGTGGTCAAATAAATTATTTTTAACTCCAATAAAGATTTTATATTAGTCAAACCAATGGGAAATGTCAAAAAAAAGGCTACAAGCCTAGAGAGGTCATGGTGAGCGTGTTGTGTGGAAAGGAGTGTTTAAGGGTGATTGAGAAATTTAAAGGGGTTAATTTAGGTTTTATATGACCATATAATATTTTCATTTACAATATATTAGGTTAATTTAACCTTAATTATTACTTGGTAATCTAAACCTAAGAAGATTGCCTAAGAAGGAGCTAGTGAATGAGGTGATGCCAAAGGAGGTTGAAGAGTGAATAGAGATGCATTGGAGGAATTACATGGGAGATCATGGTGAGCATGTTGTGTTGAAAGGAGTGTTTAAGGGTGATTTATAAATTTAAAGGGGTTAATTTAGGTTTTATATGACCATATAATATTTTCATTGACAATATATTGGGTTAATTGAACCTTAATTATTACTTGGTAATCTAAACCTAAGAAGATTGCCTAAGAAGGAGATAGTGAGTGAGGTGATGCCAAAGGAGGTTGAAGAGTGAATAGAGATGAATTGGAGGAATTACATGTAGGCCCACAAGGGATTATATTGATATTGAATTTGTGGTTCCAAAATATTGGACAAATAACCATTTAAATAAGACTATAAAACCTAATGCACTAGAGAAAGACTAAGTTGAACATTGATGAATAAAGACAAGGCATAACATAAGATGGAGATCAATCAAGTTCAAAATAAAAATATGAGGAGTTTGATACTTTTCCCATATTCCTCTACATAATTTTATTTCCTTTTACAATTATTTTTTACTATCTTATTACACTCAAAAATCATAAAATTATTATTGTGACTTGGTTATACAACCTTGATTCCATTAGTATTTTATCTTTATCATAAGATCAGTTATCAAATAATACTTTTCATTGTACTACCACCATATACTGATCTATTTTGATCTTATTTCTTCCTTTATTCCCCTTTCACATACTAATCATACATATATTTGAAACTTGAGCTTACATATTGGTTCATATGTAAGCCTAAGTGTTTATTCAGTCATATCTCTAGTTACTTAGCCTCCTTTAAACCAAAGTCTAAAGCTCATTTATGTGTATCAATTTTATCACTCATTTTGGTTATTCCAAATATGTATAGATGAGGAAACATAAAATCCATAAAAAATTTAAAAGCCAAATCATTTAAACAAAAAATAATGATTCAAAAGGTAACATACAATTCAAAAGTCTAATCACACCAAAAGATGTGATTTATAACACATATCCTATTTATAATCAAATCTTAAACTCCATAATTTGCCTCATGATAGAGCCAAGATCCATTGGGGTTTGATAGGCTAGTATATTGGGATAGGATAACAAAAAAAATCTATAAGTGTTACCTACTTTCTCACATAAGTACCCAATCTTCATAGTAGACTGATGATTTTGTAAGAGGTCCTGAGGAATGGAGAACATGTTGAAGGAAGGTAGGTCCATTTTAATTTCCTTGTTAATATAAAGTTCATGAGTTGATATTAGTATCTTATATTTTCCTATACAACTTTGTACTTATTGAGAGCAGGTATCCTTTGTATTTTGATGGTCACTAGACTCTTAGTGTCTCTCCTTATTACCTAGTATGCCTCATGTTTACTAAGGTTTTCTCACAAATACCTCTGTCATGATTTTTACATTTCATATTTAATTACAACAATCTTAATATTTCCAATTGAGGAATATTTTTTTCTTAACTAATTATTCCCCCTAGGGTTTCCCTTTATCAGTTGTAGTGTGAGACCATGGATAGGACCAGGCTCTCCTCACAAATTACCACAATAACACATTCCCTTATTTTTACCCTTATTAACATTCACCTTATTAGTGTTCACCTTGTGAGTTGTAGTATAAGACCATAGATAGGACTAGGCTCTCCTCACAACTTAGTATATTAAAACATTTTCAAAATATTCCTACAGTTATTTCCACCTCATTGATGTTCCCTTTATGAGTTATAGTGTAAGACCATAGATAGGACCAGGGCCTCCTCACAAAATATTTCAATAACAAGTCCATATTATAACCAAGTCATAATGAAATTACATGCTTCAAATTTGAGATAATTTATGTTAAATTATGATTTACATGTCATGACATATTTCCCATCTTTATTTAGTATGATTTATGCTTACTTCATAAGCACTTCACTTTTATCTTCTTATTTTTTGATTGTATGTATATTTACAACCATTTTACTAAATTTATCATACTTCACATCTTGATTTAGTATGATTAATTTGATTTTCTCTTATATTTTTTTTTTTTATTTTAATAATTTTCATCTTGATTTAGTAAGATTAATTGAATTTATTGTTCATTTGTTTTTTATACCATTGGTTTTCATATATTTTCCATTTTATTATAAATGTTCATACTTCCCAATGTGATATAGTATGACTTTTATTTTTTGTTAATTTGGTGCAAATATTCTTACATGGTTTAAAAACATTGGTTACCTTTTACTTTACCATTTTGGTCTCTTGTATTTATTCATCTTTTTTCTTTACACATTTCCCATCATGATATAGTGTGTCTTACATTTTATGGTTATTTATACTTTTTCAAATCAGTTTGTTTTTATTTTTAACCTTGCATGTGTATCACATAATTCTAGAAAAGAAAACATACATCACATATTTCCAATATCATATACAACAAAATTAAAATACATATACTAGAAAGGAAATATATCCATACATACATCCACATACAAGTACAAATCAAAGACCAAGAAATGTCTATATCAATATATATACCATGATTTTTATATAATACAAGTACATAATACAATAGTTATAGCTCTAAGGTTGTGCTCCATCATGCCTATCCTTTGGCCTAGCCATGCTACCCATGGATGCTTATGACTAACCCCTCTAAATGGTGCACTATAATAAGGCATTCTAGGATCTCAAGCCATCAATCTGACCCTATAGGTTGTCCACCTAGGCCTAATGCATCTAAGTGCTACAGTGGTCACCATGTGAGTGGATCACTCCTATGCCAAGGCCTACCAAGCTCAATCCTCTCCTTCTCCTACTCCTATAGGTGGATATGAACCATCTCCTCATGCCTACATCTATCAAGTAGCCTCTCCCACCAGTCTAACCTAGCTATCATAACTTGGGTAGATGGTACCACAATATTAACTAAGGTGGATGACTCATAATGTGACAACCCCCCATATAAGATATCATGGTGTGAGGCCATAATCATGACTCCCCAGCTTATTTTCTCTAATTCAATACCTATAAAATAGAAACCAAATATGCATCATATCCCAAGAATATATATCTCAATCAATATATGTATCACTAAATACAAAAATGACTATGTAACTAGTGATTTATGTGAAAAACTCAATAAATTAAAACATTTCTCACCAGTGTTGGTATCATCAACCATGGTCCCCACATCAACTCACCTTCCAATCACCTTCTCTATCAACTACCTCTACACGTGCAAAACTAGGAATCACCACCCACACTCATCATAATCCTCTCATCAATGGTCTCTCTATTGATTAGTTGTGACCCATAATCACTGTAAGATCACCATGTGAGATTTCTTACTCTTATATCTCCTCTTATCTATGGTGTCTCCATATTTGATGAGATTGAGGTGGTAACTATACCCATATTATGTATCCACTCCTACATTCTCACATGTAGAATCCACATCTATAACATCCTTCACATCATGCATTTTTCCCTCCTACATCTGCACATACCCTGATTATGATCTTGCCTACTAAAGCCTAATCACAAGTATCTCAATGGGTACCCTTACACCTCCTCTCCCTCTCAACTCTTTGTAATGTCATGACCAATATGAAGGCACTACTAGAGGGGCCATTAGATTTGGTATACCCAAATACCTAGATATGCAAGATACTAAATGTGGTTCCAACCATGATGTATAGTGTCCCATGATCCAAACATGTGATAAACTAGTCACAATAGTCACCCAAGATGGCCATATGGCATTAATGTCATTGTAAGGCTGCCATACTATTTTACTTTGTGTAATAGTCTACAAATATAGAACATGGGGCATAGCATGAACTACATGATCTTGCCTCCACCATACAACCCAAGGTAACCTATCATCAACTATATGGGGCAACCTAGAAAGCTGATACATAATGAATCTCTCATAAATCCACATGCTAGAAAAATAATGGGGCCCATCATCTTTTGTCCTCATGTCAACATCCCATATATATCATGCATGCACTATACCCAAATGATAGAACCAATATTATACAATAAACCCTGCTCTAAGATGGACTAACATAAAGTTATTGCATATAGCAGTACCTTCCAATATAACTTGTGACATAGCATTCATGTTATCAAAACTATTATCAAGGCCTCAGAATGGTTGAGATATAAACATCAAACAAACTAACATGTAAATTAGGATATATCCTATTCGGGCCTATCACCCACTAGGCTAGGGCTCATATCTTAACCTCCACCTCTAGTGTATCACATAACTAGAGTCTCAATGATAGGAAATCCAAGAAAGGCATGGACATCCTCCAAGGTGATGTCGACCTCTATCATGTCCCCTTCAACTCCCATCAAAAAGTGTTTGTCAATTGCTCCCATGTTCCTAGGAACATGATAATAAGATCAACACTCAATCAGATCTACCTCATCTCATGATGCCTCCAAACCCCAAAATAACTAGCCAAGCTCGATCCATATATGAAAAATGATCCAATAAATCTAGTAGCCAAGATACATTTAACAAGCACGAAAATACATGTCACCTCTACAAAATATCAAACAATAGAGAATGTATTAGATCTCAATGTCATAATAATAACATTCTTAAATATTCTATTAAAACTAAACATTAACTACTTCATTAGCCTTTTTATATTATTTTTCCTTTTTCCTACATAATTGACATATTTGATACTAAATTAACCTTGTCACCTATTTTTCATACTACATCAGCCTTCTACTACATATTTAACCCATTCCTATAGACACAATTAGCCTATTTGATACTAAATCAGCCTTTTTCTATTTTTAGCATACTATATCAGCCCTTTGCCTCATATAAACCTCCTTTAATAGACTATATCAGCTACATATTACATCAGCTATAAGGTATTATGTCAACCATTTCTTCATTTCCAACTGGATTAGCCCTCTACTTTGCAGTAGGCCACCCCCAATGATACTAAATTAGGCATTGTTATGCAATCAGCCACCTTGTTTTCTCTCACTTTACAAATTGAGTCAATAGGGATAACTATGTCCTTAGTTTGTAATGACTTTTCAACCATTTACCATAAATGTCTTAGGTATTTATTAGCTTGATATTTTCCTATCTAGTATCTTATTTCACCCCTAATCTACCTAAAAATTTCCTAGGGTCTTTTTTGATATCTACATTTTCCTAACATCTAATTTTTTATATTTAGACTAATTTCATTTAAAAATACTCAAAAAATTAAAATGATTCACTTACCTGAGTGACACTCACCATGGCTACTAGGCATCCTCCATGTCGTAGCTATGGTCTCCTCACCATGGTTGCTCTCTCGACTCAAACTAGGTATCTTAGAGTAATATTTTCTTAAAATATTAAAAATAAAAAATGAATTAATTTTCACCCTATTTATATTTACTACTCAAAATCATTTACTTGTCAATTATTTACAATCAAATTTATTTTTCACCCATAACATTATTTCTACTATTTCTTTTTCTAAACTGAAAGATGTTCTAGAATCCTGATGTCATAGAGAATCTTTCCACATATTACATGTATATTTTGTAAAAAAATGTTTTTTACTTATTTTATAGGTTTGGTTAATGTTCTCTACATTGGACACCTTTCCTTTCATCTCACTTTCATCCTATTCTATGGCATTAAGGTAAGTAAAGGTATGTATTTTTCAATTATATCCCTTTATTTATCTTATTTACTTTTTATTGGAATTTTATTTAGCTTGGTATTGTGTGTTGTTATGTTCTTTTCTTGAAACACCATCCCATGTTAAAACTACATGACACATGATGATATTTTATTGGGGCATATATACACACATAATATTTTTAAACTTTATCAATTATTGATGTTTTCTCTCTTACAATAACTCATCAAGTCTCAATCTCTCTAAGTGAATGCATAAAATGATGTACCAGGAAAGGGGTGGGAAAATCATTGGTGCTTTACAAGATTGTATCTCCCTATAGCACAACTTGAAACCAACACAAACCTTTCATATACATTTCCCTAAGATTTTACACCTCCCTTACACACTCCTCCAAATAATTCACCATCTCAAACAACCCCTACCTAAGCCAAAACCTTTTTTAAGTTTTATCAAACAAAGTCAACTTAGGTTGACCCTATACTTAAAATATATGGGCATGTTACAAGATTACGTCATCCTCAGTAGACCCAATCTAAGACTTAACTACATTATTTATTTAATGACATAGGGTTGATTGGGCTGACTCTATCAGCTAAAACTTCAAAATATTTTTGGGTTAGATCTAACTATGTATACACATCCATTTATACTATTTCATAGAGAGAGGAGTAAATCATTATTTATGCATAAGCTCATCCACCATTATACTTGAGGAGCATTACTTAGGGTTTTAATGCTACATTTAGAGATATGAATATTATCTTGGGGAGAAGTCATTTGGATACATAGGAGAAGTTGTGTAGCCTAGAGATGACCTATCTTTTTTATCCTTACAAACCAAAACAACCTTTTGTGAAGAACCTTGGCCAATGGAGAGATTGACGCTTGTTAGGTTTGTCTTCAAAGGTAAGTATTCCTAACTCTTTCTACTCCTTGTTAAAGTAAATAGATTTGAATTTTTTAGTTGAATTTTTAAGTTTATCTGTTTCTCTCTCCATGCATTAAGATTGCCTCTACATTGACTTGAGTAGAGATATTTAATGCATGTTTACATTCATGTTTATTACCCCCATTTTGTGCCACATGCTTTAGTGAGAATTAGGTTAGATTTTGATTTACTTTGTCATTTACTAGTGAATAAGAAAACATAATATGTAGTTAGGGTTATTACATGGTGTTTCTTGACTAGAGGATTTGGAACCCTCTATAGTGATATTATTGTGGTAAGGGACCCCTTAATTAGGTCTAGTGGATCCATATTGGTCATGAGCTCAATTTTTTAAATGTACCAACAAGTGGAAGGGATAATATGATTTATCTTCTTTGAACTAGGATTGATTTGTAGATCAGCTTCACTTTCCCTTGTATGTAGGTACCATTAAATCAATGGCACTTTAATTACTTTACTTATTTTACAAATAAAATGTTGGTAGATATTTAAATCATCATCTACAATAATTACTTATGGAAGCACCCAACTACTTGGAGCCATTAGTTACATGTTTGGAAATTGGCCTTCCATTGCTACAAGAAAAGGAAATTGAAATTATTTATGGATTGTGTTGATATATCCATGTAGTCCTTGGGGACAAGCTTACAAGAACATTGAGATGCACCAATGGACTTTGTATCATTTTATGAAAACTTCTAGTTTCAAAGTGAAATAGGGAGGAATTGCTCTTCTCACTTGTGTTGTCAAGAAACATAAACATAAAAAAATGGATGTTCTTCATGGATCAAGGATATTTTGAGAGCTTATCCATTATATTTTCAACATTATAAATCTAAATACAAAAATTAGTGGTTGTGAATTTTTTAAAATTGAGGAAAATAAGGGTTATCATATCCAAGAAATTTTTATGGAAATGGATAGACAAGCCAAGGTTGAATCATTTTGAGATCATGATCATGCATCTATCTTGGGAGTAAGTTTTGCTCTCTAGTTGTTATCCATATTTTTTTCTCATGATGAGGAATGTAAAATTATTATCATGGATGTTGGCATAATTTAGATCTTGACTCATAAATTATCATATTAATCTTTAAAATAGTGTCAAGTACAACTTTTAGTCAACCTATATTTTCTTCCCTTGTGCTAGTAGCCTAACAGTCACCCATGCACTAGTCCTTTCATGCATTCTAAAACTTAATATTTATACTTTATATGTCATCACATCACATAATTTTCCTTTCACACTCACCCAAGGCATAGAGAAGTAAAGTGGGAAGGGTTGGGGTTATCTATAAATGGACTCATTCATAATATTTTGTGCACACCTTGTATGTACGGGGTTATTTAGCTCCTTATCTATATTATCCTAGAAATGCATGAAAAAAATATGTACTCATAGAAAAAATAGCATAACATTACTAAATACATTAAGTATATATCAATTCAATAAACATAATAATACTAAGTATGAGAACAACATATATCAATCATAAGCATGATGATAATGATATTAACATTAACTCTATTCATTATTCAATAGCCCATAAATATATAGCTTTACAAGGTGATTGCAAAAATTTAATCATACTACAAGGCTAAATTTGCTACTATCTCTCTTCAGATATCTAATTATATTCTAAAAACACTTCATTGTTCCTCACCAATGCTCTTTTCCTTCCCTATTGCTTACCTTTTATATGCCTCCAAATAGTGTTGTGTGTTACTTGCTAGCTTAACTACCACCAATTAGTAGTTAATTTATTTTTCATCCACTTGGTAGTTTATGTGGTGTTTTTCTCTAAGTTAGTTACTTCATCATCTTTTGTCACTTCCCATCCTATCATAATAACGTTGTCAGTCATAAGTTAGATACACATGGTCCTTGTATTTTATAATCCTATTGTTTTATTATATATGTATGTGGACTTGATCTTGTTGGATCACTCTTGTATTGCCACTAAGCTATGTTGGGCATGCATACATGAAATGGTTATATTTGAATGCACAACTCTCTACTTCCTTCAGTCACTAGAATTGGTCTTTAGTTGAACTCACATGTGCATGGAGACTTAGTTATCTTTAGAAATTATAAGTCAAAAACACTCCACACTAACTTGGTTGTCTATCATTGGGTAACCTTCTCATCCTTCCTCTTACACAGCCCTATCATTTTCATGTATTTTCCTTCCAATCCTTATCCATTTATATTTATATACTTCTTGTTTAGATTTCTTACATCTCTCCTTGTTGTGTCTTTCTTTCTATATGTCACTTTGTTTTTGAAGACTTTTGACTCATGTGCAAAACTAGTGCACATTTTTATTGACTTAATGTTTATCAAAATAATTAGAAAATGTGATGCCCATCTCTATTCAAAATTTGGGATTCAATTTCTTTGTCTTATTGAATCAAAGAATTTAGGGGCATCCAGTTTTTAACTAGTATTTGAAATTGGTCTACCTTGTTATCACACTCTATACACTCTTTGTGATAGTTATTACTTGTGTGCCTAATTCCTTCCATGATAGAGGTTACACTTGGAGTCTTTTGGCCTGATGTTTGACTTTATTTATCTTCCTAGTAGTTACATTTATATTTTTTTCAAATAAAATTTCCTTATCAAGAGTATTCATCTAAAGCTCTGAGAAGTGTCACTCAAACTCCCTCATACTCATGGCTTGGCTCTTTTCTTCCACCTCCTATAAAAAACACTTACACTCCTTGGTTTTCTTGGTATAAATTTTGAGGATAATGTTCTTTACTCTTGTATTTCTCATGGATTCATGCATTTATTATGGATATATGGTAAGAAAAATTCAAGAATAATTGCTCTACATTTTGCATGGTTTTTGAGAGCTTATTTAGCACATATTCAAAAAAATTGAATTGCTTGAAGAAATTAATTTGAGATTTCTTAGCTTATTCTTGTGCATTACTAGTGTTGGGTCTCCTCTTTAGGATTTCATCAAAAAATATCTCCAACTTCTCCATATGCTCAGCCTGGGTGACGTCAATTGCATTGAGTATGCTTAGATGCATGTTTAAGACCCATTCACAGAGATACAAGGCCTTGAACTCCAGAGTATCTAATTTGTGTTGTGTTTCTTTGTGCCTTTATTTCTCTTCTTTGAGCACATTCACTACCTCAACATGTTTCATATCTTTTTCTATAATTATTTTTCTATTGATGAATGCTACTTCCCTTCTACTTCAAGTGTCAAGGTCATCTCCTTTATTATGCACTTTTGGATTTTATAGGTTATATTATTCAACAAGTTTTGTTTATAAACTTTAATGGCCAACTTTACCAATATAGACCTTGTTTTCACATCAATCATGTTCATGGGGTTGATAAAGATCAATTTAATATTTACTCATGTAGTCATGGAGACTTCGAAGCATGGCTCATCTAAAAGGGTGTCTAAAGCAAAGGAAACCTACCTGCCTACCTGCCTGCATGATTTTTATAATCTTATGGTTTTCTCTCCTTGAGGCTCTATGGTACAGTCTATGTCCTAGATATGTTGCATAGTTGTATCCACCCATTTATCTATCACAACATCTAAGTTATTTAGGCTAATTACTCATACGTTAGAGTTACTTGCTACACTCAACTATGGCTTTATGCACCCTTATTTTTTTTCTTCTTTCTTCATTTATTGTGTGGTAAGGGAGTCTTATGCTATCTTCTCTACTAGAATACTTTTTACAATAGTGTGTGGGGGATCTTATCTTGCTTCTTTCTCTTTCAACATGGTTTTCACTTATATCCTTGCCTTTTGTTTCCATTTTAGTTTTGGCCTTGTTACTTCTTGTTTGGTTTCTTACTTCATTTTTTGTTCTAGCCATAGAGAGGGTGACCTTGTCTATTATTTGCATTGTTACCTTTTTTGCTCTAGGGGATCTTCATTTGTATTCATATATTCTAGTTCATATGGCATGGGATATAGTGGCCTTATCCCCTTTTATTTAATTTCCTCTTCTTATTTGAAATTTCCTCCTCTAACTCTATTTCCTCTAAGCTTCCTTGCATGAGAGATGGTGGCATAAATTTCTTATTCTTTTCATGCTTATTTTTAAAGGGGGAGGTACATGAGATGCTTAAATTTGATGCTATCAGTAGTGGTATATCTCCTTCTTGCACTTTTGCACCAACCTTAATCTTCTTGGGATTCAGTTCACTATATACATTATGCATAAGGACCTTTAAGGTAAAATTATATAATGGGATAGTGATACATCCAATAATATCTTCCTTATCTTATTCCTTCAATATGGCTTCTCTAGGGTACATATATGTTACACAGAGGGTTTAGACCTCTATATCTAATTTGGTCACATCCATAGTTATCTTTTATGCATAGGATATGTTATTTACTAGATCAAAAAAAATATTGTGTTGTAAAACATATGGGAACTTTAGCTAGCTATACATGTTTCCATCATCTAACTTGATTTGGGCCAATGAATAGTGTAACATCATGGCGAATTTGGATTGGATTGTAATTAATTATCATATCAATATAGGCATCTATCATTCCTCCCCTATAGAATCCTTCAGCCTCACCATCCATTTCTCTACCTTGTCCTTGTACTTGGGAGAGACTACCTCATGGCAAGTATAGATATAATACTTGGATCTGTTATGGATAAGGTATGTATATTGGCCTTCTTGGTAACCTTCAAGTATACTAATCTCATAAAATAGTAGCAACATCAAAATCACACTAGACTTAAACTTTTCCCAAATTGTATGCACCTTATCTATGCCTTTAATGATCAAATCAGCCAAGAACATGGAAATGTTAAATAATGTACCCCTAGCCATTTCATGCATGATATAAAGGAATTTCTTGTTTATTTCTCCCCAATACACTAACCCATGTAACTTGTTACTAATTAGGCACACTCCTAATCTTATGGCCATGTCCTTGATATTTATGATGGATAAGGTGAACCCTCCCTTATTGTATTCAGTGATTTGACCACGTTATTGACCTCTGTGGTGCATCTGATTGGACTAACCTAGTCAATATTTTAATTTGGGTCAATGTGGTATTCATTATCCTCCTAGTGAAATAAAATTGATACTCATGCATGCACGATATCAAGGCATATGATTTCCTCTACCTTACCAAAATAAGGGATCTCATAAAGATAGAGATTACCAATTCTATATAAATATTGCTTGATGAATTCATCGTAAATGGCATTCCCCCTAGTTATACTTCTCCCAATGTTGGTCATGTAATCATTTTCTATGTTGACCTCATTGTCTATGTCACAACATGTAACCACACTCACCTATAACTTAGACATCTCAAATAATACTTCCAAAGGAAATCCATTACTCAATTTACCCGATTGCACTTATGAGGTTACATATATTATGATAACAATGACATATAAATATTGTGTCAAAAGTTAACATATACTACTCTAACCTACCAAACACAAAATGTAAAATTAAAATGGAATAATCTTTATTACAACAAGGCTCAAGTACATTAATCATGATGTGGCATGAGTTATATTCCATTGTAATGAATAAGAATTACTTCACCATCTAACATGTGTAGTTTGGATGCACCAATGTCCAAAATGTTCTAAATTATGTAGGGACCTAGCCACTAGATATGAAGTTTTTTGGGATGCTTGAAATAATGGGTCTTAGAGAAGAATAGGGACCCCTTATACCAAGATATTTCCCTTTATATTATATTTGTGCCAAGCCTTCTATCAATATTTCTCTATGGTTTGACTGTACTGAGAAATCATGCACCTCTCATCCAATTGGATAAGGTCTTCTAATCATGTGGCTAGTGACTCATGGTCATCAAAGTGACCCACCCAGGTAATTCATAGAGATGAAACTAGGAAATATATTAGTATCACAACTTATATCCTAAGCACCACTTGAAAATGTGTGGAGTTATTTGAGCACTTATAAGTGGTCCAATAGGCCCACAAGACCATTGAAACATAATCATTCCAATCCTTGCACCCAACATTACATATCTTGGTGAGGAAATTTCCTAGTATTTTTTTGAAGGCTATTACATTCTCATTCACTTATGAATGGTATGACTTTATCTTTTGGTATGCAATCATGAACTTGGATAATAAAATTTTCACTATTTCATTTATATAGTGTGTGCCCTAGTCACTAGGCAAGCTAAGAGAGTATCCATATAGACTGATTATGTTTTCCCATAGAAAGAATGTCATTATAACTATAGTGGATTTTCTAGTTGGCATGAATTTGGTCCAAATAGTGAAGTATTTAGTTGTTGTGATAGCGTAGTGTACTCTCATCTTATGCACAACTAGGGAGATAGAGCCCATAAAGTTTATGGCCCACATTTCAAATGGTGCTTGTGCAAGAATTGGGATTAGGGGCATCTCATCTCTATGGCTTGTTTCCTAATTATTTGGCTCAAGTCACATTTATTTACCTATTCATATGCATCCTTAAATAAGGTAGGCCTCCATAGGGTAGATAGTAAGATTTGGCAAACACTCGCTTTGCTAGTGAAATGGCCACCAATTATGCCTTCATGTCATTCATGTAACCCATCATCATTCTCATGCTCCAAAGCACATCAGCTTAAGACTTCATCACATTTCATCTAGTATAGCTCCTCACCAACAAGTTGATAGGTGAGAAAGTAAATAGCTAGATACTTATTTTATGTAGTGGAAAGGTCTTTGGGTGTGAACCTAATATGAGAAATGAAACAATATTAACTATGTCTTCTAGGCTACATTACACTTTGTAAAATTGAGCATCTATCATATCATCTTTAATTGGGCATGTGTCCTCTTCAGTAGTGAGGATGACATGTGGTTTGGGCTAAAATTGTGTTTTCCTAGCTTTACGACCACTAAGAACTAGAATGATTGAAATACTAATATTCATCGATAGATACACCCATGAAGAACTAGTTTATTCTCCAATTACTTCAAGGCCTCATGATCTATGAAGAACACAAAAAGAGTGGCCAGCAAGTATTGTTATATCTTATGGTGCATGTAGACCATTGATAAGGCCTCATGCTCGATAGTGGTGTATTTTTGTTTGATGAGCATGAGCTTCCTACTTTCAAAGTAGATAAGGTAGTCAATTTTGTTCTCACCTAGCTAGGGTAGAATGGTGTCAATAGTTGTTCCTAAATCATCAATATGCACATGTAATAGAGTGTTCCATTCTAGAAACTACAATATTGGCATGATGGCTAGTTTATTTTTTAATGTTTCAAATTCCTCTTCCTACACCTCACCCCATATGAATTGGTCATTCTTATGAATGATCTCTTCTAGGGTAATGACAATCTTGCATAATGATGAATGAAATTTTGAGAATAACTAGTATGACCCAAGAATTTTTTCACTTCTCGCTAGGTGGTGGGTGCCTCTAGCTAAAGAATGATGGTGACCTTCGTAGGGTAAAGAAGGAGGCCATATTTTTAAATAACATAGATAAGAAGTGTATATAAAGGTATAGAAAAGATAAATGTCTTCAACTTTAGGGATATCTAGAATTGGAAATAACACTCAAACATAAGCCTCAGGTTGTCGTGGTGATATTTTACCAAAGCGTAGATTGTCTAGTCATCTCAATATAATTATAGAAAGTGATGGATGAAGTCTTTGAAATTCAATATGATGATGCATGAGAATATATCAAGTGCATTATTTAAGTCAAAGGACATGAAATTATAATCAAATGACCCCCATTCAATTATTAAGGTATTTTTAGGTTTGTCTTCTTCCTCAATATACACCTGATGATAGCATGAGAAGCCATCAATGAAGGAGTATACCTCTCAACCTACTACTACCTCAAATAATTTCTTCAATTAAGGGGTAGGTACTATGACCAACACATGCCCATTATTATAAAAATAGGAACCCATATTTAAAACATTGAAATGAATAAAACATCTAAGGCTTCATGTAAATACTTGTGCAAAATTGTTTATTTAGGTCCAATAGTCCTTTGTTATTTCAAAATCTTGTTTTAATTATTATATTATGGCTAATTTAAAGTTGTAACTATGAAAACAAATTGGACTCATTTAGAGGTTATTCATGCAAGTTTTATCTTATTTTTGGCTTATTTTTGTGTATTTTTGACAAATTTTAGACTAAGGCATTTGCAAATGTTTTATAATTGATGTAGTTATTTCATTTGATTTGTAATGAAAATCATCTTTTACTTAGCCAATTTTAAGAAATTATTGGTTGTTGACACTAGTTCTTTGTCATGCCGCCATTCAAATCTGACTCTCATCTTTATAGACTTATTCATATCATTTTGTAGTGATTCACAACTTTTTGGAGAGTGACTCAACCATCTCAATCCACATGACACTTATTCATGGATTCACAACATTTGAACTTGGTCCTAGGCTCAAAATACTTAATTACATTTTTATAGTTCTTCTTATCATCCCAAGCTTACCACTTGGTAGATTTTTGTAAGGTAGTGTCCCCACAAATTCCAAGATAAATTCAAGTAGATTTTAATTTTATGAGTTTGTGACACTATAATAGGGCACCACTTATCTTCCATTTTTAACTTCTTGAAGTCTTCGTAACTTTTTGAAGGATTTATAAATTTGGGCAAAGCTTAAGTCTACAAGCTTGTAACATTCTGATAGGGTAACACTTGTTATCTTTTAGGAACTTCTTGAAGTCTTCACAACTTTATGAAGGTGGTGACTCGACCTTTTAAATCCATGTAGCACATTTTCTTGGCCTCATGGTGTACTTAACAAAAAATTTCAAATAAAAATCTAAGTCACAAAAGGCCCACATCTTTTTCACCACCACGCATTGAGTTTTTGTAAACTTGCATCCCTACAGGTTTTCTAAGGTAGTTTTTTAATGATCAAATCTTTTAGGGCTGTAAAGCAATAGTAACCTTAAAATGGTCGTATTGTGTTCATCCATGACTTTTCATTTCATCACAAAAATTTGACAAAGGTAAATACATGACTCTATGAGAGGACACCACATGGAATAGACCCTAAGGAAAGTGACATGGTGATCCCCAACTGACAAGTATGGTTGTACTTATATCCATGTAGTGTATTCTCATGCACTCATAACCTCACAACATGCCAAATAAAATTTACAACACTCATACCTTGTGTGGTTGCAAGGTAGTGACATTCGGCTAAGTGTCAAATTCTCGTGCACTTGCAATCCCACAACTTGTTAAGAAATTTTATAGAGATTAAGGCCTGATGGAATGTGACTTAATTAGCATGTACCACATATCTTCATTCTAAAGGGTCTATTTTTAGTGAGACATAACTCACTCATTTAATGCCACTTTTCATCATCATAAATGCTTGCTAAGTAAAGAAGTTTGTGTATTCTATATCTCAAATTAAATCCCCAACTACAAGGCATGGTGTTGCATGGTAAGCATCCTGAAGAAATAGGACATGTTGCAGCCCAATTTTACAATGCTACATCCATGTCACTGACATGATTAGGATAACAAATTTGATATCCATCACCACTCATCAAACCATAAAATCCATAGGCTAACACTATTCTAAACATCACACCTCATGCCAACTTTGTGAATTCCACTTGGAGTGAAATCAAAGCAAGATCCATCTAATGATTTAATGAACCCTCCAAAACTATGATTGGGTATATTCCCCAAAAGCATGATTATCCAAATTTAAATACATGGATAGTTGGAAGTGAATATCCTTCAAATATTGGTAAATTGGGTGTAAAATGACCCTTATTTTATCAAATTATGTGAGTTGGTGCATAGTGGGCCTGGTACCTTTCCTTATCATTATGCTTTCTTTGTCTCTTTTTCAATGGTTTATGAGTTGTGCCAAATGTTTTCATCATGATTTTTAAAGGAATATTCCCTCTTATGAATTATATCTCATCCCTTGCTTTATAAATACATTTTTAAAACATTTCAAGAGAATTGGTCAATTTTTTTGTCTAGAGGAAGTCTGTCTATTTGCCTGACCCATTCATTAGTCTACTGACAGGTTGCCATAAAGGTTGAATCTCCCTCTATTTTTTTTATCTACATTTCTAGTAAGCTTTTTCATTGGTTTTATAACCTAAGAAGGTAGATTTCAAAATAATACAAAGAGAGAACTCTGAAATAAATGAAATGTTCATGAGTTGTCATTTATCTATTTTGTTTTTCTTTTCTTTCTCAATTTCAAACTAATGTTAAATGTTTTTTTTGCTTTAAGTAATTGCTTGAGATATTTACATGTTTTATTTTGAGTAGATTAGAATGTGCACTTTAGATATTCAAATAATCTTAGATATCTGATCTTTGATCTATTTTGTTACATTTGGATGTACTATTTTTTTATGCTATGAACTAGATCTTTATTAAATTATTATAGTAGGATGTGCTTAATTTATTCAATATAATTGATTTATCTGTAAAATATATACTTTTGGGATTGACTCATGATCATAGTCATTGTCCTCAGACTCTTGCTCTGCATTTATCCATATTTGAGTGCTTAGTTATATCTAAATAAAGGTTATTTATTTCACATTAATTCTTATAAGTTGTTGCTTGAGCGAAATAACTCCCAAACTGAAGTTTTAATTATCTTTTTTATCCTACGCTTCCCTCATTTTTATCTTTTTATGTTATTTGGACCTGGCTTTTGTATTATGGCATCATTTTTAGTAAACATTTTGGGTGTGATTCTAATTATTAAGGTGAACCTCCTTTGTGGGCTTGTAGATTGCATGTTGTTATTCCATGAAAATTATGTAGAATATTTGTAACCTACAACTCATGCCCTTGACATTCTAGTAGTCCTAAAATAAGAGGGTGAAAACCCATTGAGTTTTCCTCAGTGTGCCTCATCACATAGACACATTCAAGCTAATCAATAGAAAATTGGTGATAAAAAGAGTATGAATATGAATTGACTTATGGTTTGACTTGTAGCCTATCTTGTGATCCCTCTTTTATGCTTTTAATTTCAAATTATGTGTCTAAAACACACACATCATTTGGAACTAAAATCAAGGCCTCTTATGATCATTTTTCCCTTATTTTATTTTCAACTTTGGTCAAATATGTCAAAAATTCTAAAAAAATATAAAAATGTAAAATCAAAAAGAGTTAAAGCATAGTTTGGCTTGGTAAGACAACAATTAGCATCCCTAGATTTCAACATGAAATTATTTCAAATGCTTTTGAATACATTCCAAAGTTTCAAAATGATAGAATAGTTGAAAGGTATGTTCATGTTTTCAAAAATGTTATAGGATTCTTGAATGTTCAGCATGAGGATGTAGCTTGTAGATTAATTTCCTTTACATCAGATGACTTTGAGTATCAATAATTTCTAAATTTAGCACCTAATTAAATTTATAGCTATAAATAATTAGAAGATGCATTTATTTTACAATTTGGGCTACTCATTGATCCACCTGATTTGCTTAACCAATTGTTCATACTCAATAGCCAACCTAATAAGCCAATTAGGGATTTCAATCTCAAGTTTCAATATATCTATTATATCATTCCTAATAGTTATAAACCTCAATAGGCTATCATTTTCAACATATACATTAATGCTTTGGATTCCCTCATAACTATGTTTTTGAAAACATCTACAGTAAAAACTTTATCTCTAACATATGTAGAAGATGTCACATTAGATAGGAAGTTGTCTTCCAAAGAAATGATGAGCTATACTTTTTGTCAAAAGGATGCACCAAACTTTCCTCAGGGTTATATAAATTTAATTCCTCCCATGGTAAATTATTCTAATCAGACCTCTATTCACCTCATAGATCCAATCACATATATAAATCACAACCTCTTTATTAAACAAAACACACATTCAGGTCTCATGATAAACCAATTACAACTTGTGTGGTATATGAAAATGAATGTGATTTTAATGAATATGTTAATCATGAAAAAAATAATGTATATTATAACTGTGAGAGTGATGTCAAAGAGGTTTTACATGGAAAACTCACATGATAATTTAGAATAATCAAGTGAAGAAGAGATGATATCTTACATGGAATTTTATCGGTGCATTATTAAGGAATTCAACTTGTTAAAGGAATATGTTTGTGATGTTGAAATGGAGGACACTTTTTGCATACAATAAGAAGAAACAAAGGAACATGATGATGTTTTTTCCCCATATTCAAACAAGGATATGAGATTTTAATGGATGCAAAATGTTGGGGCATTGAGAAAGAGCATTTTCAAGATGAAGAGAATGTCAAATACCATATCCAAATGTATTTGTTCCATGTATTTAATTATGGCTATGTTCCTATTTGTGAAGACCAAAAAGGTCTACTTCTTGAGGATGATCAACCAACTAAGAATGGGAAGAAATCCTCATTGAATCTATGCAAGATGAAGAAATAAAGGCCTATTCACTAAATGACTTGAAGAATCAAGAGATGGTATTAATTTTTCCTCCATTTCCAAATACCCTAGAGGTCTAGGTGTTAGTAATTTGACTTATCAAGGCCAAATTACTACCCCTATTATTTGAAACTTTCTTAAAACTGGTCATTAGCCCTTTAAAGCTAGTTAAATTGAGGAATTGTGGCCTTAAAATCATTAATTTTTGTAAAAATGTAAAAAAAATGGATTATAAATGGGTCATTATCATTTCAAAATAGCATTTTCAAGTTCAAATATGCAGACAAATCATGCACATGGGTAAATTTTGAGAGAAAATTAAGCTTTTTGAGAACTACAGGTGGTTTTAGAACCTCAAATTTTGTACATAGGGTCACATTGCTTGAGTAACCTTCTGAAAAAGTTTCATGGCCATTGGATGAGTGTAGATAATCTCAAATTTGTAATAGTCCTCAGCATGTCCATTAGAAATCACCATTGGAGTAGGCATCATTCTAGAGTGCCACAAAGGTTTTTAAGTCCAGGTAAAAGTTTGAAAATCATGGGATGATGTTTCTTACATCATAATTAGACCTTTAAAGAGTTTTAAAACTCTAAATTTTAGTCAAACCATACATATACAAGTTTTTGCAAGTAAATAGGCATATAAGTCAAAAAGGGGTTTTTTAATTTTTCAATTAAAATGTGCTTTTAGAGTGTTTTGATAGTATGGTATGGACCCCATAATGATGTTTTTAGTTATTAGGAATTAGGTGAAGAGTTATTTTATTTTGATGAATTTTTCATTTTTTGTAGTTCTAAATACCCTTCCAAGCCTCTTATTCAGATAATCGTATCTTTAACCATGTGTGGAGTTTAGCTTAATACTCTTATTATGTTTTAAGAAATCCTATGTACTAATAATTCATGAAAAATTAAGACCAATTGAGGAGATCTAATTTTGAACAATCGTTAAGAATGTAGGCAGCCCATAATGTAGTCAAAACCCCATAGGTAGATTTCTCCATGTGATAAATTTTCATATCTTTTGCATGGGAACCCAATATTTTCATGGATTTTTGGAGGTTATTATGATACATATAAATGTTAAGAGTTTAGAATTTGGAGGTATGTACTTCATTTTGAAGATTTAGCTTTAAAACCCTCAAAAAACTAGTTTTGAAAAAAGTTGATTTTATTGCCATCAAATCATAATAAATAAACCTAAAACCTTTTCAAATTTTAAGTAAACTTAGAGAGGATTCTAAAAATATTAATTTTATGCATGGAGTAGTATGGATGAGGGTAGAAATCATGTTTTTTGTATTAAAAAGTATGTAAAATGAAGTATAGGATAGTTCAATGAAATCTAATCAATGAAGATCAAATAATAAGACTTTTTATTCATATTAAAATATTAATTTGGTCAGAAAAAATCATATATGTGTCCCAACTAGCTTAATCAAAATGGCCAGTGTGCAAGAAAATGGAGCAAAATAGGCCTAGTCAACCCTGGTGACTGAATGACAAGTATTTTCTCATCAAAATCATATATCTTGTGATGAGAAAATCTTTTCCAAGTAAATTTATTTTTGTTTAAGTTTCATGGAATATTTTTATAGGTTTAATGGATTTCAAATGCACATATTGGCTTTTAGGCCTATTTGGTCTAATATGCCTAGTTGGTCAAATGGTCAACTTGAAGAATGGCATTGAAAATATATCAAATGAATTAATTTTGAAGTTACCACATGCTATATTTATTTTTTAAGTTAATATATCATTCTCAATTCAATCCACAATTTCCAATTCATGCAAGTTGAGTTCAAGTGGAAGTTGACTAGTCTTTGAGTGCACATGTTTTCGGTCGACTAGTTTCATGCATCTACCATGATTTTCATACAAGATAAATACATTTAAGAACATAAGATCACTTTAAATATGGAGTTATATTAAAAATTATGGCATGATTTTTATGGAATGAAGGTTGAGAAATCAACATGGGCTGACCACCTCCAATTTTATGCCAAGAATGAAGGCCATGCAATTTTTTGAAGACTTGAAAAATTAAATACTTTTTTTAATATTCTAAAATTAATTTATTATTGAGGAATGGCATGTATTTTCATCCATGAAGATTTTTAGAAGTTAACATGGGCCAACCATCTCCAATTTTATGTCAAAATTTAAAGATCATGTAAATTTTCATAGAGTTTGGAGATTTTAATAAATTGGTTTAATATTGTAAAAGGAGTTAGTCTTGAGTTAACTAACCAAGACTAATCCTTCTTCCTTTGAAACACCACATTGCCTTTAGGTTAGTTTTTAGACTTATATATTTCATTTTTCAAGTCATTATTTATTAATTCCTAAGGTAGATAAGAAATTGTAATTGAAACAATTTTTATCAAATTAAGAAGAATTTTTGCATATGTTTTTTGGATCAGAATAGAGTGTAATTTGATTCTGTACCAGCATATAAGTGGCATCTAATTTCCATTTTTGGAGGTCCTTTCCATACGTAATATACAAATCTCATCCTCTATAGGTCATTAGAAGAGATAAGATTTGAATTTGCTTTTCAAACTTCTTTCAGGCCTTCTTTTGAAACACTGATGTTCAGGTTTGATTATAAATTTTTTTTCAAATTCATATATGCATCTTACTCAGTTTCAAAAATATTTAAAAAAATACCAATCATTAAGGTGCATCACTCCATTAGAAAATATTTTCTATTTTAGTTTCCTTCTCTTTTTTCATCCCAAAAATTTAAAAAAAATAAAATAATTTAGTTTTTGGAGATAAATTTTAAGGGAACTAGCCCTCTGGAGGTTCTTCTCAATGTAGAGACACCCACACTCTGAGAAGATCTCTGGAGGTTCTTCTCAATGTATAGACACCCACACTTTGAGAGGATCCAATTGTATCAGTTTGAGAGAAGGTGTGCCTTGCACATATTCAAGCAAGGTGATATTTAGAGTGATAATATTTTTTGGCATGCTTGGTGGGACACACATTCTACATACTAGACTTTGGAGGCATTCAGAAGATCAGTGTAATTTTTAAGCACTTAGCACTGGTTCAAAATATTAGGTATCATTTCAAATATTGACTACTTTCAGCACTTGGTTTATTAATGGTCTCAAATGACTTATTTCAATATGGATCCATATAATCCTCACTATGATTAGTATGACTAGCAAAAATATGATCCTCACCAAGAGTTGGAGGATCTATATCAGGGATATATGAAAAATTATTGCCCAAATCCTCTATATAAACTATCCTACACATCTAGCCAACATAATCATGGCCATTTTTTAGCTACCCAATTCATACTAGAAATTGAACAAACTTTAGTGAGCCTTGAAAATCATGCACTAGAGTTGTACTCATAGAGCTATTATAGTCAAGATACCTCTACTCACCAGATCCATTATGTGAGAGATTATTTGTAGAAAATAAAAGAGAAATGGGCACCTATTGAGAGTTCAAATTGGGGTAATCTCACTGCTGAGACGATAGATGTAAGTGGTTATATTCAGAGCATTGAGGATAAACTACAAGGCCTTAAAGAACAATAGGTTCAACCATAACCTTCTTATATTTCATCCATATCTTCCTCAATAGACTATTCCAAGAGCCCTTTTGAGTTTTCCCAATTCTTCATGTATTTCTCAGACCTTCCCTTCTTGGATATCTATACAAGATAACTATCAAAGAAAGAAATAAATTGCTATGGCACAACTTGATGTTGAGATCATTGACCACTTTAAAGAGAAATATTATAGGAGAATATTGATAAGTAAATCAGATAGTTTGAGTTGAAGATAAGTAAATCAGATAGTTTGAGTTGAAGACAAGGAAAGAAGATGAGAACCAAAATCAAAAGGTCAAAAAAGAGACTCTATCTCTCCCATCTTGGAACCAAATCATGCAGTCAAGCCACTCCAAAGCTGCTCAGGTACTATCCCTCCCTCCTCAAGAATCTAACTCATTTCCATCTTGGAAATCCATCCAGAGCAACATGTAGAAGAAGGAACAAGAGCATGTCATGAAGGAACTAGAAGAGGAAATTATAGATATAAATGAGTTTCAATAAGAGTGTGTTGAGGAGAATGCCAGTGTTCATGAAGAGGTTGAGGAAGCAGAGCTGCCATCTTATGAAGAGAATGAAGAAACTAATGTAATAGCTAATCAAATTGATCAATTTGTGGAGAAGCCAAAGGTTATCAATCAGCCAAAAATCTCATTGGAGGACTTGTTTGAAGTTTTGGGAGCAATATATACTCTTCTCCAGAGGGACTATGGTCTGGTTGTAGCTAAAGAGAGCAGCTTTGTCAAGCCAAATGAAGAGAATGGAGTGGGCAGCCCTTCAATTATGCCACCTCAAGAGTTCATTATTGATAGGGATTTGTTTTAGATCTTCAAAATGGGTTATCATATCCTTGATGAGCCTAAAGATAAAGGTATGCTTCCAAAAGGTAATACAACTATATTTTGTGTTCAAATTAGTCAACCAAATTATGAGGAAATGAAGCTTAACAAAGAAGAAGATCCACCAAATGAGTATGTTTACATTAGAGGTTACTTTGCTCCTATTGTTCCACATATGAGCATGCCAAAGGAGTTGGTAAAGGAGATACTTGATTTTTCAATCACTGAGCTTGTAAGGGAACATGTGATATATCATTATCCATCTTATCACAGAAGTGAATTGTCAAAAAAAAATTGATCAAGCAGGACCAACAAGATGGAGGTTAGTTTATACATAATAGACTTCTTATTGATTATTTTCTCTAAGTGCACATCCACACATGCTTTTAGTTTTTTTTTTCCCTTTCCAATTCTTGTTGTCGATTCCTCTCAATGCACACGTGCACATGTTTATTGTTGTTGGTGTCAGTTGTCTTGTTTGTGTATTTGTCCATAAAAGACTTCCAATATTTGGTGTATATCCAAGTCAATTTTAACCAGTGTTTTTGATTTTTTTTACCATAAGGTTGGTCAACCCCATAAGTTGATAAAATTGTTATTAATTTGACTTGTGAAGGACAAATTAATACCCTTGTCATTCAAAACTTTCCTAAAACTAGTCATTAGCACTTTAAAGCTAGTCAAATAAAGGAATTATGGCCTAAAAATTACTAATTTTGGTAAAAATGTCAAAAATGGATTATAAATGTATCATTATAATTTCAAAAGAGAATTTTCAAGTTTAAATATGCAGACAATCTATGCACAAGGGTCAATTTTGAGAGAAAATTAAGCTTTTGGGGATTTATAGGTGGTTTCAAGACCTCAAATTTTGTAAACAGGGTCATCATGACTTGAGGAACCTTATGATAAAGTTTCATGGCCATTGGATGAGTGGAGATACTTATTATTTTGTAGCAGTCCTCAACATGTTTGTTGAAGATCACCATTAGAGCAGGCATCATTCTAGAGTGTTACAGAGGTTTCTAAATCCAGATAAAAGTTTTAAAATCATGGTATGATGTATTTTACATCATAATTAGACCTTTAAAAAGTGTCAAAACTCTAAATTTTAAGCCCATGCTTATACAATTTTTACAATCAAATAGGCATATAGGTCACAAAGGAGTTTTTTGAATTTTTAAGAAAAATGTAATTTTAAAGTGTTTTGATAGCATGGTAAAAACCCCATGATTATGCTTTTAGTTATTGAGAAGTAGGTAAGAGTTATTTTTATTTTGGTAAATTTTTCATTTTTCACAGTTCTAGACACCCATCGAAGCCTCTTATTCAGATGCTCGTATCTTTAACCACATTTTGAGTTTGGATGAATGATATTATTATTTTTTAAGGAACCCTATAAACTTAGAATTTATTAAAAATTGAGACTAGTTGAGGGGCTGTGATTTTTGAACAATCTTTAAGAGTGTAGGTAGCCTAGAATGTAGTCAAAACCCCACAAGTAAATTTTTCCATGTGATAAATTTCCATATCATTTGCATGGGAACCCAATATTTCAAAGAATATTAGGGGGGTTAGTTTGATACATATTAATATTAATATTTTAGGATTTGGAATTTTTTACTTTATGAACCATTATTTTGAAGATTCGGCTTCAAAACCCTCATAAATCCTCAAAAAACTAGTTTTAAAAAAAGTTGATTTTATTGCCATCAAATCATCATATATCATCCTAAAACCTTTTAAAATTTCAATTAAACTTAGATAGGATTATATAAATATAAATTTTATGCATGGAGATATATGGATGAGAGTATAAATCATGTCTTTTATGGAAAAAAGCATGGTAAATGAAGTACAGGATAGTTTAATAAAATATAACCAATAGAGATAAAATCCTTATACTTTTTATTCAATATTCATTCATAAATCTTAATTTCATCATAAATAATCTTATAAGTGTGCCAACTAACTTGATCAAAATGACCAGTCTGTAGAAAAATAGAGCAAAATAGGCCTAGTCAACCCTATTGACTGAATGATGAATGTTTTCTCATCAAAACCAAATATATTGTGATGAGGAAAGTTGTTCTAGGTTTTTTTTTTTCAAGTTTCATGACATATTGTTGTATATTTAATAGAGTTCAAATACATAGATTGGATTTTAGGCCTATTTGGTCTAATAGGCCTAGATGGTCAAATGATCAACTTGAAGAATGGCATTGAAATTATATAAAATGAATTAATTTTGGAGTTATCATGTGCCATATCTTTTTTTAAGTGAATATATAATTCTCAAGTCAATCCAAAATTTCTAATTCATTCAAGTTGAGTTCAAGTGAAAGTTGATTAGTCTTTCAGTCTACATCTCTTCAGTTGACTAGTTTGATTAGTTTCATGCATCTTCTATGCTTTTCATGCAAGATAAAGACATTTAATAACTTAAAATCTCTTTAAATATGGAGTTATATTTCAAACTATGATGTGATTTTCATGCAAGGAAGGTTTAGATTTCAACATGGTCCCACCACCTCCAATTTTATGTCAAGAATGAAGACCATGCAATTTTTTGAAGACCTAAAGAGTTAAATACTTTGTTTAATATTCTAAAATGAATTTATTATTAAGGAATGGTGTGGATTTTAATGCATGAGGATTTTGAGAAGTTAACATGGGCTGACCACCTTCAATTCTATACCAAAATTTGAAGATCATGAAAATTTTCATAGAGTTTAGAGATTTTGATGAATTATTTTAATATTGTAAAAGGAGTTAGTCTTGAGTTAACTAACCAAGACTAATACTTCTTCCTTTGGAACATCACATTGAATTTAAGTTAGTTTTTATAATTGATAGGATCTAAGTTCCCACAGCTCTGACACAACTTGTCAGAATTAAGAGCACACATGATTACCATTGTATAAGCAATTTAAGATTGTAGAAATAACTAGAAGAACAAATAACTATCAATGAGAAAACACACAGAATATGAGAGGCAACACATAATTGTATTCAACTCATTACAAAGGAAATTACAATAAAGAGATCACACTCTTCTTCCACCTCTGTGAGGCTTCCTCCTCAAGGACTCCAAGTAATCTTCCCACCTGAGTAATCTTCTCTCATAGGTCACAACTAACAACTAACACAAGTTGTTGTTCACCTCATTGTAAGTTAAATACAATCGAGTACAAACCGGTACTCCTAGTAGATCCCACCTTGATCTTGCTCCTGATGTATTGATATCACCTTGATCTTGCTCCCTCATCGATCCTCTTCTGACCCTCGCATACACACATCCTTGCAGACCAACCTGATCTTACTTATCACATGTAGATCTCCTCCATGATCCTGTAACACCCTGCATATCAAACTTGATTTTACATACATGGGGAATCCTACTTGATTCCACCATGGGAAGAACTCTCCAAGTTCTACACTTGAGTTCTACATAGTTCTTCACTTAACAATACAGCCCATGAGTCTATTATATAGATCTCATGCATACACTAATTTAGACAAGTGGCCTAAAGACTCGAACTGGTCTTTATCATGCAAACTATGCGTTCACTTAACTGACTGTTCGTCAATAGCAGTTCTGACCACCACAAGTGACCTACATGGGTCCCTACCTTCCTGGAGGTGACCGACGCCGGTCGATCTCTTGCCGATGCCAATTTCCTTCTGCGCTTCCCCTGACCGACGTTGGTTGTGGCCTACCGACGTCGATGAATTTCATGCTCAAAAATCCTCCATGTTTGCCTAAGGTGAATCTTTTAGCTCCACACCCTAACAATCTCCCACTTGGAGATAAATAGCTACACCTGTACCCATACCAGTACTTTGTCTAATCTGCATCCTAGCTTGTATTCCTCTTCAAGCTCCCTCTTGAAGACTACCCACCACACTCCTTGTGATGTTAACCCTGTGCCTGAATTTCTTCATCCTCAGCTTACCTTCTTTTGCCGTTGTTATACTCCCACTCAATCAGAAACCCCTGTAACCTGTAATCAACAAACCACTAACTAGATCTGGGCCATCTGTTAGTCAAACTCGCTCTGAGAACATCCAACCTCACTCTGATACCATTTGATAGGATCTAAGTTCCCCAAAGCTTTGACACAACTTGTCAGAATTAAGAGCACACATGATTACCATTGTATAAGCAACTTAAGATTGTGGAAATAACCAGAAGAACAAATAACTATCAATGAGAAAACACATAGAATATGAGAGGCACCACATAATTGTATTCAACTCATTACAAAGGAAATTACAATAAAGAGATCACACTTTTCTTCCACCTCTATGAAGCTTCCTCCTCAAGGGCTCCAAGTAATCTTCCCACCTGAGTAATCTTCTCTCATAGGTCACAACTAACAACTAACACAAGCTATTGTTCACCTCATTGTATGTCCAGTACAACCAAGTATGAACCGGTACTCCTAGTAGATCCCACCTTGATCCTACTCCTAATGTATTGATGTCACCTTGATCTTACTCCCCCGTCGATCCTCTTCTGACCCTCGCATACACACATCCCTGCAAACCAACCTGATCTTACTTATCACATGTAGATTTCCTCCATGATCCTGCAACACCCTGCATATCAAACCTATTCTTACATACATGGGGAATCCTACTTGATTCCACCATGGGAAGAACTCTCCAAGTTCTACACTTGAGTTCTACATAGTTCTTCACTTAACAATATAGCCCATGAGTCTATTATATAGATCTCATGCATACACTAATTTAGACAAGCAGCCTAAAGACTCGAACTAGTCTTTATCATGCAAACTACGCATTCACTTAAATGACTATTCGTCAATAGTAGTTCTGACTACCACAGGCGACCGACATCAGTCCCTGCCTTCCTGGAGGTGACCAACGCTAGCTGATCTCCTGTTGATGCCGATTTCCTTCTGTGCTTCTCCTGACCGACATCGGTTGTGGCCTACCGATGCCGGTGACTGTCATGCTCAGAAATCCTCCATGTTTGCCTAAGGTGAAGCTTTTAGCTCCACACCCTAACAATAATTATATATTAGATTTTTTAATCCATTATTCATTAATTTTTAAGGTAGAGAAGAAATTGTAATTGAAACCATTTTTATCAAATAAATAAAAAAAATTGCATATGTTTTTTGGATCAGAATAGAGTGTAATTTGACTATGTACCACCATACAAGTGGCATCCACTTTCAATTTTTGTATGTATTTTCCACATATACTATAAAAATCTAATCCTCTATAGGTCATTGGAAGAGATAAGATTTGAATTTGCTTTGTAAACTTCTTTCAGGCCTTCTTTTGAAACATTAATAATCAGGTTTGAATGTAGAGTTTTATTTCAGATTCAAGTGTATCTTACTTAGTTTCAAAAATATTTTAGAGAATACTAATCATCTATGTGCATCACACCATTAAATGGGATTTCTTATTTTAATTTCCTTTTCCTTTTTCATCTCAAAAATCAAAAGAATTAAAATAGTTTAATTTTTAGAGATAAAGCTTAAGGGAACCAACCCTCTATAGAGGTTCTTATCAATACAAAGCCACCCACACTCTGAGAAGATTCAATTGTATCATCTAGAGAGAAATTATGCCTTACACAACTTCAGGCAGGGTGCTTTCCAAAGTGATAATAGTTTTTGGTATGCATGATGGGACACACATTCTATATACTAGCTTTTAGAAGCATTTAGAAGATCAGTGCAACTTTCAGGGACTCAACATTGGTTTGGAAGATCAGGTATCATTTTAAATATTTACTACTTTCAACACTTAGTTTACTAATGGTTTCAAATGAATTATTTTATTTTGGATCCATAGAATCCTTACTATGATTAGTATGACTAGCCACACTATGATCCTCATCAGGAGTTTGAAAATCTATATCAAGCATATATGAAAAATTATTGCCTAGATCCTCCTTATGAATAGTCATTCCATCATAATATTTCCCTTTACCAACCCTATCATGAGCCATTCTACCCATCTAGCCAACATAATCATGGTCATTTTGTAGCTACCCAATCCATACTAGTAATTAAACAAACTTTAGTGAACCTTAAAAATCATGCACTAGAGTTGTACTCATAGAGCTATTATGTCAACATACCCCTACTCACCAGATCCATTATGTGAGAGATTATTTGTACTAAATCAAAGATAAATGAGCACCTATTGAGAGGGAAAATTGAGGTAATCTCACTAGTGAGATGATGGATGTAAGTGGTTATATTTAGAGCATTGAGAATAAACTAAAAGATCTTAAAGTATAATAGGTTCAACCATAACCTTATTATATGCTATTTATTCCTCCTCAATAGACCATTCCAAGAGCCCCTTTGAGTTTGCTAAAAAAAATTATGTATTTCTTAGACCTTCCCTTATTAGAGATCTATCCAAGAGAATTATCAAAGAAAGAAAGAGATTGCTATGGCACAACCTATTATTGACATCACTGACCACTTTAAAGAGATGATATTTCAAGAAAATATTAATAAGAAGATCAAAGCGTTGGAGTTGAAGACAAGGAAAAAAGAGAACCAAAATCAAAAGGTCAAAAAAGAACCTCTATCTTTCCCATCTTGGAATCAAATCATGCAGTCAAGTGAATCCAAAGATACTCAGGTACTATCTCTCCCTCCTCAAGAATATAACTCATTTCCATCTTAGAAATCCATCCATAACAATATGCAAAATGAGGAAGAGTAACATGTCATGTGGGAACTAGAAGAGGAAATTGTAGATACAAATGAGTTTCAAGAAGAGTGTGCTGAGAAAATTTCAAGTGTTCATAAAGAGGTTGAGGAAGTAGAGCTTCCATCTTATGAAGAGAATGAATAAATTGATGTAATAGCTGATCAAATTGATCAATTTATAGAGCAGTCAGAGGTTATCAATCAGCTATAAATCTCATTGGAGGACTTATTTGAAGTTTTGGGAGCAAGATATACTCTTCTCAAGGGGGATTATGGTCTAGTTGCAGCCAAAGAGAGCCACGTTGTCAAGCCAAATGAAGAGAAAGGAGTGGGTAGGCCTTCAATTCTACCACCTCAAAAGTTCATTATTAATAGGGACTTGTTCATATCTTCATAATGGGTTATCATCTCCTCGATGAGCCTACAGACAAAGGTATGCTTCCAAAAGGTAATACACATATTTTTTATGTTCAAATTAGTCAACTAAATTGTGAGAAAATGAAGATTGATAAAGTAGAAGAGCCACCAAATGAGTATGTTTAGACTGAATGCTACTTTGCTCCTACTATTCCACATATGAGCATGCCAAAGGAGTTGGCAAAGAAGATACTTGATTTTTCAATCACTGAGCTTGCAAGGGAGCATGTGATGTATCACTATCCATCTTATCATGAAAGTAAATTTTCAAATTTTTATTTTGATCCAAGAGGACTTAGTAAGGTGGAAGTTAGTTTGTACATAATAGACTTCCTATATTTGATTTTCTATAAGTGCATATCTGCACATGCTTTCAGTTTTTTTTCTTCCCTTTCCAGTTGTTGTTGTCCATTCCTCTAAGTGCACATGTGCACATATTTATTGTTGTTAATGTCAGTTATCTTGTTTGTGTATTTATCTATAAAAGACTTCCAATATTCAATGTATATCCAAGTCAATTTTAGCCAGTGTTTTCAAGTTCTTTGACCATCAGGTTGATCAATCCCTATAAATCACCAAAATTGTTAGTAATTTGACCTATTAAGGTCAAATTACTACCCCTATCATTCGAAACTTTCTTAAAACCAGTCATTAGCCCTTTAAAGCTGGTCAAACCAAAGAATTGTGGCTTAAAAATGACTAATTTTAATATAAATATCAAAACTAGATTGTAAATAGGTCATTATCATTTCAAAAGAGCATTGTGAAGTTTAAATATGTAGATAATCCATACACATGGGTCAATTTTGAGAGAAAATTGAGCTTTTTGGGAGCTACAGGTGGTTTCAAGACCTCAAATTTTGTACACAAGGTCATCATAACTTGAGTAACATTAAAATTTGTTCATGTCTATTAGATGAGTGGAGATACTTTTTGTTTTGTAACAGTCCTCAGCATGTTCGTTGGAGATCACCATTGGAGTAGGCATCATTATGAAGTACTACAGAGGTTTCTAAGTCAAGATAAAAGTATAAAAAATAAAATATGATGTTTTTTACATCATAATCAGACCGTTAAAGAGTTTCAAAGCTCTAAATTTTAAGTAAACCATGCTTATACAAGTTTTTGCAAGCAAATAAGCATATAGGTCAAAAAAGGGTTTTTTGACTTTTCAAGTAAAATGTGATTTTGAAGTGTTTTGATAGCATGGTAAAAAACTCATGATGATGTTTTTAGGCATTGGGAAGTAGGTGAAGATTTATTTTCATTTTGGTGAATTTTTCATTTTTTGTAGTTTTAGACACCCTTTCAAGCCTCATATTCAGATGCTCGTATCTTTAGCCACATTTGGAGTTTGGCCAAATGCTATTATTATATTTTTAGGAACCCTATGTAATTATAATTCATAAAAAATAGAAACTATTTGAGGGGATATGATTTTTAAAAAATTATTAAGAGCGTAGTTAGCCCAAAAAGTAGTCAAAACCCCACAAGAAGATTTTTCCACGTGATAACTTTTCATATATTTTTCATTGGAACCCAATATTTTAAGAGATGTTAAGAGGGTTAGTTTGATAGATATTAATGTAAATATTTTAATATTTTGGGGTTTTTACTATATGAACCATGATTTTGAAGGTTCAACTTCAAAACCTTCCTAAACCCTCAAAAAAATAGTTTTGAAAAAAATTGATTTTATTGTCATCAAATCATCATAGATAAACATGAAACATTTTGAAATGTAAAGTAAACATAGATAGGATTCCATAAATGTCAATTTTATGCATGAAATTGTAAGGATGAGGTAAAAATCATATTTTTTGTAAAAAAAACATGTAAAATGAAGTACAAGATAGTTCAATGAAATTTAATCAATGGAGCTAAAATCTTATCACTTTTTATTCATATTTAAATCTTAATTTGGTCAAAAATTTCTATAAGTGTCCCATCAAACTTGATCAAAATGGCAAATCTTTAGAAAAATAAAGCAAAATAGGCCTAGTCAACCCTATTGACTGAATGGTGAGTGTTTTCTCATCAAAATCAAATATCTTGTGATGAGGAAAGTTGTTCCAGGTATTTTTTTTTTTTTAGGTTTCATGGCATATTATTTTATGTTTAATGGAGTTCAAATGCACAGATTGAATTTTAGGTCTATTTGGTCTAATAGGCCCAGTTGGTCAAATGATCAACTTATAAAAAAGCATTAAAAATATATCAAATGAATTAATTTTGGAGTTACCACATGATAAATTTATTGTTTAAGTGAATATATAATTCTCAATTCAATCCACAAGTTTCAATTCATACAAGTTGATTTCATGTGGAAGTTAACTAGTCTTTGAGTCCACATCTCTTCGGTTGATTAATTTGACTAGTTTTATGCATCTCCCATACTTTTCATGCAAGATAAAGATATCAAAGAAATTAAAATCACTTTAAATATGGAGTTATATTCCAAATTATGGCATGATCTTCATGAAATGAAAGTTGAGAAGTTAACATGGGCCCACCATCTCTAATTTTATGCCAAGAATGAAGACCATGCAATTTTTTGAAGACTTGAAGAATTGAATGCTTTGTTTAATATTCTAAAATGAATTTATTATTGAAGAATTGCATGGATTTTAATGCATGAGGATTTTTAGAAGTTAACATGGGCCCACCACCTCAAATTCTATGCCAAAATTTGAAGATCATGCAAATTTTCATAGAGTTTGGAGATTATGATGAATGGTTTTAATATTGTAAAAGGAGTTAGTCTTGAGTTAACTAACCAAGACTAATCCCTCTTCCTTTGGAACATCACATTGGATTTAGGTTAGTTTTTAGAATTATATATTGTATTTTTAAATTTATTATTCATTAATTCTGAAGGTAGAGAAGAAATTGTAATTGAAACCATTTTTATCAAATAAAGAAGATTTTTTGCATATATTTTTTGGATCAAAATAGATTGTAGTTTGACTATGTAACAGCATACAAGTGGTATCTACTTCATATTTTTTCAGGTCCTTTGCACATCTACTATGAAAATCTCATCCTCTATAAGTCATTGGAAGAGCTAGGATTTGAATTTGTTTTGCAAACTTCTTCTAGACCTTTTTTTGAAATATTGATATTCAAGTTTGAATATAGAGTTTTATTTCAGATTAATATGTGTATCTTACTTAGTTTTAAAAATATTTTAAAGAATACCAACCATTCAAGTGAATCGCCCCATTAGATATTATTTTTCATTTTAGTTCTCTTCTCCCTTTTCATCACAAAAATCAAAAAAATAAAATAGTTTAGTTTTTAGAGATAAATCTTAAGAGAACCAACCGTCTCTAAAGGTTCTTCTCAATACAAAGTCACCCACACTCTAAGAAGATCCAACTATATTAGATGGAGAGAAGGTGTGCCTTGCACATCTTCAATTAGGGTACTCTCTAGAGTAATAATAGTTTTTGGCACACCTAGTGAGACACATATTCTACATACTAGCCTTTGGAGGTATTCATAAGATTAGTGCAACTTTCAAACACTCAACGTTAGTTTATAAGATCAAGTATCATTTCAAATATTGACTATTTTTAACACTTGGTTTACTAATGGTCTCAAATGACTTATTTTAGTATGGATACATATAATCCTCACTATGATCAGTATGACTAGCCACACTATGATCCTTACTAAGAGTTTGAGGATCTATATCAGGCATGTATACAAGAGTATTACCCAGATCGTCCCTATGAACAACCATTCTATCATAATATTGCCTCTTATCAATCCTATCATAAGCCATGCTACCCATATAACCAACATAATCATGGCCATTTTTTATCTACCTAATCCATACCAAAAATTAAACAAACTTTAGTAAACCTTGAAAATCATGCACTAGAGTTGTACGCATAGAGTTATTATGTTAAGATACCCCTAATCACTAGATCCATTATTTGAGAGATTCTTTGAAACAAATAAAAGAGAAATGGGCACCTGTTGAGAGGTCAAATTGGGTTAATCTCATTGGTAAGATGATGGATGTAAGTGGTTACATTCAAAGCATTGAGGATAAACTAAAAGGCCTTAAAGAATAAAGATTCAACCACAACCTTCTTAAGTGCCATCCATTCCTCCTCAATAGACCATTCCATTAGCCCTTTTGAGTTTTCATAATTCTTCATGTATTTCTCATACCTTCCCTTCTTAGATATCTATCTAAGAGAACTGTCAAAGAAAGAAAGAGATTGTTAAGGCACAACTTACTATTGAGATCCCTGACCACTTTAAAGAGAAGATATTTTAGGAGAATATTGATAAGTATATTAGAGAGTTGGAGTTTAATACAATAAAATAAGAGGAAAACCAAAATCAAAAGGTTAAAAAAGAGATTCTATCTTTCCCATCTTGGAACAAAATCATACATTCAATCCAATCCAAAGCTACTCAGGTACTATCCCTCCCTCCTCAAGAATCTAACTCATTTCCATCTTGGAAACCATCTAGAGCAACATGAAAAAGAAGGAACATAAGCATGTCATGTGGGAACTAGAAGAGGAAATTGTAGATACAAATAAGTTTCAAGAAGAGTGTGCTTAGGAGAATGCAAGTGTCCATTAAGAGGTTGAGGAAGCAGAGTTGCCATCTTATGAATAGAATGAAAAAATTGATGTAATAGCTAATCAAATTAATCAATTTGTGGAGTAGCCAAAGGTTATCAATCAGATAGAAAGCTCATTGGAGGACTTGTTTGATGTTTTGGGAGCAGGATATACTCTTCTCTAGAGGGACTATGGTCTAGTTGCAGCCAAAGAGAGCAACTTTGTCAAGCCAAATTAAGAGAATGGAGTGGGAAGCCCTTCAATTCTACCACTTCAAGAGTTCATTATTGATAGGGACTTGTTTCAGATCTTTAGAATGGGTTATCATCTCCTTGATGAGCCTAAAAATAAAGGTATGCTTCCAAAAGGTAATATAAATATATTGTGTGTTCAAATTAGTCAACCAAATTATGAGGAAATAAAGCTTGACAACATAGAAGAGTCACCAAATGAGTATGTTTACATTAGAGTTTAATTTGATCCTAATATTACATATATGATTATGACAAAGGAGTTGACAAATAAGATACTTGATTTTTCAATCACCGAGCTTGCAAGGGAACATGTGATGTATCATTATCCATCTTATCATAGAAATAAATTGTCAAATTTTTCTTTTGATCTAGAAGGACCAACAAGCTAGAGGTTAGTTTGTACAAAATAGACTTACTATTGTTGATTTCCTCTAAGTGCACATTTGTACATACTCTTAGTTGTTTTTATTTTATTTTTCTAGTTGTTGTTGTGTCCATTCCTCTAAGTGCACACATGCACATGTTTGTTGTTGTTTGTGTCAGTTGTCTTGTTTGTGTATTTGATTGTAAAAGACTTCCAATATTTAGTGTATATCTATGTCAATTTTAGCTATTATTTCTGAATTATTTGATCAGTAGGTTGGTCAACCCCTTAAAGTCACCAAAATTGTTAGTAATTTGATCTGTCAAGGCTAAATTACTACCCCTATCATTCAAAACTTTCTTAAAACTAGTCATTAACCCTTTAAAGCTAGTCAAAATAAGGAATTATGCCTTAAAAATAATTAATTTTGATAAAAAATCAAAAATATATTGTGAATTGGTCATTATCATTTCAAAATAGTATTTTCAAGTTCAAATATGGAGATAATTCATGCACAGGGGTCAATTTTGAGAGAAAATTGAGCTTTTTGGGAGCTACAAGTGGTTTCAAGATCTCAAATTTTGTAAAAAAAATCATCATGACTTAACGAATCTTATAAAAATGTTTCATCACCATTGGATGAGTGGATATTCTCTAGTTTTTGTAACATTTTTTAGCATGTCCATTGGAGATCACCATTAGAGCTTACATCATTCTGGAGTGCCACAGAGGTTTCCAAGTCTAGGTAAAAGTTTGAAAAGCATGGGATGATATTTTTTACATCATAATCATACTTTTAAATATTTTAAAAAACTTTAAATTTTAAGTAAACCATGCTTATACAAGTTTTTAAAAGCAAATAGGCATATAGGTCAAAAAGAGGTTTTTTGGCTTTTCAAGTAAAATATGATTTTAAAGTATTTTGATAGAATTTCAAAGACCCCATATTATTTTTTTAAGCATTTGGAATCAAGTGAAGAGTTATTTTCATTTTGGTGAATTTTTATTTTTTGCAGTTCTAAACACCCTTCTAAACCTCCTATTCAGATGTTTGTATCTTTAACCACATGTAGAGTTTGTTCAAGTGATATTATTATATTTTGAGGAACCATATTTAATTAAAATTTATGAAAAAATTATACCAATTTAGTGGCTATATTTTTTTAATAATTTTTAAGAGCATAGGCAACCTAGAATACAGTTGAAACCCCATAGGCATATTTCTCTATGTGATAATTTTTCATATCTTTTGCATGAGAAATCAAGATTTTTAGGGATTTTATGGAGTTTATTTTTATACATATTAATATCAATATTTTAATATTTAAAAAAAATTTACTTCATAAATCATCATTTTAAAGATTCAGCTTCAAAACCTTCCTAAACCCTCAAAAAACTAGTTCTGAAAAAAGTTGATATTATTGCCTTAAAATCATCATAGATAAACTTTAAACATTTTAAAATTTCAATTAAACTCAGATATAATTCTATTAATGTAAATTTTATGCATAAAATTATATCGATGAGGGTAGAAATCATATTTTTTGTGGAAAAAAACATGTAAAATGAATTACAAGATAGTTAAATAAAATATAATCAATGGAGATAAAATAATAATAATTTTTATTCATCTTAAAATCTTAATTTTATCATAAATAATCTTTTAAGTGTCCCAAATAGATTGATCAAAATGGTCAGTTTGTAGGAAAATAGAGCAAAATAGGCCTAGTCAACCCTGTTGACTGAATGGTGAGTGTTTTCTCATCAAAATCAAATATATTGTGATGATGAAAGTTGATCCAAGTATATTTAATTTTTTTTCAAGTTTCATGGTATCTTTTTTTAGGTTTAATGGAGTTTAAATGCTCAAATTAGCTTTTAAGCCTATTTGGTCTAATAGGATAGTTAGTCAAATAGTCAACTTGAAGAACCACATTAAAAATGTATAAAATGAATTAATTTTAGAGTGACCACATGCCATATATATTTTTTAGGTGAATATATCATTTTAAATTCAATCCATAAGTTCTAATTCATGCAAGTTGAGTTCAAGTGGAAGTTGACTAGTCTTTGAGTCCTCTTCGGTTGATTAATTTGACTAGTTTCATGCATCTCTCATGCTTTTCATGCAAGATAAATACCTTAAATAATATAAAATCACTTTAAATATGGAGTTATATTTCAAATTATGGAATGATTTTCATGTAAGGAAGGTTGATAAGTCAACATGGGCCCACCACCTCGAATTTTATGCCAAGAATGAAATCCATGCAATTTTTTGAAGACTTGAAGAATTGAATACTTTGTTTTATATTCTAAAATGAATTTATTATTGAGGAATGGCATGGATTTTTATACAAGAGTATTTTTATAAGTTAACATGGGCCCACCACCTCTAATTTTATGCCAAAATTTGAAGATCATGCAAATTTTCATTGAGTTTGGAGATTTTGATGAATTATTTTAATATTGTAAAAGGTGTTAGTCTTGAGTTAACTAACCAAGACCAATCCTTCTTCCTTTATAACAACACATTGGATTTAGGTTAGTTTTAATGGTTAAATATTGGCTTTTTCAAGCCATTATTTGTTAATTTTTAAGGCAAAGAAGAAATTGTAATTGAAACTATTGTTATCAAATAAAGAAGATTTTTTGTATATCTTTTTTGGATCAAAATAGGGTGTAATTTGACTATGTGCCATCATACAAGTGGCATATACTTTATTTTTTTGTACATTATTTCTACATCTACTATGAAAATTTCATCCTCTATAGGTCATTGGAAGAGATAGGATTTAAATTTGCTTTGTAAACTTTTTTCAGGCCTTCTTTTGAAACACTGATGTCCAAGTTTGAATATAGAGTTTTCTTTCAGATTCATATGTATATCTTACTTAGTTTCAAAAATATTTCATAGAATACCAATCATTTAGGTGCATCACCCCATTATATAATATTTCTCATTTTATTTTCCTTCTCCCTTTTCATCTCAAAAATCAAAAAAATAAAATAGTTTAGTTTTTAGAGATAAAGTTTAAGGGAACCAACCTTCTTTGGAGGTTCTTCTCAATATAGAGTCATCCACACTCTAAGAAGAGCCAATTGTATTAGCTAGAGAGAATGTGTGCCTTGAAAATCTTCAAGCATAGTGCTTTCTAGAGTGATAATAGTTTTTGACATGCCCGATGGGACACACATTCTACATACTAGCCTTTGGAGGCATTCAAAAGATCAGTGCAACTTCAAACACTCAATGTTGGTTCAGAAGATGAGGTATCATTTCATACATTGAATAATTTAAGCACTTGGTTTACTAATGGTCTCAAATGACTTATTTCAGTATGGATTCATATAATTATCACTATGATCGGTATGACAAGCCACACTATGATCCTCATCAAGAGTTTGAGGATCTATATTAGACATATATGTAAGAGTATTGCCCAGATACTCCCTATGAACAACCATTCCATCATAATAATACCCCTTATCAACCCTATCATGAGCCATCCTACCCATCTAGCCAACATAATCATGGCCATTTTTTAGCTACTCAATCCATACCAACAATTAAACAAATTTTAGTGAGCCTTAAAAAGCATGCACTAGAACTGTACTCACAGAGCTATTATAGTCAAGATACCCCTACTCACCATATCCATTATATGAGAGATTATTTGTAGAAAATAAAATAAAAATGGGCACCTGTTGAGAGGGAAAATTGGGGTAACCTCATTGGTGAGATGATGGATGTAAGTGGTTACATTCAGAGCATTGAGGATAAACTAAAAGACCTTAATGAACAATAGGTTCAACCACAACCTTATTATATGCCATTCATTCCTCCTCAACAGACCATTCCTAGCACCCCTTTAATTTTTCCAAATTCTTCATGTATTTCTCAAACCTTCCCTTATTGGAGATCTATCTAAGAGAATAGTCAAAGAAAGAAAGATATTGTTATGGCAAAACTTGTTGAGATCACTGACCACTTTAAAGATAAGATATTTTAGGAGAATATTGATAAGCAGATTAGAGAGTTAGAGTTGAAGATAAGGAAAGAAGAGGAAAACCAAAATCAAAAGGTCAAAAAAGAGCCTCTATCTTTCTAATCTTGGATCCAAATCATGTATTCAAGCCAATCTAAAGTTACTCGAGTACTATCCCTCCCTCCTCAATAATATAACTCATTTTCATCTTGGAAATCCATCTAAAGAAATATGGAGAAGAAGGAAGAGGAGTATGTCATGTGGTAACTAGAAGGGGAAATTATAGATACAAATTAGTTTTAAGAAGAGTGTGTTGATTAGAATGCAAGTGTTTATAAAGAGGTTCAAGAAGCAGAGCTACCATCTTATATAGATATTGCAAAAATTGATGTAATAGCTGATTAAATTGATCAATTTGTGGAGCAACTAGAGGTTATCAATTGCTAGAAAGCTCATCGGAGGACTTGTTTGAAGTTTTCAAAGCAAGATATACACTTCTCCAAGGGGATTATGGTCTAGTTACAGCCAAAGAGAGTAGATTTGTCAAGTAAAATAAAGAGAAAGGAGTGGGAAGCCCTTCTATTCTACCACCTCAACATTTCATTGTTGATAGGGACTTGTTTCATATTTTTGGAATGGGTTATCATCTCTTTGATGAGCCTACAGACAAAGGTATGCTTCTAACAGGTAATATAAGTATATTTTGTGTTTAGATTAGTCAACCAAATTGTGAGAAAATGAAGCTTAACAAAGTAGAAGAGCCACCAAATGAGTATGTTTACATTGAAGGTTAATTTACTCCTACTATTTCATATATGAGCATGTCAAAGGAGTTGGCAAAGAAGATACTCAATTTTTAAAGTACCAAGCTTACAAGGGAACATGTGATGTATCATTATCCATCTTATCATAGAAGTGAATTATCAAATTTTTATTTTAATCTAGGACCAGCAAGGTGGAGGTTAGTTTATACATAATAGACTTCCTATTGTTGATTTCTTCTAAGTGCACATTTGCACATGATTTTATTTTTTTCTTTTTCTTTTTTTAGTTGTTGTCCATTCCTCTAAGTGTACATGTGCACATGTTTGTTATAATTTATGTCAGTTATCTTATTTATGTATTATCTGAAAAAGACATCTAATATTTGATGTATATCTAAGTTAGTTTTAACTAGTGTTTCTGAGTTCTTTGACTAGCAGGCTGGTCAACCCCCAAAAGTCACCAAAATTGATAGTAATTTGATTTGCCAAGGCCAAATTACTACCCCTTTCATTTGAAACTTTCATAAAATTAGTTATTATCCTTTTAAATTTGGTCAAACTAAGGAATTGTAACCTAAAAATCATTAATTTTGGTAAAAATATCAAAAATGGATTATAAATGGGTCATTATCATTTCAAAAGAGCAATGTCAAGTTCAAATATGTAGACAATCCATGCACAAGGGTCAATTTTGAGAGAAAATTAAGCTTTTTAAGAGTTACAGGTAGTTGTAAGACCTCAAATTTTGTACACAAGGTCATCATGACTTGAAGAACCTTCTTAAAAAATTTCATGGGCATTACACAAGTGAAGTTACTATTTTGTAACAGTTGTCAACATATTCATTAGAGATCACCATTGGAACAGGCATTGTTCTAGAGTGCCACAAAGGTTTCTAAGTCCAGGTAAAAGTTTGACAAGCATGAGATGATGCTTTTTATATCATAATTATATATTTAAAGAATGTCAAAACTCTAAATTTTAAGCAAACTATGCTTATACAGGCAAATAGGCATATAGGTCAAAAAGGGTTTTTTTGAATTTTCAAGAAAAATATACTTTTAGAGTATTTTGATAGAATGGTATAGAGCCTATTATTATTTTTTTAGGTATTAAAAAGTAGGTGAAGAGTTATTTTTATTTTGATAATTTTTCATTTTTTGCAATTCAAAACACCCTTCCAAGCCTCTTATTCAGATTCTCATATCTTTAACCACGTGTGGAGTTTGGACAAACACTCTTATTAAATTTTTAGGAACCCTATTTAATTATAATTCATGAAAAATTAATACTAATTTAGGGGCTATGTTTTTTAAACAATTATTAAGAGTGTAGGCAGTCTAAAATGTAGTCAAAATCTCATAGGTAAATTTCTCTATATAATAAATTCTTATATATTTTTCATGGAAATCTAATATTTTCAAGGATGTTAGGGGGGTTAGTTTGATACATATAAATATCAATATTTTAGGATTTGAAGGTTTGTACTTCATGAACCATCATTTTGAAGATTCAGCTTCAAAATCCTCTTAAACTTTCAAAAAATTAGTTCAAAAAAAAGTTGATTTTATTATCATAAAATTATCATCAATCAATTTTAAACCTTTTCAAATGTCAAGTACACTTAGAGAGGATTCCATAAATGTCAATTTTATGAATGGAGATGTATGGATGAGGGTATAAATCATGTTTTTTGTGGAATAAAGCATGTAAAATGAAGTATAAGATAGTTTAATGAAATATAATCAATGAATCTCAAATCCTAAGAATTTTTATTCATCCTTAAATCTTAATTTAGTTATAAATAATCTTGAAAGTTTCCCAATTAGCTTAATCAAAATGGCTAATCTGTAGGAAAATAGAGCAAAATAGGCCTAGTCAACTCTGTTAACTGAATGACGAGTGTTTTCTCATCAAAATCAAATATATTGTGACAAAAAAATTTGTTCCAATTCTATTTCATTTTTTTAGGTTTCATGGCATCTTGTTTTAGATTTGATGGAGTTCAAATACATAGATTGGCTTTTAGGCTTATTTTGTTTAATAGAAATAGTTGATCAAATAGTCAACTTGAAGAATGGCATGTAAAATCTATCAAATAAATTAATTTTGGAGTTACCACTTGTCATATATGTTTTTTAATTGAATATATCATTCTAAATTTAATCCACAAGTTCTAATTCATGCAAGTTGAGTTCAAGTGGAAGTTGACTAGTCTTTGAGTCCACATTTCTTGATTGACTAGTTTGACTAGTTTCATGTATCTCCCATACTTTTTATGCAAAATAAAGAGATTCAAGAACTTAAAATCACTTTAAATATGGAGTTATATTCCAAATTATGGTGTGATTTTCATGCAAATAAAGTTGAGAAATCAACATGGGCCCACCACCTCCAATTTTATGCTAAGAATGAAGGCCATGCAATTTTTTGAAGACTTCAAGAATTACATACTTTGTTTAATATTTTAAAATAAATTTATTGTTAAGGAATGGAATGGATTTTCATCCATGAGGATTTTGAGAAGTTAATATGGTCCCACTACCTCTAATTTTATGCTAAAATTTAAATATCATACAATTTTTCAGAGTTTGGAGATTTTGATGAATTATTTTAATATTGTAAAAGGGGTTAGTCTTGAGTTAACTAACCAAGACTAATATTTATTCATTTCAAAAATCACACTAGCTTTAGGTTAGTTTTTAGACTTATATATTGTCTTTTTCAAGTCCTTATTCATTAATTCTTAAGGTAGAGAAAAAATTTGAATTGACATCATTTTTATCAAATAAAAAAGATTTTTTTGCATATATTTTTTGGATTAGAATAGAGTGTAATTTGACTATATACCAACATATAAATTAAATCTAATTTTTCTTTTTACAAGTCCTTTCCACACCTACTATGAAAATATCATCCTCTACAAGTCATTGAAAGAGCTAGGATTTGAATTTGCTTTGTAAATTTCTTTCACGCCTTCTTTTGAAACACTGATGTTCAGGTTTGAATGCAGAGTTTTCTTTCAAATTTATATATGTATTTTAATTAGTTTTAAAAATATTTTAGAGAATACCAATCATTCAGGTGCATCACCCCATTAGATAGGATTTTTCATTTCAATTTCCTTCTCCATTTTCATCCCAAAAATCAAAAAAAAAAAATAGTTTAATTTTTAGAGATAAATCTTAAGGGAACAGAGCCTCTTTAGAGCTTCTTCTCAATACAGATTCATCCACACTCTAATAAAATCTAATTGTATTAGCTAAAAATAAAGTGTGGCTTGCACATCTTCAAGAAGGGTGCTCTCTAGAGTGATAATAGTTTTTTGCATGCTCGATGGAACACACATTCTACATACTAGCCTTTACAGGCATTCAAAAGATCAGTGCAACTTTTAAGTACTCAAAACTAGTTTAGAAGATCAAGTATCATTTCAAATAATGACTAATTTTATCACTTAGTTTACTAATGGTCTCAAATGACTTATTTCAGTATGGATCCATATAATTCTCACTATGATCAGTATGACCAGCTACACTGTGATCCTCACTAGGAGTTTGAGGATCTATATTAGGCATATATGCAAAAATAATGCCTAGATCTTCCTTTTGAACAACCATTCTATCACAATACTACCCCTTACCAACCCTATCATGATCTATCCTATCCATCTAGCCAACATAATCATGTCTATTTTACAGCTACCCAATCCATGACAATAATTAAACAAACTTTAGTGATCCTTGAAAATCATGCACTAGAGTTGTACTCATAGAGATATTATAGTCAAGATACCCCTACTCACTACATCCATTATGTGAGATATTATTTGTAGTAAATAAAATAAAAATGGGCACCTATTGAGAGGGAAGATTAGGGTAATCTTATTGGTGAGATGATGGATGTAAGTGGTTACATTCAAAGAATTGAGGATAAACTAAAAGGCCTTAAAGAATAATAGATTCAACCACAACCTTATTATATGTCATATATTCCTCTTCAACAAATCATTCCAAAATCTCCTTTGATTTTTCCAAATTCTTCATGTCTTTCTCAAACCTTTTCTTCTTGGATATCTATCTAAGAGAACTATCAAAGAAAAAAAGAGATTATTATGGCACATCTTGCTGTTGAGATCACTGACCACTTTAAAAAGAAGATATTTTAAGAGAATATTGATAATTAGATTAGAGAGTTAAATTTGAAGACAAGAAAAGAAGAGGAGAACCAAAATCAAAAGGTCAAAAAAGAGCCTCTATCTTTCTCATCTTAGAACCAAATCATGTAGTCAAGCCAATCTAAAGCTACTCAGGTACTATCCCTCCCTCTTCAAGAATATAACTCATTTCCATCTTGAAAATCCATCTAGAGCAACATGCAAAGGTAAGAAGATGAGCATGTCATGTGTGAACTAGAAGAGGAAATTATAGATACAAATGAGTTACAAGAAGAGTGTAATGAGAAGAATGCAAGTGTTAATGAAGAGGTTGAGGAAGCAGAGCTGCCATCTTATGAAGAGAATGAAAAAAATGATGTAATAGCTGATCAAATTGATCAATTTCTAGAGCATCCAGAGGGTATCAATCAGTGAAAAATCTCATTGGAGGACTTTTTTGAAGTTTTGGTAGTAGGATATACTTTTCTTCAAGGGGACTCTAGTTTGGTTGCAGCCAAAGAGAGCAATTTTATCAAGTCAAATAAAGATAAAGGAGTGGGAATCCATTCAATTCTACCACTTCAAGAGTTTATTTTTGATAGGGACTTGTTTCATATCTTCAGAATGGGTTATCATCTCCTTAATGAGCCTACAAATAAAGGTATGCTTCTAAAAAGTAATACAAGTATATTTTGTGTTCAGATTAGTCAACGAGATTGTGAAAAAATGAATCTTGACTAAGTAGAAGATCCACCAAATGATTATGTTTAAATTAGAGGTTACTTTGCTCTTACTATTCCACATATGAGCATGCCAAACGAGTTGGCAAAGAAGATACTTGATTTTCAATTACCAATCTTGCAAGGGAACATGTGATGTATCATTATCCATCTTATCACAGAAGTGAATTGGCAAATTTTTCTTTTGATATAGCAGGACAAATAAGGTGAAGGTTAGTTTGTACATAATATACTTCCTATTGTCAATTTCTTCTAAGTGCACATACACACATGCTTTCATTTGTTGTTTTCTTCTATTTTTAGTTGTTGTTGTCTATTCTTCTAAGTGCATATGTGCACATGTTTGTTATTGTTTGTATCAGTTGTCTTATTTATGTATTTGTTTACAAAAGACTTCTAATAGTTAGTGTTTATCCAAGTCAATTTTAGCCAGTGTTTTTGAGTTTTTTGACTAGTAGGCTGGTTAATCCCTGAAAGTCATCAAAATTATTAGTAATTTGACCTATTAAAGCCAAATTACTACCTCTATCATTCAAAACTTTTCTAAAATTAGTCATTAGCCCTTTAAAGCTAGTCAAACCAAAGAATTATGGCCTAAAAATCACTAATTTTGGTAAAAACATCAAAAATGGATTGTAAATGGGTCATTATCATTTCAAAAGAGCATTTTAAAGTTTAAATATGCAGACAATCCATGTATAGGGGTCAATTTTGAGAAAAAATTGAGTTTTTTGGGAGCTACATGTGGTTTCAGAACCTTAAATTTTGTACATAAAGTCATCATGACTTTATTAACCTTTTAAAAAAAATTATGGTCATTGAATGAGTGGAGATACTTTTTGTTTTGTAACAATCCTTAGCATGTCCGTTGGAGATCATCATTGGAGCAAGTATCATTTTGGAGTGCCACTGAGGTTTCTAAGTCTAGATAAAATTTTGAAAATCATGGGATGATATTTTTTACAACATAATCAAACTTTTAAATAGTGTAAAAACTCTAAATTTTAAACAAATCATGCTTATACAAGCTTTTATAAGCAAATATGCATATAGGTCAAAAAATAATTTTTTGACTTTTTAAGAAAAATGTATTTTTAGAGTATTTTGATAGCATGGTATAGACCCCATGATGATATTTTTCGGAATTTTGATGTAGGTGAAGAGTTATTTTTATTTTGGTGAATTTTTTATTTTTTATAATTATAGACACCCTCCCAAGCCTCTTATTCAGATGCTCATAGTTTTAACCATGTGTGGAGTTTGGATGAATGATATTATTATATTTTGAGTAATATTATGTACTTATAATTCATAGAAAAATTATACCATTTGAGGTGTTGTGATTTTTGAACAATTGTTAAGAGCATAGGCAACACAGAATGTAGTCAAAACCCCACATGTTAACTTTTCATATATTTTACATTAGAACCCAATATTTTCAAATATGTTAGGGGGGTTATTTTTATACATATAAATATAAATTATTTGAGATTTTGAGGTCTGTAATTCATGAACCATCATTTTAAAGATTCAACTTCAAAACCTCCCTAAACCCTCAAAAAACTAGTTTTGAAAAAAATTGATTTTATTATCATAAAATCATTATGGATCAACCTAAAACATTTTCAAATTTCAATTACACTTATATATGATTCCATAAATATCAATTTTATGCATAGAGTTATATGAATGAGGGTAGAAATCATGTTTTTTATGAAAAAACATGTAAAATAAAGTACAAGATAGTTCAATAAAATATAATTAATAGATTTAATATCTTAAGAATTTTTATTCATCCTAAAATCTTAATTTTTTCATAAATAATCTTAGAAGTGTCCCAACTAGCTTGATAGAAAGGGCCAGTCTGTAGGAAAATAGAGCAAAATAGGTCTAGTCAACCTTGTTGACTGAATGGCAAGTGTTTTTCATCAAAATCAAATATATTGTGATGAGAAAATTATTTTCATGTCTATTTCATTTTTTTCAAGTTTCATGACATCTTATTGTGGGTTTAATGGATTTTAAATGTACAAATTGGCTTTTAGGTCTATTTGGTCTAATAGGCCTAGATGGTCAAATGGTCAACTTGAAGAATGGCATTGAAAATATATCAAGTGAATTAATTTTAAAGTTAACACATGCCATATATATTATTTACATGAATATATCATTCCCAATTTAATCTAAAAGTTCTAATTCATACAAGTTGAGTTCAGGTGGAAGTTGACTAGTCTTTGTTTTCACATCTCTTCAGTTGACTAATTTGACTAGTTTCATGCATCTCCCATGCTTTTCATGCAAGATGAAGACATGAAATAACTTAAAATCACTTTAAATATGGATTTATATTCCAAATTATGGTATGATTTTTTATTCAAAGAAGGTTGAGAAGTCAATATGGGCCCACCACCTCTAATTTTATGTTAAGAATGAAGGCCATGCAATTTTTTGAAGACTTAAAGCATTGAATACTTTGTTTAATATTTTAAAATGAATTTATTATTAATTAATAGCATGGATTTTCATGCATGAATATTTTTATAATTTAACATGGGCCCACCACCTCCAATTCTATGCCAAAATATGAAGATCATGTGAAATTTTATAGAGTTTGAAGATTTTGATGAGTTGTTTTAATAGTGTAAAAGGAGTTCATCTTGAGTTAACCAACCAAGACTAATCCTTATTCCCTTGTAATACAAAATTGGATTTATGTTAGTTTTTAGAATTATATATTGGTTTTTTTAAGTCATTATTCATTAATTCTTAAGGCAGAAAAGAAATTGTAATTGAAACCATTTTTATCAAATAAAGAAGAATTTTTTCACATGTTTTTTGGATCAGAATAGAGTGTAATTTGATTATTTACCAGCATACAAGTGTCATCTACTTTTCCTTTTTGTATGTTATTTTCACACTTAATGTGAAAATCTCATCCTCTACAGGTCATTGGAAGAGTTAGGATTTGAATTTGCTTTTCAAATTTTTTTCAAGCCTTATTTTGAAATACTAATGTTAAAGTTTAAATGCAGAGTTTTTTTCAAATTCATATGTGTATCTTACTTAGTTTCAAAAAAAAATTAGATAATACTAATCATTCAAGTGCATCACCCCATTAGATAGGATTTCTCCTTTGAGTTTCCTTCTCCCTTTTCATTCAAAAATTAAAAAAAATAAAATAGTTTAATTTTTAGAGATAAATCTTAAGGGAACCAACCCTCTTTGAAGGTTCTTCTCAATACAGAATCACCCACATTCTAAGCAGATCCAATTTTATCAGCTAGAGAGAAAGTGTGCCTTGCACATCTTCAAGTAGGGTTGTCTCTAGAGTGATAACACTAGGTAAAATAATTTCAAGAATATTTTTAGTCTGACTTTAAGGTATAATTACATGAGCCCAATTCTTTTGTAGATTTCATGTTTTTTAAGTATCATTGTATGAAGCATGTTATTGTGTATCTTCTTGTATTCAAAATGTATAAATTTAATATTTTTTTGGAATAATACAAGGATGTCTATGTTAGGCTAAGGAATGTGAAGACTAGAATCTTGTTTTTAACTCTAAATGTTTCCTATAAAATCTTCAAGTTCACCCTTTGGGCCTTAAATTTGAATTGTTATTTTACAAGTATTGTAGGCATAATGTAGAGTTAGAGTATTTTCCTTTTTATTTGTTTGTTTTCTTACTTTTGTTATTTCTCACTTTCTTTCTTTTTTTGTGTCACTTTCGATTCTATTTTGTCATTTTTGAGGTTTTATCTATTGGAAACTTGTCAAATAAATTAGAAATTATTTTCCTCTTCTTCATAGTGTTTTGATTGGTTGAGAAGACATGGCACTAGATATTTTGGACACTTATTTGTTGACCAAGGCTACATTCATTTATTAGATGCTTGAAATTTAAGAAATCTACTAAAATTTTAACTAGATATCAACATTATGCTTGAGCATGTTGTGTTTTCATGAGAAAATTGAGTATCTGTTTCAGAACTAGCACATGAATTAAGAAATAATTTTGCATTAAAAGGAGGCATGATTTGAATTTATCACATTAAAGCATTTCCTTGAAGTATATGAATAGTTGAGGAAATATTTCTTTTGATTGAATCTTTTGTTAAATCCCTTTCACTTTCATTGATTTATTCCTAACCCTAAAGAAATCTAAATATAAATCAAAATAAAATAAAAAAGAATATGAGATTTTCAAATCAAAATCAGATGTATCTTAAAAGTGTGATTCAGGTAACTCTCATCACAGTCTTTCTCACTTGACTAAGAATGAAGCAAGGCCTAAAGAGGATCCAAAAGTTTCTTTGTCAGGGCTATAGGTACTTGGTTAGCATTAGACAATGTCCAAGTCTTCCTCTTTCAACTAAGATAAAAATAAAATATAATACCCTTCATAATTTTTAATCATGTGATCACTCTCTAGCTATGTCAGAAACTAAAATAAATAAATAAATGTGTAATGTACCTATAGAGGGGTATAATAGTAGAATAACTAATAAAATAGTAAATAGTGATTTAGTATCACATGCATAAGAGTAAGGAGTTGTGTAGAGGATAATTAGTATAAATAAAGGGGTATAAGTTAGTGTGAGGCATCCATGAATTGTATTGAAATGAGTCTGTTTAAAGGAAGTTTCCCCTTGTAGAGACCAACAATTTTACAATTCAGTTATCATAATTTACTTATACTTACTGAATTAATATATTGTTGATTTTCATAGTTTATTTCATGTATTTATAATTATATGTTAACTTGTTCAGGAAAGATCCTCTCAATCACTTGCCATTTTGAGGGGGATACCTCTTTAGATCAATGATCAATTAAAAATAACTTCTTGGATACCTCACACTAATCTATACCCCTTTATTTATAGAGACCAATAATTCTATAATTCATTTATTGTAATTTAGTTATGCTTATTTGAATTAATATATTGTTGATTTTCATAGTTTATTTCATGTGTTTACAATTATATGCTAACTTGTTCAGGAAGAATCTTCTCAATCACTTGCCACTTCAAGGGGAATACCTCTTTAGAGAAATGCTCAATTACAAATATCTTATTGGATGCCTCACACTAATCTATACCCCTTTATTTATAGAGACCAACAATTTTGTAATTTAGTTATTGTAATTTAGTTATGCTTATTTGAATTAATATATTATTGATTTTCATAGTTTATTTCATGTATTTACAATTATATGTTAACTTGTTCAGGAAGGATCCTCTCAATCACTTGCCACTTCGAGGGGGCTACGTCTTTAGAGAAATGCTCAATTAAAAATAATTTCTTGGATGCCTCACACTAATCTATACCCCTTTATTTATAGAGGCCAACAATTTTGCAATTCAATTATTATAATTTAGTTATGCTTATTTGAATTAATATATTTTTGATTTTCATAGTTTATTTCATGTATTTATAATTATATGCTAACTTGTTCAGGAAGTATCCTCTCAATCACTTGCCACTTTAAATGTGCTACCTTTTTAGAGCAATGCTTAATTACAAATAACTTCTTGGATGCCTCACACTAATCTATACCCCTTTATTTATAGAGACCAACAATTCTGTAATTTAGTTATTATAATTTAGTTATGCTTATTTGAATTAATATATTATTGATTTTCATAGTTTATTTTATGTATTTATAATTATATGCTAATTTGTTCAGGAAGGATCCTCTCAATCACTTGCCACTTAGAGGAGGATACCTCTTTAGAGAAATGCTCAATTACAAATAACTTATTGGATGCCTCACACTAATCTATGCCCCTTAATTTATATAGACCAACAATTCTGTAATTTGGTTATGTTTATTTGAATTAATATATTATTTATTTTCATAGTTTATTTTATGTATTTACAATTATATTCTAACTTGTTCAAGAATGATCCTCTCAATCACTTGCCACTTCGAGGGGGCTACCTCTTTAGAGAAATGCTCAATTAAAAATTGCCTCAAACTAATATATACCCCTTTATTTATACTAATTCTCCTCTACACAACTCCTTACTCTTATGCATATGGTTCTAAACCACTATTCACTATTTTATTAGCTATTCTACAATTATACCCCTCTCTAGGTACATTAAATTTCATCCTCCTTAAATATGTTTTGCCCTTGAAATATGATAATAAATACGAGGACCAAATAAAAAATAGGTTAAAGACCAGATAGAGGTACATCCATGTGTCCTTTTCTATTTCCATATATTTCACATATGCTTGGATATGAACATGTACATCAATACAGTGAATATGAGAACTAAATTTTGAAGTGAAATTTGAACCATGATGATCATATCCTCAAAGCCAGAGCAAGGATGCTCAAAATAGTCATCTTGATGAATAAATTGAAGATACATGTCATCCCCTTTAGCATTTTTTCTAAGGGATTTGAAGACTTGGCTTGGGCACTATGATTGTCAGTTTGGGATCATTAGGGGCTTGCTTGAGTATGTTGATTTCATGAATGGGATCATCTAAAACTTGTTGAGGTGTATCCAAAATGGAATTAATGTATGGTTTGTTGATATCTTGAAGAGGTGGTGTTGTGCATAGATGCAAAAATAAAGGTCTCACCACGATTATATTAGATACATTTTTTTATGATCTTATCTAAGCCCATAGCTTCCTTCATAGATTATAGTTGCCATATTTGAATATCTACTCGAATCTCATCTTGAAGTCCATTAATGAATCAACAAATAAATAATATAGTAGAGATGTCATTGGTTAATGTTTCAAACTTAGTTTGTTATTCTTTAATAGTATCAGTTTATCAAAGTTGAATTAATAAAATAGTGAGATTATCGCTAAAGAAAATGGGAAGCTCCATGAGAACCAAAATTTAAATTGATAAGAGAGAATGATAGCTTCAACCAAAAATGCATCATTTACAATAAAACCATTTTATTTTATTTTTTACAAACTAGCAGTCACTAAAACTATGATAACTTTTAAAATATGTAATGAAATTTAAAACTTGAAAATGTTATGGAAAGTTGAGATAGAGTTACACAAAAATCAAAAAAAAATTGGTGTGATTCATTACTTTTTATGAGTAGCATATAGAATAATAGCTAGGTTGTTTTGAAAAAAAACAAAAATCTACACTTTGAATTGGTATATTTCAGCTTCATATATCCAATTGGATCTTCAAAAACTGCATTTTGACAAATATAATTGCCTGATATATCTATAAAAATACCTCTCTCAACTCTAAAAAATAATACCACACAAAAATATCACTCTAAAATCTCCCACACAAATGTGAGATCACTCTTATACACAACCCTTCCTACAACTCTCCAAATTGAAGTTTCTACCCAAACCATGAAATTAAACCAAATATCTTCTTCTAAAACGAGAAATAAAAATAATTTTTATCGACTTTTTGATCATCAGGTTCTCATTAATGCAAGGTGAGAGCATACAATGAACAAAACTAAAAACTTTTAATTACATAAACTCTTACTAAAAAATATGAAAATGGTCTTAGAAAGAGATTTGATACTAGATGATAAGAACCTAAAACAACTAAACACAAATAACTAAAAATACTTAATATATTAATATGGTATTTATTTTATAGAAGGAATCATTCTGAATCACTTGCCACTTTGAGGGAGTAATTCTCAATTACAAATAACTTCTTGGATGCCTCACACTAACCTATACCCCTTTATTTATACTAATTCTCTTCTACATAACTCCTTACTTTTATGCATGTGGTACTAAACTACTATTCACTATTCTATTAGCTATTCTACTATTATACCCCTCTCTAGGTACATTATAAAATGAATCACTATACACACACATCTAACTCTATGTAGATATTAAAAGTTTAGTATGTTGAGTGCTAAGGTTGGAACTAATATTCAGTTTTTTTTTGAAAACATAATATTTTATTCCAATTTTTTTAATCTTTCAAAATTTAACTATAATTTATGATTTCTAAATAGTTGATAGTGTTTTCCCCATATAAGTTTTTATTTTTGTGACTAACACACCCCCATTCTTTTTAGAATAGGGACCCATATTTTAATAGAAAAATGAGCAAAATATCTAAAGCTTTATAAAAATAATTGTGCATATTTGATTGTTTAGGTCCAATAATCCTTTATTATTTCAAAAGCGTGTTTTAATTATTATCTTATGGCTAAATTCAAAATTGGTATTATGCAAACAAATTATATTCACTTAAATCTTATTCATGCAAGTTTTCTCTATGTTTTGGCTTATTTTCTCATTCTTTGGGGAAAGTTTAGACTAAGGAATTTGCAAAGGTTTTATAATTAACTTAGTCATTTTTTTCTCATTGTCTTAAAAATCATCTTTTACTTAACCAATTTTATGAAATTATTAGTCACTAACTCCAGTGCTTTTTCATGCAAGCATTCAGATCTGACTCATATCTTTTTGGATTTTTTCATAGTGATTCATAAATTTATGAATAGTAACTCAACCTCCAGTCCACATGGCACTCATCTGCATCTTGGTAAGATTTAAACTTGGCTATAGGCTTAAAATACAACCATTTTTGCATTTATTTTAGTTAGCACAAGCTTACCACTTGGTAGATTTTCACAAGCTCACTTCCCATAAATTCCAAGATAAATTTGAGCAAATTATAGGTCTATAAGCTTGCAACACTACAAGAGGGAACCACTTGTCATCCATCCATAACTTCTTGATGTCTTTACAACTTTTCAAAGGTGGTGACTCAACCTCTTTACTACACATGGCACATTTTCATGGCCTCATGGTGTCTATAATAAAAAATTCAAAGAAAAACTAAGTCACAAAAGGCCCACATCTATTTCATTGTTGCACATTAAAGTTCCACAAACTCACATCCTTGTAGGTTTTAAAAGGTATTTTTTATCAATAAAGCTTATGGGGTGATGAAATGATAGTAGCCTAACAAATTATAGCATCACATTCATCACTATCTTTGTAATCCATCACAAACATTTGATAAATGTAAATCCATGAGTCTACAAGAGGATGTCACATGTAATAGAACCCAAGGAACGTGATATGATGACCCCTAATTAACAAGTGTGAGTATCTTCAAAGTCACATAACACATTCTTATGCACTCATAATCTCACAATAGTTCCATATAAAAATTTTAACATTCATACCTTGCAAGGATATAAGGTAATAATAGTTCCAAGTGTCAAGTTCTCATGTACTCATAATTCTATGACTTGCCAATAAAGTTAGTAGAGAATAAGGCATGTGGGAATATGAATCAATTATCACACACTAAATTTATTTATTATAAAGGGTTTTCATGATGTAGTCCTATGCTAGGTATGATGTAACTCAATCAGTGAATGCCACTTTTCATCACCACAAATGCTCACCAAGAAAAGAAGGTTGTGTACTATAAACCTCAAAATAAATCCTCATCTATGAAACATTGCATCACATAGCAGGTATCATAAAACAATAGGACATGATGGAGCTCAAGTTTTTGTCACTAAAACCATGTCACTCCCATGAGCATGAGATCAAATTTGATGGTCATCACCACCTGTCAAACCATCAAACCCATAAGCTAGCACTATTATAATTAGTATGTCTCATTCCATCTTTGCTAATTTTAGCTAGAATGAAATCAAAGTAGGACTCACCTAATGATGGAATGAACACTCCAAAGTGATGATTGGTTATATTCCCTTAAAGGATGTTTAACCAAATGCAAAGATATGGACAATTGAAAGGGAATCTCCTTTGAATATTGGGAAATTGGGTGTAAAATGGCCTTTATTTTTTCAAAGTTTGTGAGTTGGTGCATAGTAAGCCTGGCCCCTTTCCTTATCATTATGCTTTATTTGTCTATTTTTCAATAGTTTTTGCATTGTAACAAACTTTTCCATCATGATTATTAGTGGAATCTCATCTTATTATGAAGTAGATCTCATAACTCGATTCATAAATACATCTTTAAAACATTGTAAGAGGGTTAGTGTAGATATTTAGATTTGATTTATGTAGCATCTAAGTCTTGTATACTTGGAAAATACTTATCATAACTCTACCCTTTGGTTATAGACCTCCTTACTACTGAAATGCTGACATTTACCATCTCATTATGCCTAATTATTTATTTCACGGTCTGGATCTCTCATTTATGATGACCTAGATTTATTTTACTATATAAAAAACCTAAAACCTGATATATATGATTTACTATTAGTTTTATATCTTCAATAGTTTTTTATCTTGGTGGACACTTACATTCCACATAGGGACACTTACATTGATGCAAGTTTACAAATTCCTATCAAGTGTTGAGTCCTCAAAAGTCTTCTAAGTTGTAAACCTTTTGAATCTTATGGGTCAGCTTATTTATATTATTGAACCCTACCATGAGATATTTTCAAAATTTGTGTTATAAATACAAAATCTAAGCCTATTCATTATCTATCTAGTAAATACTAAGCAAGCACCTATTCAAGCTCATTCAATCAATTGCATTACTAACTTTTGCCATCATATTCTTCTCTATTTTCATATTAGTCATAGGATAATTCATTTTATAGGCTTGAATCACTCAAAGAATAACTTATGAGTAGTATTTTTCAAGTTACAAGTTAGATCATTACATGCCCTTACATATAACATATTATATCCTTGTGCATGCACAAACCAACTAAGGGAGAACTACATGTGTCGAAGACCCTCCTTAGAGTATTGGATATGTAGGTATAACTCATTGAAAGAGTGATATTTGAGGTTATTTTAACTTTGGGATACCACCAACCCATTTTTGGTAAGGTACAAAGACCCAAGGTTAAGAACTAGGGTTTGATCCACAAGTAGTCATCTATATCTTATGCATGAGAATAAAAAACTTCAATATAAGGGTGACAAAAAATCAAAAAATCTCTAGGTGGTCACTCTATAATGTAGTGAATATTTCATAATGAATAGAATCATTAAAATCAAGGTACCTACATCGACGCAAGTGTTTCAAGGCTGACACAAGTGTCCAAGCCTTCAAAAATAAAATTTCTAGACCCTAAAAACTAGATCATGATCTTGTTCTTACCTATTTATACCTTTGAACTTCTTAGATCTATCCACACATTTACATATAATCTAGGTATTATCTCTTCTTCATGTTTATGCAATCAAATTATTGTTTTGAGTGTACTTTTTATATTTAACATAACTTAGCACTGTAATTCAAAATATTCATTTGTCTAAATTTTTATTTAATTGGCCTACTTTAGAATAGTTTTATTCATAATTTTGTATATATTATTATATGCTTTAACCTTGATTCAAATAAACTAATAAGGGTTAAACATTTAGTGAACTTGACCTCTGAGTCATCTTATGAAAAACCCTAGTTTAACCTAGGGTTCCCTAATTTTTTGTTTTTTATTTCTGAATTATTACAATCTTAAAATCAAGTTTGTATTTATTATAAAAGAATCAATCATGTTTAATATGGATACGTTTAGAATTTATTTCACTTTACAATAAATGATGGTAATAATTGATTTTTATTTCCCATATACTTCTAAATCAATCAAAGATATAATTAAATAGAATAACCAAATTGATCGATATAAGGAGAGTGTTTTAAAACAAGATTAGAATTTAATCTCTCTTTATAACTCTTATTGTAATAATATTGAGCCTCTTCCTCTTCGTCATCCTAAGGAGGGTGATAGCTACCATCCCTCTAATCAAATCAAGGGTATCATTTTTTAAGGAGTAAGGTGGCCCATCCTATGGTTTCAAATGAAGGTAATCAATATATCCTTCCTCAAACCCCTCCACTTCCATATCTCCTCTAGATGATGCATGTATACATATTCAATCTGAAGTACCTAGGGTTTTTGCTTATGAATCCCTAAAAGATCAATTCATCACTATGAGAAATTTTATTGAAGAGTTGTAAAATATTTTTAGTTCAAATATCACATTATTGGAAAATTAGATTATATACCTACAGAATCCAAAATATGCTAGTGTTAATCATATGTTTTCATCTTCATCTAACAATGTTATACCCAATAATGTTTCATATCTAAATGAAAAGATACAACATAATACATCTAAAATAATTAATTTAAATATTATACCAAAGGCTACTAAGAGTTCAAGTGAAATTCTAAGAGAAATACTTTAAAACAAAGTGATAGAACTACATTCTATAAAGAGATTAAAATACTATTGTGCATATCATAGAATATATGGGCATCAATTTTATTATTATCTGGCTTTAAATCACAAAATACAAAATATAATTAATAGTGGTGATCTTATAATAGATACATCACTCAAACAACCCACTCACATTATAAGTACATCTCCTAAAACACAAGAGTCAAAATGGTAAACATGGTTACAAAAGGATAATTTAGATTAAAAACAATTTCAAATGAACAAATTAGAGTAAGAAAAAATTCAAAAGGTAAAATTAGACCAAGAAATGTTACAAAATGGTCAAGATGAAAAGGATACAAATCTACCTCTCAATAATGATACTCATCTTTTAAAAGAATATGGTTTTAGATAACAATATTTACAAACTTTGGTTATCATGGTTAAGGATTGGAAAAACATTCACAAGGCATCACTCATCATATCTCCACAGCTAATCATAATGATCATTAAGGCTAGGGATATACTATAAATACTAATACAAATCATTCAAAAATGCATATTCATTTTATTAATGCAAAAAAAAAGAACCTACAAATGGAAATAGGTCCAAGGAAAATACAAAAATGGAACAAGAAAAGAAAAACTTGGAACAAGAATGAGTATAAAAGGAATATTTACAAAAAAAACAATAAATACATAAAAATGATAATGTTACACGTGTGCCTTCATATGAAGCAATTACAAATCATTCCTCAAATCATTGAACCTTGCATAGATGGAAAGCAATGTCAAAATATGATACTTGATATAACTTGTGAATTCAATATATGTACCTAAAAATTATTTACATCTTTGGGATATGGCATGGAGCATGTGAATAAATCTACTGCATTTAATTTTTGTGTTCGATTTATTTAATGGAATGTCACACTTGGATCTAAATCATGCTCTATTATACTACATGTTATCTATTTTTTACTACATATAATGTTAAACTCAGAAAACCATGATTACTAGCAATAAAGGAAAATATCTCTGAAGAAAAGATGTCAAGTACAAATTTATCAAATTAACATGATACACTTTCTAATTCTATCATGCACACATATGACATGTTTCATTCAAGAAATGTTATTCATTTACCACTCCTTGAAAATAATAGTCCTCCTCTTGGGATAATCAAATAACTTATATATTTTCAAAATCTCCAAGATCAAACAAACATGTTTCAGTTATAGTTGCACTGATAAAACCATAGAGCATTAAACAATGGGTCACATGAACCACTACACCTTATACTACTTATTCATGACTAGATTCATATGAGACATATGCAAAGTACCATAGATTCTATATTGTCAAATATGGCACATATACATGCTCTTTGGCAATATCACCAATTTGATGTACCATTTATTAATTTCAAAGCACCATATGATCATCCCTCAGATGATATAATCAAGAGGACCTTTCTTTTCAAATATTTAAAAAAATACAAAAACATTTAAATAAATTCTAAAATACAAAAGTATTCAGAATTTACATGTTTACTAGCTCCTAGGCATATATGTTGTTTACTTTATGTTAGTAGATAGAATATCATTTATTTTATAGGTTTTATGCATACTTGAGTGTCATACATCCATACACCACATCCATGATACTTGTACATACATATGTTGGACCTTTCATTTTTCCATACGAAACACTAGGTTAGAGTCATTTATTTCTTTGATCATGATTGATACATGTTATATTTTTTTATGATCATTTCTACATTATCATGATGAGCTTATATACTAAAATTTACACATTTTTATACTCATGTTTACATATTTCATAGTGTACTTTATATGTTATGTTACATGACATTTTTTACTAACACATATATGTAAGGACTAGTATGATATGCTTATGTTGGTTGATTATACTTCACATTATCACTTCCTTAATTGTATTTTTATTTCTTATTATTGTCTTGCATTTGGAACATTTGAATATGTCTCTTGTTTGTTGGCCCTTGTGCCACCATATGTTGTTTTATTTTACTATTTAGACATTTGAATATGTCATTCCTTTGAAATAATCCCCTTGTTTGTGGTCTCATCAGACACCTTTTTATGTGACATTGAGTGTTTTTATGTGTGTGCTTGTTTATTTTTTGATCTTGTGTTGTTGATTTATAGATGTTGTCATGATCCATATCATGTTTTGTAGGGCTTGTTGTGATCACATACCATAAGCTTCATTGATATATCTACTTAGACATGCTACTCTTATATGCGACATGATTCATACACATAGTATATAGTTATTTTATCCTTTTGAGGTAAGGTAACTACCAAAATACATTCCACTCACCTCAAAAGGGAAGCATATTAGTGGGGGCAATTCATAGAGACATGACTCCATACATACACAGTTGACAGCATTTGATAAATTTTACATGATTTAGATATAGATTTGGGTTCAAATCATATACACATTGTATAGATTTTTATAGATTTGGGGAATAGTTTTTCATATTTTTGACATATATTATACACAGTTACATAGTAGAGGTTACAAGTTGACAAATACTTCAACTTGAGACATATTAGAGGTACATATGCCATGAAAGTGCACTAAATATTACAAAATAAATATTTAAATTATAAATCATTCATAGAAGACATGATAGGGGGCATGAACAAATTTTGTTCCTTATCTCATTTACCAAGTTACACTGATTTATTTTTTCAGATCCCCAGATTACATATACAAACTATTTAACCAAAATGCACTGATTCTTCCAAAATACCAAATTACATACTCAATATATTTTCTAGTAAGCATTGTTTTACCAAGAAACACCATTTTTTACCAAGAAGCATGGTTTTGTCTTTATATTTATACATCATTTGGCTCCCTTGAGTAGTGTGGTTGAGATTTAATGCCCTCAATGACCTAACACTACTTAACTTTTTACAAGTTGAGTTTGTTATACTAGTTAACTCAGTTTATATTGTATTGTCAATTGAGTTATGTAATTGAGATTCAATGATCTCAATGGCCATGTCACAACTCACCCTTATACTAGATTGGGGGCATAATTACCTTCCAATATCCCTTTTCAAATATTCAATATTTAATTTTTAACCTCTCCCATCTTCAATGCTTCATAAGGAAGTATCTTTACAAATTCAAAGTATCAAGGGGTAACATGCTTGCATCAACATAGGTGTACTCCTTCTTTGCTCTCTTTATTTTCAAGCATTTAAATTATGTCAAATTTTATATTATTTCACTAATTTATACTATAACATGCTCTTAGTTATAGGCCATACACCATCAAAACACTTAAAGTGGTTTAAATAAAGGTAAAGTCTATTGTACACACCCAGGTAAGTATTTCTTTCCTTTAACATAGTAATTTCATCCTTATACATTATTAGATTAAAGGGGGTGTAAATGTTGATACTAAAATTTGATTTATATAGAATCTCAGTCTGGTATACTTAAAAAATACTTATTAGGGCTCTACCTTTCAGTTTTAGACATCTGTGTTATTGAAAGCCTTGTATTATCCATCTCACTATGCCTAATTATTGATCTTATGGTTTGACCCTATCATTTATGATGACCTACATCTGAATCAGTATACAGAAAGCCTAAAACCTAATATATATATCCTTCACTATCACTTTTAGGTCCTCAAATTTTTAGCCTATCCAACATTTGTGTCCCAATAGGGAAACTTACGTCAATGTAAGTGTCCATATTCTTATCAACTGTCTAGCCCTCAAAACTCATCCAAATTACAAATATTTTGAGTCCAATGGGTTATCCTATTTATCTTATTGAACCTTACCATGAGATATTTCTAAAAAAATGTGGTATAAATATAAATCTAAACCTACTCATTATCTATCTAGCAAATACCAGGTAAGAATTTATTCAAGCTCATTCAATTAATCACACAACTTAGTTTTATTACCTTATTCTTTCATATTTTTATATCAATCATAGCAACAATCATATACAATTTTTAAGCACTCAAAGAACAACCTATGAGCATTATTTGTTAATTTACAAACTATATCATTGCATGTCGTTGCATATAGCATATTACACAATAAAACATACAAGCCAAGACCTAGGGGATAACTACATATGTTTGAGTTTTTCCTTAAAGTATTATCTATATAATCAAAGTTCATTGATAGAGGGGTCCTTGAGGCTAGTTTTACTTTATTATCCCATTAACCTTTTTTTGAAATGGTGCAAAGACTTAAGGTGAAGAGCAAGGGTTTGATCCATAGACAATCATCTATAGCCTATGTGTGTGAATAAAAGGCATCAACAAAAAGGTGATAGAAAACCCAAAAATATCTAAGTGGTCTCTCTATAATACAATAAATATTTATTACTATATATAGTTGTTGGGACTAGGATGCTTACAATAATACAAGTGTCCCAAAACTAATACAAGTGTTACAAATCTAACATAAGTGTCCAAGCCTCTAGAAATAATATATTTAGAACCTGATAACTAGATCTTGTCTTGTCTATACTTATTTCCACCTCTTCACTTCTCAGATCTACCTACACATTTACAGATAAGTGAAGAATTATCTCTTATTCATGCAAAAAAATTACTATTTTGAGTGTACTTTCTATATTTAGCATAACTTATTATTTTAATTAAGAATATTCATTTATCTAAGTTTTCAATTAATTATTCTACTTTAAAATAGTTTTATTCATCATTATGTATCTAATATTCTACCCTTTAACCCTAAACCAAACAAATTAAAAAGATTTTAAATATTTCCCTGACTCTACTAATCTATTAATACATTGTGCAAAAGGTTGGATATCTCTTTGGCTTTTTTAACTACATTGCTATTAAGCTTTCTCCTTGGTTTGCTACTGTGAGAATGGATATTTCAACACAATGCAAAGAAAGAACTTCAAAATTTTATGGATTGTTCATGGGTTGTCTTTTATCTCTTATGTTTTTATTTATTTTTTCAATTTTAGACCAATGTTGAATGTTTTTAAGCTTTAAGTAACTGCTTTAGATAATTACATGTTTTATTGTGAGTAGATTAGAATATGTATTTTAGCTATTATAATCATCTTAGATAGTTGATCTTTAATATATTTTGTTTCATTTGGATGTGTTTTTGTTATTTTATGTTGTGAACTAGATCTTTATAAAGTCATTGTACTGGGATGTACTTAAGTTATTCATTGCAATTTATTTATGTGGAAAATAGATACTTTTGGGATTTACTCATGATCTTGTCCTTTTCCTCAAAAACTTTTTCTATATTTATTCAAATTTGAGTGCTTAGTTATATATGAATGAAGGCTAATTACTTTGTATTAAATATTTTAAAGTGTGTGTAATGAAATTACTTAGATGTTTTGCAATAATGGAATAATATATCAAAGAATTAAGAGTATAATAATCAAATCCATAATAATAAAAAATATATAGAATACTTGATAATAATTATTGAGTCATTTCGAAGGGACAACTTCCATAACAATGCAATAAGAGCATAATTCATAATATGATGATAAAATACTAATTACTACCTCTTATATATATTATACTTAGCCATTGTTATTTCATAGGCTAACCATACTAAGAGCATAGAGAAATTCAATAAGATAATATGAAATGTATGTAAGCCACAAGTTGGCCACACATATCCCTATATGCACCATAGGTTATAGGCATAGCATGTCCCTCCACTTCAAAACAATGTTTCTCTCAACATTGAATCAACTCTAGATGTTGTTGAAGGAAATATTCATCCTCCCATGTTACATATTCATGATTTAGACTCTTTCACTTGATCAAAAACTCCTTAATATCTCTTGTTTGTATCCTTTTTATGCATATGTGAAGGATCTCCTTAGGTTCCAAAATTATGATGTCTTCATCATCCAATTTAATTAACTTAGTATGGTTAGAAACTATTTGTCTAATGACCTTCAAGTAAATATATTAAATACATGATGTATGTGAGTGGATTGAGGTAGATCCAACTTGTATGCCACATTGTCAATTTTATGTAGGATCTAATAAGGGCCATAATACTTAGGAGAAAGTTTGGTATATTTTTTTTTTATTTAAAGATATTTATTAATATGGTTACAAGTATACAAAAACCCAATCACTGATATCAAAACTCCTTTCACTAAGGTAATGATCAGTTTGTTGTTTCATTATATTTTGTGTTATTGCTAAATTCTCCTTTAAACTAGCTAGTACCTCTTGTTTCTATTAAATGTGTTCCTCAATAACTCAAACCTTAGGTTGCACCTTCAAAGATGAAGTGATAGATGGGGGTGATAGTCATAAAGTCCCATAAAGGGAGACATTTAAGAATAGGTGTGGAAGGAAGTGTTGTATGACCATTATGTTAGTGGAAGCCAATGGACCCAACATTCTTGTTTATCTAATGCAAAACAATGGAGAGACCCTTCTTGGCATTTATTGACAATCTATATTTTCCCATCAGATTGAGGATGATGAGATGAGCTTTGAGCCAAATCAGTACTCAAACTTACAAATAACTCAATCTAAAATTTATTAGTGTACATAGGATTATAATCACTTAAAATGATTTTTGGGGTACCATACAGCTTTTGAACTATATTGAGAAAATCAGCAGTTAGTGTACTAGCTACAAATGGTTGTGATAAGGAACAAAAATAAACATATTTTGAGAGCATGTCCACAACTACCATGATGGAATTTTTAACTTCATATATTAATAACTCTATAATGAAATCCATGGAAACCTCTTCCTACCACTGGATAGGGATGGATAATGGTTGTCGAAGCCCTGGTGTCTTAATTATTTCTCCTTTGTTCTATTGACAAACCATGCATTTTTCCACAATTTTTTATGGCCCCCTTGAGTCTATCTCAAAAGATATCTTTCTTGACTTGATGGTATTCAAAAATTATGAATGCACCCCATTCGAGATATGTGAAGCACTTGAATGATCTTGTGTTTGAGGACAAAATCCTTACATAGGTATAATCTATCTTTATACCATAATATGTTCTCTTTCCACTCAAATTCGTCATAAACACCCAAACCATGTTGAATATTATGAATCAGGTCATGTTTATCCCTATCATTATCTTATTTTGATTATGCTTCTTATAACCAATATGCTTGTTGAATGGCCATTGTGCATAACAATGCTTCAACTTATTCATCCCTCCTGAAATATACATCTACTACCACATTCTCTTTTCATTTATTATAGACTATATTGAATTCATATCCCAGAATTTTAGTCACACATTTTTATTGCTCTTCTGATAATAATCAATGTTCCAAAAAATATTTTAGACTATCATGATCATAGTTTACCTGAAATTGTATACCCATCAGATAAGGTCTTTATTGTTTGACTACATGAATAATAGTCATCATCTATTTCTCATAGATTGGCTTGAGTTTATTTTTTCCATTGAATTGACAACTCTTGAATGGGGTCTTCCTTATTTCATGATTATTTCTCACATTTCATATCATGATGCATCACATTCAACAACAAACATTTTGGAAAAAATAGAGGTCCCCAAAATTGGAGTGGTGCACATAACCTCTTTCAACTACTCAAATGCTTTAATAGATGGTTTAATTCAATGGAAGGAATCTTTATTCAACAAGGCTATGATTGAAGCTATCATGTTACCATACTTTTTGCAAATTTGAGATAATACCCTATTATCCCCAAAAAACCATGAAGTTTATTGAGGGTCTTTGGCACTTGCCACTCCATCATAACTTTGATCTTCTTAGGGTCAACTTTGACTCCTTCACATGAAATAGTATGACCCAAGTACTCAACCACATGAATTCCAAAAGAATATTTTTAATGTTTTACATAACATTAATGTTATTTCAAAATTAATAATACCTGTTTCACATGCTTCAAATATTCTTCCTCCTTTTTGATGTAAATTATGATGTCATCAAAAAATACCAACACAAACTTCCTTAAAAAGACTTAAAATAGTATTCATCAAACTTTGAAATGTAGATGGTAAATTTTTAAGACCAAAAGGCATGACCATAAACTCATAATTTCACTCATGAATTATTAAATTTATTTTATGGATATCCTCACTTTGATCTAAATTTGATGATACCCAAAATGAGTATCTAGTTTGGTAAAATAAACAACACCATGTAATTCATCTAAAAAATCATCATTGATTAGAATAGGAATCTTATCTTTGATGGTGTACTTATTGAGTTCTTTATAGTTGAGACAGTCCCTGTTGTTAGTATAATGATCCAACATAACAATCTAGCTTGACCCCTATAACTATCATCCTCCAAGTGTCATCTTTTTTTAGTACTATGACTATTGAGGAAGAATATCACTTTGACTATGTCAGATAATACTCACCTCCAATGTCTCAAGTACCATTCTTTCAATTTCACTTTTATGAGCATATGAATACCTATATGGTTTGATTTTCAATGGTTTGATACCTTGAATCAATCATATGACATGATCATGTTATCTGATAAGGGGTAATCATTTTAACATTACTCTAAAAACTATTGGATGGTCATCAATAATCATTTGTAAATCGGGATGTGTATACATAAGTCTTGGTTGAAATTATAAGGAAAACAACTATGCTACAAATCCTTCTACCCCTTTTCAAAGAATTTTTCATATGTTGTGAACTAATCAATTAGGGAGACTTTACCTGTAATCCTCATAGTTCAAATGTCTTACCTTTAGAATGAAAGTGCATGAAAAATTCTTGGAAATTCATCTCTATTATGCCCAAATTCATGAGTCATTGTACTCCAAAAATAATATCAGCCCCACCCATGAGAATAAAAAACAAATGAGAATTAAGCAGGTAGTCCCCCACAAAAATCTTAATACTATGGCATTTTAAAAAATAGTTTAATATGCCACCATCTATGATCATGACTTGAAATTTCAAAGATGGATAAATGAAATATTTCAAACAAGTATCCAACTTACTATTGGTGAAATTATGTGTACTTCATGAGTCAATCAACAGTGTCACCTTTTGTTTCTTAAGGAAGCCCACCATGTTAAGATTTTGAGGAGTAATTATCCTTGAAATGGCATGACAAGAGATAGTATGATGAGAATCTTCAGATTCTTCCTCTGGTTCTTCCATACCCTCACTTATGGCCTCATCATCATTTTCATCTTCATTAGTAGCTTCAATGTAGAACTTATTCTTGGCATAATTATGTCATTTTCTCCACTTGTTGTCACAGCCAAAACACAACCCTTTGGAATGTTTCTCTTAATTTTATTGAGAGGTCAATATTGTAGATTGAAAAAATGATGGTACTATGAAATTACCTTTGTGGCCATGAGTGAAATCCCTTCTTTTAACCAAATAGTTTTCATGTGCCTAGCACATGAATGATATGGCTTAAGAAATGGGTGATGGATTAAAAATACAAATGTTAATTTGGATGCTATCCTTATGCCCCCATAAGAATAGGTCAATCAATTTATTCTTAGTGATGCCATCTATACATAATGATAGATTCTAGAATTTCTAAATATAATTCTTAATAGTACCTATCTATCATAATTTTGCTAACTAACTGAAGTAGTTTTCTGAGATGTGATAGGGTAATGTGTGTCCTTAGTAAACACCAAATAGGTAAAAGGAGCACCCTTATTCTTATTTTAAGCACAAAACCACCAATAGAAAATGAACTACTTAGGTTCCAAGTAGAGATATGTTATGATAACCTTTTCTGTATATGAGGTCTGATGTAGATCAAATAAATTTTCTATTTAATTGATCCAAGTGAGTGGATACTTACCATCAAAATTATGCACTTACACTTTTGGAAGCATGTGCTATTAATTTTAGTGGGAAAACTTGATTGGAGCAGTGGAAGATTATTTTGTAGAAGCTGAGCTATAATAGAGGACAACTGAGCACTCATAATTGATAGTTGATCATTCAAAGAATCCATTTTCCCTTTTACTACATCAAGATCATCCTTCCTTAGCATGCTTGTATATCTAATTGAATTTGTTGAACTACCTCATAAACTAATAGATCTAAATTTCTATATCCAATGTTGTCCTTGTGATGATTTTTAGAGTGTCTTTACCTTTCCAGCATTCATGAGTTTTAGGACCAACCATACACAAACCTTATGATCAAGGGTTGTGGACCTGAAAAAAGAGTACTGATAGATTATACCATTATAATTATCTCACCAAGATGAATCCAATGACTACTAATTTACATAAAGATACGTAAAAAATCCATACTTTTTAAAAAAGTCTTCATATAATATTGTAGTGGTAGAAAAATTAAATTCTTCTTGGATTGCAAGTTATCGTTTTAATCCTTCAACTGTTTAGATTGTCACAACATTAGATCTAATAAAAACAATGCAAAAATTGGCTCAAATTAATTATTTTATCCCACTTGTAATGAAATTATTTAGATGTTTTGCAATGAAATAATATATCAAATAATTAAGAGCAGAACAATTAAATCCACAACAATAATTGACAAAAGAGTAGAACACTTAATAATAATGATTAAACCACTTCGATGGGTCAACCTCCAAAATAATACAATAAGATCAAATTTTACAATATTATGATAAAATACTAATCACTACCCCCTATATATACTCTACTTAGTCATGGTTATTCCATAGGTTGACCGTACTAAGAACATAGAGAAATGCAATAAGATAATATGAAAGGTATATAAGTCACAAATCAGCCATATATATCCCTAGACACAATATAAGTTAAGGGTTAGCATGTTACTTGAAAAGAATAACTCCCTAGTTGAAGTAAGAATTCTCTTTTATGCCCCACCCTTCCCTCTTTTTTATCTTTTGTTATGATAGTTAGCCCTGAATTTTGTATTAAATAGCATCATTATAATTAAGCATTTTAGTCATGATTATGATTATTAAGGTGAACCTCCCTTGTGGGATTGTAGGTCACATGTTGTTATTTAATGTAGACTACATAGGAGAATCACAACTTGAAACTCATGCCCTAGACATTCAAGTATTCCTAAAATAAGAGGGTGAAAACCCATTGAGTTGTCCTCAATGTGCCTAATCACATAGACACATTCGAGCTAATCAATAATAGGAAAAGGTTCAGTGACACATGTGGTGTTGGGAATTAGATAGTCCACACATGTGGATGCCTCCACCCTTCTTGATGATATTGATCATTGGGCTCATCCACTCAGACTCCTCAACAAAATAGATTATGCTGGCAACAAACATGTTGTCAATCTCCACCTTTACCTTGGCACGTAGGTTTGGATACATCTTGTATGGCCACTTCTTCATGGATCGTGTGCCATAAACTAGGTTGATCTTCATTTTTCTTAATGAAGTGTACACTCCCTTGATATCATGGTAGCTTCTAGAGAAAAGATCTTGTAACTCCTGGAATAGCTCTATGATATTCCTTGACTCTACATCAAACTAGTAATCTCCTATAGTGGTCATCTTAGGTTCCTCTTCTGAGCCAATGTTCACCTTGGTCATCTTTAAGGGTTCATGGTAGCACTTATAATGATCATCTTGTATGTTTACTACTTCCCACTCTCCCTGAGAAGCTTCAACTTGTAAGTTACTAAAGTCATTTTCCTAAGGGTCTTTCTCCACTCTATGCACAAATTTTTGCTTCCCAATCATGGACTACCAATTAGGCTTCATCCAGACTGCATCATCATCTTCACTGGAGACTTTGTTTACCTCACAATCATGAAAGAACTTAGGTAGGGAAATTCCCTTTTTGTTGCACATTTTTTTGATTCATTCTTCCACGATGGCATTGTGAACACACTGTAGTGGCTCGATTAGTCTTAGATTGGATAAGGAGAAGGAAAAATTATGGGTGAACTTCTCCTTCAAATTTTTCTAATTGTTAGTCTCATAGCATATCTAGTTCTCAACAAACCACATCCAGGCCCATCTTTACGATCTAGTAAAAACCATCAACCCATAGCTCTTTTAGGACAGTGTGCGTACCTCACCCACTTGTCTTCACATTAATAGATATGCACCCATGTATCTACATCACTTTTATATGTTGGTATCCATTTTTAGTTTTTTCTCTACTCAAACCTTGAGGAGATGGCACTCTTGACTTATGTCCAAGTTGGAAGATTTGGCTTGTGTGTAGCCCACCAATGCATGGTAGTGCTCTTCAATGTGTACACTAAGGCATCCATGTAATCATGCTCCTTGGGAACACATGCCTCCAAGTCAAATATAAATGGATTAACATTTATAGATCCATCATAAATGGGCAATGCAATGAGCTTGCATTTGTTGATTCAAAGCACTCTCTTCACTTTGGATGCAATGGGTGTGTGCAGCATCCATATTTGTTTATCATTTAAACCAAGGTTTATGTTGGCATGTAAGGTGGCACAAAAAATTAGGGTCTTGATCTCACTATGCCACATTTCCTCCCAGTCACCTCATATGACTCATGCACCCATCGGTCATAGGCAATGGTCATGGTGTCAGAAAGAGATTGTGTTTCATCCTAGGTTAAAAGGTCTTCCAAACTTGGCACTAAGTTCTCTACCTCTTATGTCATGATGTTGATTTCATCATCCAAATCAACATTATCAACATATGGTGAGCCTTGGTCATTTGACAATGAAATCACTATGCATTCTCTCCCATTCTTAAAGCTCATGTAGCACTTCTTGAAATGCATGTCTACATTATTTACATAGCACCATGGTCTATCAAAAAAGGCATGAGAGTTATCTACCTCAACAAGCCCAATCACTTATAATTCTACTCTAAAGTTTATTCCATTTTTTTTATACTAGTGTTGGGAAAAGATTCCCATAGGTTGAGCTTTGGGTTTTTTGGACATAAATAAAACATGGAGTGAAGCTCGAAGGGAAGGACTACCCATCTTGCACCAAGAATTTCCCGTGAGGATATTCACTTCAGTGCCCATGTCCATTAAAATGTTGAATACTAACCATTTATTGATATCTACATAATTAAGTAGTTCTCTATCGTAGCTTAAATTTTGGGCTATCCTTAACTTACACCCTTGCACTAGATCCCATGCTAACACCCCAATGGATTTTTTTCCATTATATTCAGCCAAGAGATACTTTGGCATGGGAACCATTCCCTCAATATGAATTAGAGTTAGTATATGGTTTAAATAATCCTCTTGCCTCTCATCTTGCACTTGGATTCTAAGCTCCTTCCTTGATTTTTCTTCCAAGTCACATACATTGTAGCTGACCCTGCATATTTTGGATGACATCCTTGGCTTCACAAAACACTTCCTTCTGGCATGAGCCATCTAGGTAAATGGATACTAAGAGGTCAAGGCATTCCACATTTTATTTGGATCTCCTTGGCTCATACCCCATCTAAACCTTTTTGATAGGAGTGGTTATTGAATGCATAGTTCTACCACTTTAATTTGTTACCTATACCTTAGGGGTGGTATTCTTCTTGGTATGTGTCTTCAAGACCACTATTCTAATTTACACTTGCATTGGATCATTCATTTTCCCTTCTCAGGATTACCTTTATGTGTGGGTTTTGCATATAACCCTAGGTACTTCTTGACCTTATGCTCACCTCTGTAGTACCCACATGTAGGATATATAGGGAAATAACATTGTTAGTGGTTAGGTGATCCATAGTTGTAATAAGTGTGGCATAAGAACCATATACCTATACATCTTCCATGACCCTTATATCCTTGTTGTCACCCATACCAACCATAATTTTGACCAGAGGGGCCTCTTGTACTTTGTTGAGTACCTCAGTCTCTTGCTTTATGGATCTCATTAATCACCCTATAGTCCCCAATATTATGGGTGGAGATATCACAAGTTTTGCAATATAGGGAAAAAAGAAATCTTCTTGAGTCATGAGTTGGAGCAATAGATAATTGTGTACATTATTTCCCTCTTGACATATTTCATAAGAGAGTAACATGGCCCTCACATTTTATATGGGGAAATTGTTACTATTGTACCCTTATACTTTGTAATATGTGGACCAAAGTCTACAACGAGTATCATGTGTATTGTTTATGGTGAGCTTCTAGGGTTGGGAAGCTATTGGGGCAATTTGTACCTCCATGAATGGGTTGACTCCAATTTCTACTCCTCCAATAGCTTCAGCCCTTAATGTCACCTCTAGAGCCTCTCAAGGCTTAGTGAATGTATTCATAGATAAGGCATGTTGAAATGGTATAAGCAAGCCTCTAATGAACCATTATGTGTACTACACTAGGTGAATATCAAAAGAGAGCTTGGACACTAGGATCTTAAACCTAGAATTGTAAGTCTAAATTCTCTCTATTAGATCTTGTTTGATTTATTTCAAATTATTTAAGCTATAATTATATTTTCAAGATTCAATAATGTCAAATTCCTTCAGGAAGGTTTCCTTAAGGAGGTCATAGTCCAAAATGGCTTGATTTGGGTCAAACTTCCAGTCCCAGGTGTGGGCATGATTAAATAACATGGTGGAAAGATGACTTGTCTTGTATTTTGTGTACGTCACTCCCTCGGTGTGCCATATTAGTTCACACTTATGGGCATGTTCCATACTAATCTCCACTCCTTGATAGTTAGATAAACTCAAAGACATCTCATAAAACACATGGGGAGTAGTACGTGTGTAACAAGTGCATGTGACACATAATGTGTCACTACATTGGTTGAAGGCACACCCAAACTCTGACTTCCTATAAGGATAACTCTTGTTCCTCCTATTGCTAGCACAGCTCTACCACCTCCCACAATAGGCTACACTATTGCTCCTCTGATTGCTTGGAGGGTTTTTTGGGTCACCAATGGTCCTCCAACTCTTACCACTTCACTTTGTGTCATACTTCTCATCTGAGAGACTAGACCCCCTCTATTGGTGGCATACCTAGTATCCTCAATCCCTAAGTTTACAAGGGTTTTCATATCACTAGTTTGAGTGGTTTGTAGGGAATGATTTATGTCAACACATTGTGTTAAAAACTCTCCTATGTCTAAGATAAAGTCAACATTTTGGTCTATTTTTTTTGTTGTGGGTGAGGCACATGAGCACATGCTTCAGGTAGAGTGGAATTGGGCATCTCCATGGTAGTCTCTTTGTAGTTATTCTTCCTAGAATACTTTAGCTTCTCCTTCTAAAGCTTGTTTTTACTCATTGGTGCATAATTCCTTGTCAATATGGCACATATCCTCTGCATGAGAGTTGTCCTCATGCCATTCATATTTTCTATGGGTCCTCTTGGCATCTTATGAATCAAACTCTCCCCTTTTCCGAAGGCCCTTTTTGGCCATCACCTTTAGTCAAATCTCATCATACCTATGCCTTTAAATCTCATGCTTGCTTAGTCCTTCCATGTTGAATATTTTCTCCTTTTTTATCTTATAGACACCATGCCCTCTTCACCTTCTACCTTTCATGTAGTGTCGAATGTAGGAACTTATTTAGCCATAAATAAATTATCTATTTCACTATCCACCATCAACTTCTTGATCTCTAATGACAACTACTTCAATATGAACCTCTAGTTTCATAAAAAAAATTAGTACTCTACCTCCTCTAGACAAGAATATGTGAACAAAGATAATTCCAACATGAATCTATTCAATGTGCCATGTCACCAAACATCAACAACTCTAGTCCAAACCACATCCAAATTCTTCAACTGCTTCATGCATTGTCCATCCAATAGTATTTCCATCCATAATTTATACTCTTTTTCATAACATATGTTATAAGCCATGCATACAGATGTGTTTATGGCTCACAAAATAACACCTCATAAATTTCATTGTGCAACTTGTACTCAACCCATTATCTTGGCTCTTGACCACCACGGCTAAGGTGATTCGCCATAATTTTTCATGTAGTTGCTCCAACCAATGCCCAATATTCTCTAATTAAATCTAGTACTTTAATTTTAGTCACATTATAGCAATAAAATTTGACTACTCCCAATAATAGAATTAAAATGTTGCCAACCTGGTGCTATTCCTTTCACGCATTCCAACACTTAACCTTTCTACTTTTTATGTCAGCACATCATGCAAGTTTTCTTATGTGCTCATCTGAGGAAATATTATGTTCACAAATGGCACACTCGATGGGACCTAATGCATCTACATACCATGGAGATCAATATACAAGTCTTAAATTAAGATTTGAATGCTTTAAACTTGTTAAATTTGAATTGCTAAGTTTGTTTGGCCATTTTTATTTGTCACAATTTTACACAATAACCACCGATGGTCAATGCAACTGTCGATGGTTATTTTCAACCACTGATGGTTAGTGCAACCACTGATGGTCAGTGAAACTACTGATAGTTATTTTCAACCATCGATGGTTAGGTATAACCATCAATGGTTATTGTGTTTGTTTAACAAACCTGAGGGCTACTAGGCCATTATCTGAAGCTTGGTTTGGGGTCATTTGGACTCTGTTTTTTATAAATTTTTTAAACCATGTGTTTTTTCATAAATTTTTAGAATATTCTATAATTTACCTTTAATTTTAATATTTTTTTTAACAAAATCAATTTTATAAACAAGTCTAATCTAACATGTTTGTTTCTTGAAGTTTTGTCTTTAGCTCAACAAGTGTTTTCTTTACAAAGTTATTTGCTCAATCTCAATAGTGTTTCAAAAAGGTAGTCCTAATCTTATTTATGTAGGTTAAAAGGCTAGTTGGAAGTTAATTTGGGTGTTTTAACTAATCATACACTTTAATTTGGAATTTTTAAAATAACTTGGTTAAAATCATACACAATTCAAATTTTGGGCCTAAAATGAATCTTTAGCATGCTAAGTCTTGAACACTTCAAACTTTGAGTTTAAAAAAAACTTAAGTGCTTATTATTTAATTTAGTCTTTTTAGTGCAATATTTTAAAAAAATTACATCTTAAATCCAAAGGGCTAAAGAACACCACCACACTTTTCAATTAAGTACTTTAAAATTAAACACATTTTCAAAGTTTGTATTAATTAGATCATGGATTAATTAGTTTTGTTTGGAAAAAATAAAGATTGTGCATGTATTTTATCTCATCCATCCTCTTTAAATAACTTTTGAGATCAAAAGCACCATCTTTATTTCAAAGTGCCTTAGTCCAAAAGCGTAGAAGAGAAGTTGTCAAGGATCTCTCTAAGACCTTTATGGCTTGGGTGACCTAGAAACAACCTTCAAATCTCTTTTACTTGTCATTTATTTCATGCATCTTGGCTTATGAAGGGGACTTTATTACCTCCCATGAGTTATTTATAGAAACTTTGACCTAGGTTTTCATCTCCCAGCATCATCTTCAACTCCTCTCCAAGGAGGGAATATAAATTATGATCCCCTCACTATGATGATGGTTTGAGTGGTTAAACCATCTCCATTAGTGGAGACTAAGCTCAGGATGTCTGAGCATGTTGGACATCACACTACACTAAGCAAGTGATGGATGTAATGGTTGTAAAAATAGTAAGACCTTTTTATAATAAGTCATATGCCATAGACCCAAATGATGTGCACTTTTTTTATTTGCTAACGTGAAAGTCATATGCATTTGATCCATCTAGAACATTTGAAAAATAGTTAGTTTAGTTAACCCCACTTTGCCATACCCTATCAATTTAGGATTTAAGATGATTATTTAGTTGGTTTATCCTTGTCTTAGATTAATTGGTTTTTGTGTGGATTCAAAATTTGGTGTTAACAAAATGACATAATGTAGTCATATAAAATGTGAAAATTGGTAACTTGAGTGTGACTAATAACACCCAACCCATAGGTCCCCCTTGTTTTCTTTCATGACCCTCATAAGCATCTTTTCACTAATTCTTAGTCATCCATAGCCTTTTAGACTTGATCCAAACTCAACCAAACTACTCTTTTCTTGATAAATCTATCCCCCTAAGACTCATTAGCTCAATACTATAGAACCCAACTTGGACTATAGTGGTTGGTCCCTCTAATATCCATTTTTGGTGCTCTTGTCTAAGTACATTTTTGCTTCCAATGGTTAGTTCATTTTGGTTCTTATCCCTCTTCTTGTCATCCTAATATGATCACATTCAAACTATGACCAATATATCCTTATAAAATCTCATTCAAAGTTCATTTGGAAAGGGTTAGTAATTATCACAAAGTAGTCAAGAATACAAGCAAGACTACTCAAGCATACTTCCCTATTCTCTGCATTATAACCATCCAATGCATCTACAAGTATATCTAAATCCATACACTAGTCCTTAGCCACCTCAAGCACACCCAATTTTAGCATTTCCATCTTCATACACACTATTACACAAAGCATATCAAGTGGGAGAACAACATATGGCTTGATCCCTCTTTGAAGTATTAGTATGTAGGCAACGTGCCCATACAAGGGGTGTGGATACATGTCTAGTGCATATTACACACACTAACCCCCCCTCTTTCTCAAAAATTTGTCAAATCACATTGGAGTCTAGGGTTTGAAGACAAAATAAGCTCTACAAGAAGTTCCATAGACATTCAATAATTAAAATTTCATAGGTAGGCTCACACAGACACAGCAAACAAAACCCAGAAAGCCCAGACCTCTTAGACAATAGTGGTAAAAGAGGACTATAGTGTTGGACCCTAGGGTGTCTTATTTTGGTGCTCCTATCCAATCAACAAATGAAGGCCAAATCTTGATTTATGATAGTGTCCCAATCTTACACAATGAATTTCAAACCCCACAATAATTGTCTTTGTTAGTTTCTATCAAAGTCTTATTTTCTTTCCCTTATTACTATTTTTAAAAAGATTCAAATTACAGTCAAATTATACAAATTAGTAGCTTAATTATTGCATATTTATTTACTGATTTAATTAACTTAGACCTTTAGCTAAATTAATAATAATACATCAATATTTTTAAAACTATTAAATCATTTGGTGAACCCGACTTACTTCATTTGTGCATAAAAACTGTAGAAACCCTAGGATAAATTTTTTGCTGATTTTCTCTATATTTTTTTAATTTTTTACCTACATAATAAAATCATAAATTATCATAAAATTTTAAATTTTTGTAATAATTTTAAAATGATTTTCTTTCAACCCTAGTTGTCCATATTAGGTCTTGGTATTTTCCTAGTATTTTTCCTATATTTTTTTGATTTTTTACTTACATATTTACATCAAAAAAATTCATCAAAATTTTATTTTTCTCCCAAACCCTAGTAGCATACACTAGGTCCTTTCAAATATAGAATTTTCTAATAATTTTATGATGTTTTACTTACATATTTAAATAATAAATTCACATCAAATTTTAAAATTTCTTAATAATTTAAAAATAATTTCATTCAAAACCCTAGTTGCATGTACTAGCTCCTATTGGCTTCTTGAGGTATCACCTTACACATTTGTGAGCTTCGTATCTTTTTTATGAATATTTCAATTTCTTATTTAGATTATATTTGTTTAATCTTTTCTTTCATTATTCAAATTGTTTTCCTTATGCCACCTAAGCTCCTTGCATCTCTTCCTTTAAGACAAAGTGCAAGACTTAGTCACAACCCTCCTGAATTCACCCAAATTCCTTCAACCCAACCATATACCATAGATAAATAACCAACTCAGGTTCCTATTATGGATTCTACACATTCAGATTACATCAATTTCAATGAGGATAATTTTGACAAAGAGCAGTATGAGAATAATAATGATGATACAAACACCAATATTCATGATCTACCACATCAGACTCTTGATCAACTTCCACCAATAATTAATAATGAAGTTGTCTTCAACAAATATTTGATCCTACAAATTTTTTGAGAAAGACTCAAGGACCAACCCTGATATCTTACTCTTTTTCTACAATCTATCATGGAAATAAAAAAAGGCTAAATAAGTTGAGTATTCCATTCCTTTAGAATAGCCAATTGTAAATGACACTACGGTGGCAATTATGTCTCAACAACCCCCTACAGCATCCCAACCTGCCTCTATGCCACCACTAGCTATAGCTATTACATCTTTGTCTCATGATGTGGTAGCCCTTGTGTAAGAGGTAAGATCTCTTCAATCCAAGGTGTTAAATCTTGAATAAGGTGCCTCTAGACCTACGTAGGCTTTGGATTCTTTTGATTTACTATATACACCATTGGCAAGTCATATTGCTTTGACACCCTTGCCACAAGGTTTTGGTCAACCCAAGCTTACTCTATATGATGGCAAAGGTGATCTAGAGACACACTTGAGAGCTTTTCATGCAGCATGCTTGGACTATATGTCAAATCACTAGCTACTTACCAAGGTATTTCTATGAAGTTTATAAGATTATACTTTATAATGGTTATATAGTCAATCAAATCAGTCAATCAACACATTAAATATTTTATTTGACATGTTCCTAGCTCATTTTAGCATTAACATTGGTGATAAGTTTTCATATGCCCAAGTTGCATAACATAAATAAAGTTCAAATAAGCATCTCATATATTAATGTTCCACCGCATCGTTTCCTTCACAAGAATCACACTACAAGACCTCTTTCCAATAAATTCCATTGTTTTATTTGTAAAAAACCTGGCCACATTGCTCCCCAATGTTCTTGAAAAAACACAGTTGCTAAAGTTGTTTATTCCTCTAATTTAGCAGCATGGTGGGATATTATTGATAAACAAGAAGATTTATATGATCAAGAAGATATTTTTGAATATATTCTTGAAGAAGTCTTTGATGAAAAAAAAAGATGATCTCCAAGATGAGATAGACTTGGAATCCCTAGCAGATGAATTAGAAAAGCCACTAACAAATATGTAGAGACCTTGGAATAGATCTCATAGATCAATATTTCCAAGAGAAGATCTACAATATGAAACCATGGGAAAAAATTTCTTGTGGTCATCAAGAAATTGAAGAATATCCTTCAAAAGATAGAAGGAGAAATAACAAAGGTAGGCAGCCTAATATGTCTCATATGCCACCATCTGTAAATAAGCCTAACAATATTCCTTTGCAATTTCTAAGTTCTTTTAGGCCTAGTGATTCATGGATTAATAATAAGTTCACTTCTAGAGATCAACCTCTAGAAATACAATCTTCAAAACTTGAAAGATAATTCTATACAGATTTTAATAACTTTGATTCATTTTTAGACTTTGATCAACAACAAGAAGTTCCTATAGAATTCTATGCTTTCCAAAATGAAGGAGAATGTAGCAGGCCACTCATCCAAGAGGAAGAACCTACTCCTATCCATATTCCTAATCCTTCAAAACATAAATTGGTATGTATTGTTGTACCTACATTAGAAGAACCACAACTAGTTTATTTAACACAGTTGCTTGATGAGAGATTTGCTCAGTTCATCACTATTGAAATAAATGGATGATTAATTGATGCTCAAGTTGATACTGGTGCATCTCTTTAATTTTATAATCCTCCTCTGATTATTAATTTTCAAAAATTAAATGAGTGACAATCTTATAAAAGCCTGGATGTTCAAAGTAACAGTTTCACTTGCAATCTATATAAACATCAACAACCATTCAAGATTCAAGATAATATGTTTACCTATGATATGTCTCGCATACCACCATTTGTAAATAAGATTGAAAATATTCTTTGCAATTTCCAAGTTATTTCAAGCCTACTGATTCATGGTTTAAGAATAAGTTAACTTCTAGAGATCAACCTCTAGAAATACAATCTCCAAAATTTGAAAGAGAATTCTCTATAGATTTTAGTAACTTTGATCCATTTTTAGATTTTGATCAACAGCAAGAAGAAGAAGTTCCTAAAGAATTCTATACTTACCCAAATAAAGGAGAATGTATTGGGCCATTCATCCAAGAGTAAGAACCTACTCCTATCCATATTCTTGATCCTTCAAAAAACAAACTAGTATGTTTATTGTACCTAGATTAGAAGAACCACAACCAATTTATTTAACACAATTGCTTAATGAGAGATTTGCTTAGTTCATCACTATTAAAATAAATTGATGATTAATTGATGCTCAAGTTGATGTTTTTGCATCTCTTTCTTTTTCTAAGCCTCCTCTGATTAATAATTGGTAGAAATTAAATGAGTCATAGTCTTATAAAAGCCTAGATGTTTAAGGTAATAGTTTCACCTACAATCTATATAAACATCAATAGCCATTTAGGATTCAAGACAATATTTTTACCTATGATATGTCTCGTATGCCACAATCTGTAAATAAACATGATAATATTCCTTTGCAATTTCCAAGTTTTTTCAAGCCTAGTGATTCATGGATTAAGAATAAGTTCACTTGTAGAGATCAACCTCTAGAAATACAATCTCCAAAACTTGAAACAGAACTATGTACAAATTTTAATTTACTTTGATCCATTTTTAGACTTTGATTAATAGAAAGAAGAAGTTCTTGAAGAATTATATGCTTTCCCAAATGAAGGAAAATGTAGTAGGCCATTCATCCAAGAGGAAGAACTGAAAGAGGAAGAACTTGATCCTATCTATATTCTTGATCCTTCAAAACACAAATTAGTATGTATTATTGTACCTACACTATAAGAACTACAACCAGTTTATTTAACACAATTGTTTAATGAGAGATTTGCTCAGTTCATCACTATTGAAATAAATGGATGATTAATTGATGCTCAAGTTGATACAGGTGCATCTCTTTCTTTTGCTAAGCCTCCTATGATTATTAATTTGTAAAAATTAAATGAGTCATAATCTTATAAAAGCCTGGATGTTCAAGGTAATAGTTTCACTTGAAATCTATATAAACATCAAGAACCACTCAGGATTCAAGATAATATTTTTACCTATGATATGTCTCACATACCACCACTTATAAATAATCCTGATAATATTCCTTTGTAATTTCCAAGTTCTTTCAAGCCTAGTGATTCATGGATTAAGAATAAGTTCACTTATAGAGATCAACCTCTAGAAATACAATCTCTAAAACTTGAAAGAGAATTTTGTACATATTTTAATAACTTTGATCCATTTTTAGACTTTGATCAACAGCAAGAAGTTCCTGAAGAAATCTATACTTGCCCAAATAAAGGAGAATGCAATAGGCCATTCATCTAAGAGGAAGAACCTACTCTTATCCATATTCTTGATCCTTCAAAACACATATTGGTATGTATTTTTGTACCTACAATAGAAGAACCAAAATCAATTTATTTAACATAGTTTCTTAATGAGAGATTTGCTCAGTTTATCACTATGAAAATAAATGGAAGATTAATTGATGCTCAAGTTGATATTAGTGCATCTCTTTCTTTTGCTAAGCCTCCTCTGATTAATAATTGGTAGAAATTAAATGAGTTAAAGTATTATAAAAGCTTGGATGTTCAAGGTAACAATTTCACTTGTAATCTATATAAACATCAATAGCCATTTAGGATTCAAGATAAGATTTTTACCTGTGATATGTCTCGCATGCCACTATTTGTAAATAACCATGACAATATTCCTTTGTAATTTCCAAGTTCTTTCAAGCCTGGTGATTCATAGATTAAGAATACATTCACTTCTAGAGATCAACCTCTATAAATACAATCTCCAAAACTTCAAAGAGAATTCTATACAAATTTTAATAACTTTGATTCATTTTTAGACTTTGATCAACAACAAGAAGAAGTTCCTGAAGAATTCTATGCTTGCCCAAATGAAAGAGAATGTAGCAAGCCATTCATCCAAGAGGAAGAACCAAAAGAGGAAGAAAATGATCTTATCCATATTCCTAATCCTTCAAAAATAAATTGGTATGTATTATTGTACATGTATTAGAAGAATCACAAATAATTTATTTAACACAGTTACTTAATGAGAGATTTGCTCAATTCATCACTATTGAAATAAATGGATGATTAATTGATGCTCAAGTTGATACTGGTGCATCTCTTTCTTTTTCTAAGCCTCCTCTAATTATTAATTTATAGAAATTAAATGAGTCACAGTCTTATGAAAGCCTAGATGTTCAAGGTAACAATTTCACTTGCAATCTATATAAACATCAATAGGCATTCAGGATTCAAGACAAGATTTTTACCTATGATATGTCTTGGATAGCACCATTTATAAATAAGCCTAATAATATTCCTTTGTAATTTCCATGTTCTTTTAGGCCTAATGATTCATGGATTAAGAATAAGTTCACTTCTAGAGATCAACCTCTAGAAATACAATCTCCAAAACTTGAAAGAGAATTTTGTATAGATTTTAATAACTTTGATCCATTTTTAGACTTTGATCAACAGTAAGAAGAATAAGTTCCTGAAGAATTCTATACTTTCCCAAATAAATGAGAATGCAGTAGGCCATTCATCCAAGAGGAAGAACCTGCTCCTATCCATATTCTTGATCCTTTAAAACATAAATTGGTATGTATTATTGTACCTACATTAGAAGAACCACAACCAATTTATTTAACATAGTTCCTTAATGAAAGATTTACTCATTTCATCACTATTGAAATAAATGGATGATTAATTGATGCTCAAGTTGGTATTGGTGCATCTCTTTCTTTTGCTAAGCCTCCTCTAATTAATAATTGGCGAAAATTAAATGTGTCACAATCTTATAAAAGCCTAGATGTTCAAGGTAATAGATTCACCTATAATCTATATAAACATCAACAACCATTCAATATTCAAGACAAGATTTTTACCTGTGATATGTCTTGTATGCCACCATCTGTAAATAAGCCTGATAATATTCCTTTACAATTTATAAGTTCTTTCAATCCTAGTGATTCATAGATTAATAATAAGTTCACTTGTAGAGATCAACCTCTAGAAATACAATCTCCAAAACTTGAAAGAGAATTATGTAAAGATTTTAATAACTTTGATCCATTTTTAGAATTTGGTTAACAACAAGAAGAAGTTCTTGAAGAATTCTATGATTTCCCAAAGGAAGGAGAATGTAGCAAGCCATTCATTTAAAAGGAAGAACCTAATCCTATCCATATCCATGACCCTTCAAAACAAAAATTGGTATATATTATTCTACGTGCATTATAAGAACTGCAACCAATTTATTTAACATAGTTGCTTAATGAGAGATTTGCTCAGTTCATCACTATTGAAATAAATGGATGATTAATTGATACTCAAGTTGATACTAGTGCATCTCTTTATCTTTCTAAGCCTCCTATAATTAATAATTGGTATAAATTAAATGAGTCACAGTCTTATAAAATCTTGGATGTTCAAGGTAACAGTTTCACCAACAATATATATAAACATCAATATCCATTCAGGATTCAAGACAAGATTTTTACCTATGATTTCTTTGCCCATAAAAAATTTCCTATAGATATTTATTAGGAGGATCTTATATAGATAGATATTCACCATATGGATTTACTCCCAAAAGTGTTCTCTTTACCATTAATAATGAGAGAATATGAATTCCAACATTAGTGTATGCTACAAAACAATTTCCTAGTTCTATGAGTCAAACTCCTAATAATAAAGTCCTCTCAAAAATTGAAGTTAAAGGACTAAAAATCAGAGAAAATATTTGTTTTGATAATCTTCAAAAAAATTGGAAAAAATCTATGCCTATAATGGAAATCAAGATCCAAGAGGGAAAAGAATGAAGATAGGGAAAAAGATTCCTATCCCAGCTCATGATTACTAGGATATGAAAAATCAAATTAAAGAGTTTCAAGATAATGGCTTCATTATAAAATCCAATTCTCCCTATTTTTGATATGCTTTCAGGGTAAATAAGCATTTTAAAAAAAAAAGAGGGAAGAAATGAATGGTCATAAATTATAGGCCATTAAATGCTATTACATATCCATATCCATATCTAATTCCAGATAAATCTTGTTTGCTTGAAAAAGTTGCTAAATGTAAATATTTCTCTTAATTTGATTGAAAATAAGGATTTTAACAAATAAGGATTGAAGAATATGATTTTATAAAAAAAATCAATTGTCCTTTTGGCCATTTCCAATGGATAGTCATACCCTTTGGATTAATGAATTCTCTGGCATATTACCAGGCACATATGGATGATATATTCAAAATAACATCAAATTTTCTCTATTTTTATATTGATGATATTCTTATTTTCAGTAAGACTCTTGAAGATGATTTTTAGAATCTCTAAATATTCTTTGATATAGCTTTTAAAACTGGTATTGTTCTCTCAGAAACTAAGATACAACAATGTAAGACAGAGTGCAATTTTTTGGGAATGATAGTGAAAAATTCCAAGCTAAAAGAGCAACCACATATAAAAGAAAAGATTGTTGAATTCCCTGATATCATGGATAAGCCAAAAATCCAAGCATTTTTAAGAATTCTCAATTATCTTAATAGTTTTTATAAAGATGCAGGGAATGATAGATTTATATTACAAGAATTACTACAGAAGAATACTTTCAAATGGAATTATGGGCATTCTCAAGTTGTTCAAAAAATCAAAGCTAAGATAAAAAATCTACCGGATCTGTATATCCCTAATTCTGATAAATTCATTATATATACTAATGATTTTGATCATGCTTGGGGAAGAATATTGGTTTGTGTAGCTAATAATCAATAATATATCTATGATTTTGCTAGTGATGTTTTTAGTGATGATGTTTTAAGATGGATTTCTTCAAACAAAGAAATCTATGTTGTAAAAAAGTGTCTTGAAAATTTTGCCTTGAAAATTATGCATTTGCCACACTTTATCATAAAAAATGATTGTACAAGGTTTTTGACCTTTAAATAAAAAGACCATAGCAAAAAAACTGGTCACAAAAAATATATCAGATGGTAGGATTATTTTAATAGGTTTAACTATACTACTGAACATATCTAGGGTAAACTGAATGTTGTTACAAACTGACTAAGAAGATAACCTTCAGCTTCTATGATACAGCAACCAAATCTAGGATTCAACTTAACTTGGATACTCAACAAAAGATTTTTCGAAATGAATGTGATTTTTTAGGGATAATTCATTCGGTATGGTCTAAATGAAGCCTATCTTAGAAGATCTAGAGTAGCCATCATGATATTACAAAGCATAGGCGTTGTAGACATTTTTATAGATAGGAGTCATGGAAAAATATTTTTTCATAGATTAAACAATAGTCTTCAATTAACTCATTTGTCTGATTTAGTCAAAAAACATAACCACAATTGGGCCATTAAGATGGGTCATCAATTTTTTTTGGACACTAATTAGGCATATGTTTTTATCTGAGACTTAAGACCCACTAAAATCAATCTAGATGACGTCTTGGAAGAAGAAATGATTATCCATATAATTATCAAAAGACACCTAGCATGGGAATATTACTTTTATGTACAGGGCATCCACTTAGTACTTGATGATGGTCTTTAATGGACTATTTACCAAAAATTTTAGTATAGATTCTATTTCCATCCAATCATAATTAATGACTTAGTAACTAAAGCGAAAGCAATGATGGACCCACAACCATCTACAGAGGAATCTTCTATCAATTCAAACCCTTATTTAAGGTTTTGAAGATAATATGGAATCTAATTTATATAAAAGTAAAGCAATGATGAGACAGACACTGCCCAGGCAAAGATTCCAGGCTGGACCTCTCTCTCTTGCTATAAATAAAGGGTTTGTGTTAGCATAGGAGATATTAGAAGTTTATCGATTCTTGTAAGGTGTATTCTCTTCACTTGCCTAAAAAAGAATTTTATGAATCAAAAACCTTACAAATAAGTGTTGTAATATTTATATTTGAAGTAATATTAAAGTCATATCTATTCAGCCCCTACCTACTCCATGAGATTTGTGCAAAGAAAATATTGTGTGATTGTGTTTCTTGTTTATCTGTTAACGTTAAAGATGACTAAGATGACTATCCCCAAGGCCGATCAAGACTTACAAAATCTCTTCAAATAGAGTCTTCTACTAGCTTTATGAGAATCAATAATATTCAAAATGTTCTCTTCCTTCATTGAATTGTGTCACACACTAAAGGAAGGGGAAGTCAAATTAATTTTAATGGGAAAACTCAAGTGCACAAGTATATAAAAAGTAACAAAGAAGAGTAATAGCAAAGTCTCATATAAAGTCAAGGTTAATGATAGAAAGAATCAGAATCAATCTACAATTAATGTGGCTTCAGATCTCCCTCGATGAGTGGTTTTATCATCAGCTCCTCGATGAACTTTTACCAATCTACCAGTTTCTCCAGCTAGAGTTTTATAGCAATTATTGGAATGTAATATCATATCTCTCCCTCTTATTTGGGAAGTTGATCCAATAAAACCTCTTCCACAGGGATATGATCAACATGCATTTTACAAGTTTCATAGGGCACTAGGTCATACAATAAATAGACGCATTAATTTTAAAACATAAGATACATGACTTGATAGATGGTAATACTATAAATCTTGGCATTTTAGTTCAGCCTCCTAAAACAAAGCAAACAAAGGATATAGTTTTGAAAATATTTTTAGATCCTTTTTTGAAGTATTCTAAACAAGAGATAGGGGATACATTAGGTGTTCACCATACATATCATGCACATCCCCCACCAGATACATGCAAGGCACTTTCAATTAAGTTACATCCTTTGAGCAACATGATTGGTGTATATAATTCCAAAGTTCCAACTAGACCTTCTATCTCCTTCTCAGAGCAAGAGATAGTTGAGGATGATTCGGATTATCATGCACTCTTTATCAAAGCTTACATTCATAATCATTATATTCATAGTGTTCTCATAGATAATGGATCTAGTGTGAACATGTGCACTATGACATTATTTCATCATTTAGGATATTCAGTATAGGATATTATCTCAATAAACATAGCTATCAATTGATTCAGTGGGCACATACAGAGTTCATTGAGTGAGATTGTACTTCCTCTATAGGTTGGTCCAACACATGTGGCCACACCATTCACTATTGTTCCCAGTATAGGAGATTTTGGTATGTTATTTGGTTGACCATGGATTCATAAACTTTGATTAGTACCTTCTATAATTCACAGATGAATGAAATTTATTCATGATAATTAGGTTTTTATATTTGGTGGAGTTTCATATGAGTTACCACTCCCCACTTTAGAGCCATCTTTTACTTTGCAATCACCAAATTTAATTTCTCATGTAATTTCAATTCTTCTTCTAATTCAAATTCAGACACAATTGAGACCTCCATCGCCATCACAAAGAGTTCATACACTTCTACAAAGGTCTATTTTAAAGTAACCATAGTTTTAGGATTCTAGATAGATTCCAACAATAGTGTTCACACCCAAGGCAGTATCATTGAGATCTCATGCATCTACTTAGAGAGCACATGTTTAGAGAGCTTCTTCTACTACCAAATGGGTCCTTGAGAGCCCTATAGTTGCATCCACTTCTCAAAATTATAGGAGAACCCACACTTAGTTTTTACTTCAAAGATTTTAGAGAATTTATAGCACATACAACTTTTAGAGTCTATAGTCTCAGCCATTCCATCGTGCTTCATGATCATTCATGATCCCTCTCATCGATATAGGACACCATGATAGGGAGTTTCCAATGAGACTCATCGGTTAGTATCATTTATTCTTAGTAGATTGTACATAGCTTCTTTTCTATTTATTGTACATAATTTTCATCATGATTGATTGTACATAGCTTATTTCAAAAATACCAAAAACAATATAACATTTCAAAATATCAAAAACATTCAAATAATTCAAAAACACAAAAATATTTCAATTGTATGCATTGTCCATACTTTACATTTATAATACCATATTAGACTTATATTTTTTATTTTATGTTATTATTTATCAATTTATCTACATTACCATGCTTCACTTGATCTTCTTTAAGTGTGTACAGTGACATCCAGATCCCTGATTTCTTCACTCTACCTATTCAGAGGCATTTTACTTCTACATTCAAGACATACATCGATATGCATACCCACTAGGGTAATCTTATGCATGACTACACCATCCAGGTTATGTCATTCCTACACCACACACTCTAGTTATCATGTTGATATACATTATTTATTAGCTTACATAGATTACTCTATCGATATTTCACTAGTATATATCACTTTTGTATTTCTTAGCATATACCTAGTCTTATACTCACAGCTCTTGCATACTTTCACTTCTTGATTTAATTAGTTTGATTTTACTATATTTTTAGTATTTACATGATTTTATTTCTTGCTTTGCATAGCTAGATGTGATTGGATTTCTCAGTTCATGTTTATCTCATGTATGAGCCTTAGGACATTTGTCAATGTTATTTGCTTCTATCATTGTGTGTGCTTTAGGACATTTGTTAATGTCCTCTACTTGTACTCTTTAATGTTATTTTAGCCCTCATGCCAAATTTGCTTGTTGCAATTATATATGTATGTGGCATTTGAACATGCCTTATATGCTTGCTTTCTAGTTTGAGTGACATGTGCCCATGTCCCTTGTTTGTTTGGACCCTTGGCCTCCCTTGTATGCTTCATGTATGTGGAATTTCAACATGCCTTTTATGCTTAATTTTCATTTTGAGTGACATGTACCCATGTCCCTTATTTATTTGGTCCCTTAGCCACTCTTATATGTGTCTTGCTTCTTGTCTTGTATACTTGTTGCTTGATTGATTTTTTATTATTTGCAATACCATGATCCACATCATGCATTATCTTGCTTTCTTAGATGTCATGATGGACATCATGCTCCATTCCTCCATGAAAACTAATTAGACTTCCACTTTTAATTTAGTACATTACACATGCTATTATATTGTTATATCTATCTAGACATGCTCTTGTTGATCTAACAATCTCTCATTACAAACCATGTTATATCTTAAGATATCTCGTTAATTATCATTGACATGTCATGTATCTTTACAACATAACACACTTGTAAGGATCTTTCTTCTAAGAGAAATCATTTTAGGGTCTTCATTTTTACCCTTAGAAGAGGGGGCAACAAACAAGGTTTTTGTCACAGAGATCAGATCTCCTAATAGTCAAAAAAATAGCATTCAAAACACCCAAAACAGCAACCAGACATCAAATCAAATAGAAAAAACTAAGAAAATAGTGAAAATGTCAGAATAGTTATCAAATTTAGCCTAGGATAATAGCACCAAGATTGGACTATAGAGTTAGACCCTCTAGTGCCCATTTTTAGTGCTCCTATCCAAACAACAAAAAAATCAGATTTTTTAGACTCAGGTAGAAAAATAGGTTTAGCTACAGTTTTGCACATTTAGATTAGTTTAGAATCAAAAAAATTTAGTACACTTTTGCTTAGAGAATTTAGATATAGGGAGCATCATACGTGACATGATGGCTCTCACTTACAGTTTTAGATTAGGTAGTGAGTATAACTTCTAAATTAGAATCCATATTCTAGACACTAATGATTGGGGGCAATATGCAAAGCACATTTATTTTCTTTTCTTTTCAATTTCAGTACATTACTTAGGCAATTTCAATAGTTGTGTGCCTTATTCTATCTACAGGTGGTTGATATCATTTTGGAGTGGCTTTCATACAAGCCTAACCTCCATATTTCTAAGTGACTTCCACATAAGCCTATATCCCAATTTTGGAGTGACTTTTATAAAAGCCTAATCTTCACTTTTTATGATTTGGTTAAGAGTGGCTTAGATTTTAGCACACATTGAGCTATCCATGCCACATTGTCAAATTACAGAGAATTCATGGGATTCAAAATCGATCTCATATAATACACATTTCATACCAATATTAGTTCATAGCTTCACTTCATGGGGCAATGATGGATCCAAAGGACTAGCTATCATTTGTATTCTTGAGCCACCTACTTAGAGGGATTGGACACATAGTCCAAACATCGATTAGTACATGCATGATCACATAGCTTTACTTAGTGGATGATGATGAAGGTAAAGGGCCAATTTTTACAATCTTGAATCACTTCTACGGAATTAAGTACTCAGCTCTGTTCATGATATTACTCTTGGTACATCATCATCTAGCATCACTCATCATCACAATAGGTTTTGTATTAGTTCACGTACCTGATGAGGTGTATTCATTCATTTCTTTTATTCTCTCTCTCTCTTACCTAGGTTTGTACATTCTTATTTTAGATATAGTATATCTAGTAAGAATTGATCTACTCTTTGCTTTCATTTGTAGATTTATATTTCACAATGGGTTCTCTCTATACACACCCAACATCACATAGCTTTATAAACTTCACCCTTGCAGGTAAGTTTAAGTACACTTTCTATTTTTTCTTTTATCTTAATATTTCACTTTGTTATATCACTAGAATAAAGGGGAAAGGGGTGGGGGGAATGTAATCATATAAAATGTGAAAATTGGTAACTTAAGTGTGGCTAATGACACCCAATCCATAGATCCCCTTGCTTACTTTCATGATCCTCATAGGCATATTTTCATTGGTTCTCAGTCATCCATAACCTTCCAGACTTGATCTCAACTCAGCCAAATTGCTCTTTCCATGACAAATCTATCCCCTAGGTCCCGTTAGCTTAGGACTATAGCACCCAACTTGGACTATAGTTTCAGGCCCTCTAGTGTTTGTTTTTGATGCTCCTATCTAAGTATATTTTTGCCTCCAATGATTAGTTCCTTCTTATTCTTATCCCTCTTCTTGTTAGCCTAATGTGAGTACATTCAACCCATGACCAATAGATACCTATAAAATCCCATTCAAAGTTTATTTAGAAAAGGTCGGTAATTATCACAAAGCAAGAAAGAATACAAGTAAGACTACTCAAGCATACTTCCTTGTTCTCTGCATATAACCATCTAATACAGCTACAAGCACATCTAAATCCTTCCACCAATCTCTAACCACCTCAAACACACCTAGTTTTAGCACTTAAATCTTCATACACACTATTTCACAAAGCACATCAAGTGGAAGAACTACATATGGCTTGATCCCTCTTTAGAGTATTGGTATGTAAGTAGCGTTCCCACATAAGGGGTATAGATACACATTTAGTGCATCTTACACACACTAACTCCCCTTTATTTTCTAAATTTTGTCAAAGCACATTAGAGTCTAGGGTTTGAAGACTAAATCAACTCCATAAGGAGTTCTATGAACATCCGACAGTCAAAATTTCATAGACAGGCTCACATAAACACAGTGAACAAAACCCAAAAAGCTTAGATCTCCTAAACAATAGTGTTAAAAGAGGACTATAGCACTAGACCCTTAGATTTCTTATTTTAGTGCTCCTATCTAATCAATAAATGAAGGCCAGATCCTGATTTATGATAGTGTCCCAATCCTACACAGTGAATTTCAGACCCCACAACAACCGTGTCAGTTAGTTTTTAACTAATTCTTATTTTCTCTCCCTTATACTATTTTTAGAAAGATTTAAATTATAGTCAAATTGTAACTTAATTATTGCATATTTATTTACTAATTTAATAACTCATACCTTTAACTAAATTAAAAATAATACACCAATATTCCTAAAACTGTTAAATCACATAACTAAACATATTATCCCCAAATTTCTTTGAACAAGGAGGCATTAGGTTGCCCAAGTAAAAAACATTTTTTTCCTTGTTCAAAATTTTCATCATAAACTTTATGTCATATCTTACAATTTGGCATAGTTATGCTACCCATTTAAGTCTAGACCTTTCGTCACATTTTGTGTAAGTCCCTCATTGATAGTTTAAAGTTGAAATTGGACTCTTCCAAGTTTTAAAGGTTGATGTCTTAAATTGGGTTTGCCACTTTGCACTTGACTTATTTTAACTTGAGTTTAATTTTCAATTTGAATTGAGGGCTATTTTTTAGAATCAACATCATTATCATCATTTGCTAGGACTCAAGTAATCTCGCATGTTTATTAACACTTTGAGTCCTAGACTACATTTTTTACTACCCATCATATTTCACCATTTATCTTAAGTCCATTTGATAGCAAACTCATGCCTTAGATATTTCGTTACAAATTTGTGTGGGAATCATTTGAGTTGAAGAGGGTAGTGTTACACTACCAAAATTGTGTTGGAACCATTTTTGCCATAGAGTTTTTGAAATAAGCATTTTGCCACATCTTTTGAGTAGTTTAGAATTGTTACACTACTCAAATTATTTTGAGGCTTGTTTCATAGACCTCTTTTCATAGAGTTCAAGTCTTTTCAAATTCCAACCAATTTGAGTGTCCTTTTTAAATCTTTGTTTAGCATATTTACACTATTTACCTTTGTCTATTCTATTCATCAAAATAACCTAGCTTTGTGCTATTATTTGGGAAAAAATAAACTATCTCCAAGTGCTTTTGTTTCATACATCATACTTATTGATCAAGTTTTATGATCAAGAGTCAAATGCCTAGTTTTTGTTAGAAGTGTTTCAAATCTATTAGACTAAATATCTCATCTTTTAAATTCTATATTTCGATGCCATTTAGCCAAAAGTCCTAGCACATGAACTGTTATGTACCTAGGGATATGATATATGGGTTGATGGAGATGTCAACATCTCCATCAACCCATATATCATATCCCTAGGTACATAACATGAACTTTGTTTGAGCATAGTTTTTGATGCCATATTTGGCCAAAACACCTAGCAACTTTTGTTTTTCTTAGATTAGACTAATTAGAAACTCATTGACCTAAAATTTGGTATTTCAATTTACAATCCTTTTACTTGACCTTTTTGTGTGAGTCATGTAGTGTTCGACACTTGACATTAACTTGTTTTTATCAAAAATCATTGCATCGATATTTTTGGATACACATGTCCATCATTTTGACCAAGTTAGACCTAGTTTGAGAATATTTTTAGACGTCACTTTTTTGGAGTTTATAGAACTCTAGTTTTATTTTGTCGTGAACCATTCACTATGGATCCCAACATGTCTTCCTACACTCATAGTGGCCTCATGCATAATCCAAGATTTAGTAGTGTGGTCATGCAATAATAAATGGTTCAAGACCCTTATGCAGATAACGTTGCTTATGAGACAGATGCTTATCCCTCTTATAATGCTCAAATAAGGGCATAGAACTAAGACCCTTTATCCCATTACTTGGTAAACATGCATCCTTACTCAGAGAAAGATCAAGCACAAATAGAGCAATTCCTAGCTATGATACCTACTATTTAATAACCTTTTACTCAATAACCATACTATGTTACTGCACCATCCACATACGATCCTTATCTATTTGAGCTTCACTTATTGGAGAACTAAGATGAGATTTTGGTTAGAGCCATAGAGGTAGGGTCCAAGTTTTTGACAGACTTACCCCATGATAATTTACCAAGTCTAGTATGAATGCCTCATAACATACTGTATAATCAGTAGGATTCTTCTAGCAATCCTTTCACTCTAGTCTAAATAACGTATCAGGACCTTGGTATGCTTGTCAAAGGCAAGGAACCCATGGAGGATCACTATGTATAGATGCAGATAGAATACCAAACCTACTTAAACCTAGTACATAATTTCAATTGAATGACCATGTCAAATAGGCCTCTCATAGATTTATTTCCCTTAACTAGAGTGTTAATAGAATTGACTGGTTAAGATAATCATGGTACAAACTCATTCATGTAGAACACTTCGGTTGACAACTTGTTTCATACCCCAACCATAGAAGAAGTATCTTCTAATTCAACATAGAATAGTGGCCAAAATGTAGTGGATAATGCACAAGAAATGTATAATCTAAACTAAGGTGGTGTAAGTACACATATAACTAGTACATAAGCAAAACCATGATTGGTTCTCAAATTATGAAGTAGGACTTTCTACATCCCAACCTCAACCAACTAATACTATTAATCCTCAACTAGTTGCTTCTTCAAGCACTCAACCAATAGGATTAGGTAGCCAACCAACAACTAATGTCATGCCTCAACAACAAAATATGATGAATCCTACTCCTCCCTAATAGATAACGAGTAGTATTCCACAATAGTAGGCACAATCCAACATACCAATGCAATAAAGGTTGAATATGTTCCCACCTCAATAGGGGCAACCAATATTCCACCTCACCAAGAAGTAGGGAACATACTTTTTTTCTCACAGACCAATGTGCCACTTCAAATCCAAACTAGGTCTAATCAACAATGTACAACTATTGGTCAGCCAATGTTGAATCTCCAACATGCACCCACTTCCCAATTGGGATTCATGCAACAAAGAGGTTTTAATGTTCCTCAAGTACCGATCAATCAACCTTTTCCTTTTGTGTAGAAAATGCCATTAGTTCAACGATAGAGTCTTAGTTCACAAGTACCCCCTCAATAGCAAAGTTTGATTAGTCGACAACATGTCCTTCTTCAACCTCAATAGGCATAGTATAGTTACATCCCTCCATCCCAAATTTAAAATCCCAAAAACCAAGCCTACATATCCAACCCTAACCAAAATATTATACAACCATAAATTCAATTCCAATAATCAAACCTTAATCCACGCATGCATATTCCTAATCCATTTCCCAACCAAACCAACATACCCCACTAAATATCTCCATCATACCATGGTCAAAGTACTCCACTTGCAACCACTCAACCATATACCCAAGCCAATATTCACATGAGTTTCCTATCCCAATAATTACAATAGATAAAGGATGTGATTGTTGTCATCCAAGCTAGGAAATAGACTAAAAATTTTAAGTTGTATGACGTGTGTTATTATCCATTCAACATGGAGTACTTATAGATACCATTTTCTCTAGGATATGAATCACTAAATTTTGAAAAATATAAATGGAAAGGTGATCCAAAACTCAAAATCTTTGGTTTAAAGATCATTCAAGAAACAAGAACAACATAATAACAATAATGTTATCTCTGAGAAGAGATGTTTTATTCATCAAATTTATAGACCCAAACATATGCCTATCTCTGAGAAGAGATGTCTAATTTCTATTTTAGGTTACATCTTCATTTATACATGTTTTTAAGGTAGGAGGATGATATGGAAAGTCACCAATATTGATGGAGATTAAGTAGTTTAACTTCCATAATTTTTTATAATATAGAATTGAAAGAATTACTATTTTTAGAAACTTACTATTTTTAGACTGCACTACTAAAATTAAAATTTAGGGAACTTCCATTGGGTTTTTAGGGGTAAAAATATATAGATCAAAGCTTGATGCCATCTCACCATGTTCTCCTCATTCTTAGCTTTCCAAAGGTTCAAATGGTGATTCAATTAGAGCTATGGTGCAAAAGTTATGGCTCCTAAAAGTTCTATCATCAATTAGGGTAGACCCATCACTTGAATTGTCACCTAAATTGTTGCTTGGATCATTCCTCCCTCCTTGAGAAGCAATGGTCACCATTTCATCAAGATTTTAAATCAAGTGTGGCAGTTGTATTTTGATTTCATTCCTGATGCATATTTGGAATGGATTGTGCTTTGTGGAGCTATGCTTTGTGGAGCTATGCTTTGTGGAGCTGTGCTTTATGGAGCTATGTAGGGACTAATTATTCATCATTTGTATATGACCATTAATCTATGGATGGAAGCATGTGAACTTATTTAGCTTGTTATCTATTAGCTTTTATTGTTATGTTAATTATGTATTCAAGGCTGTAACAATGGCCCTTTTGTATTCCTGTGGCTTGACCACCATGAAAAAAAAAAATTGGCACTAATCAAAGAGATAGATGTAGAAGGTGGTACTTTTGGTACTCTATAGTGTTGTGTTTTAAGAGTGAAAGTGATCCTTAGAGTTTTTGATTCATAGATGCCATGTCGATCATACATGAATGGCTGACCAAAGAGTACATTGCAAACATCTAGAATGACCACATCACATAAGACCTCATCTTGAAAATGTTTTATTGCATATGAGAGAAGACATTGGTGGGTGACATAGAGGTTTCTGCCTAGACTCAACCATCCAATACTATATGGCTTTGGATGAGGCTTCATGGACAATTTTAGGCTTTTCACAACATTAGTAGAGATTAAATTCTTTTGACTTTCACTATCAATAATAATAAAATGTAGAGGCTTACCTTTCACCCATAACTTAGAATAAAACAACCTTTTCTTGTCATCTAGCCTCTCCTCAAGGGTCTATGATGAAGCAACGATGGCATCAGGCTCAGCATCTATAATTTCTTTTTCATCCTCTTCAATTGTAGGCTATATATGAGGTAGAGCAGTAGATGTTGAGGAGTGACTCAGAAAGCAAGGACTTGATGGCTCGACATTCTTCTTTGGAGTGAGTTCTAGATTTGTGATAATCACACCACTTCCCAATATTTCTTTCCTTTTGCTTCTAACTTTGGCCTCATGTTTGACCTTCTTTGTCACTTTTCCATTTTGAAGGCTGACTCTTCATATTCATTCTTTCATACTTCTGCTCAATCTTTATTACAAACTTGTACGCCTCACTGATGATTTTTAAATTTAAGAGTTCCATTTCTCCCTATATGTACCACTATAGTCTACCATGATATTTGAAAACCTTGTGTTTCTCCCTTTCTTGGATGCCCAATCTCACAGATAGAGAATAAAAAATGTTAGTGTAATCTTAAACAGACTGTTCCTTACCTTGGAAATTTTGTTGCCACTCTATATACATATCATCATATTGTCCAATGGGGTAGTATTCTTCCTTTATAGCTTCTATGAAATCATCCCAGGTAGCTTCTACCTCAAGGCCAATATCATCTATACTGAATCTCTTTTTATACACTTCCCACCAATTTTTGACAGGCAATGATGCTTTCAAAAGAGCAAAAGTGATCTTCTCTTTATTGGTGAATTTATTTATAGAAAAATAAGATGACAATTGATCCAACCAATTTTCTACAACATCAGCATTGATTTTGCCTTCAAATGTAGGGATATCAAAATTCACCTGAACTTTGAAGGGTGTTGGGGCACTGAAAAGATGTAGGGTTGCAGATGAGGAGCCAGAGTTTTCCATCAAAATTTGTTGGATAATTTAAGCAAATTATTGTAAAATTTATGCTTGTTATTAATGGAGAGCTTCATTCACTATTTCCTTGAAATGATCAGATGTCTCAGTGTTTTCCACCATTTGAAGTCATTTGGAGTGAATAGGTGGATAGTCTATTGGTTCCATTTTCCACCCAAGCTTCCTGTAATCTAACCTCATCCTCAAGATCATACACTCTAAATAAAAACCATTTTGATACCACTGATCAAAAAATCAAAAGCTTTGGTTGAAAGATTATTCAAGAAATAAGAATAACATAATAACAATAATGTTATCTCTGAGAAGAGATGTTTTATTCATCAAATTTACAGACCCAAACATATGCCTATCTCTAAAAAGAGATGTATGATTTCCATTTTGGGTTACATCTTTATTTATATATGTTTTTAAGGTAGGAGGAGGATGTGGAAAGTCACAAATCTCAAGGGAGATTAAGTGGTTTGACTTCCACAATTTTAAACAATATAAAATTTGAGGAATTACTATTTTTAGAGACTTATTATTTTTAGACTGCATTACTAAAATTAAAATTTGAGGCACTTACATTGAGTTTTTAGGGGTCAAAATCTATTCAAAGTATCTCAATGTCATCTCACCATGTTCTCTTCATGTTTATCTTTCCAACAGTTCAAATGACATGTCAATTGGAGCTACGGTGCAAAAGTTATGGCTCCTAGAAGTTTCATCATCAATTGGGGTAGACCCATCACCCAATTTATCACCTAAATTATTTCCTGGATCATTCCTCCCTCCTTGAGAAGAAATGGTCCCCATTGCATCAATATTTATCATTAAATGTGGTAGTTGTGTTTTGATTTGATTCCTGATGCATAATTGGAATAGACTTTGCTTTGTGGAGCTGTGTAGGGCCTAATTGTTCACCATTTCTATCTGACCATTAATCTATGGATGGAAAGATGTAAACTTCTTCAACTTATTATCTATTGGCTTTTGTTGTTATGTTTTTTGTGTATTCAAGGCTATAATAGTAGCCTTTTTAGATTCTTGTGGCTTGACCACCGTGAGAACAAATTTATTAGCACTAATCAGGGAGAGATGTAGAAGGTGGTACCTCTGGTACCCTGTAGTGTTGTGTTTCAAGGGTGAGAGTGATCCTTTGAGTTCTTAATTCATATATACCATGTTGATCATACATGAATGGCTAACCAAATAGTACATCATAAACATCTAAATTGACCACATCACATAAGACCTCATCTTAGAAAGGTTTTATTGCATATGAGAGAAGACATTGGTGGGTGACACGAAGGTTTCTCCCTGGACTCAACCATCCAATATTGTATGGCTTTGGGTGAGGCTTCATGGACAGATTTAGGCTTTTCACAATATTAGCAGAGATTAAATTCTTTTGACTCCCACTATCAAGAATGAAATGCAGAGGCTTACCTTTCATCCATAACTTAGAATGAAACAACCTCTCCTTGTCATTTGGCCTCTCCTTGTGGGTATGTGATGAAGTAATGATGGCATCAGGCTTAGCATCTATAATCTCTTTTTCATCCTCTTCAACTACAGGTTATGTATGAGGCAGATTAGTATATGTTGAGGATTATGACTCAGAAAGCAGGGACTTGATGGCTTGACATTCTTCTTTAGAGTGAGTTCTAGATTTGTGATAATCACACTACTTCCTAGTCTTTCCTTCTTTTTGCTTCCAATTTTAGCTTCGTGTTTGACCTTCTTTGTCACTTTTCCATTTTGAAGGCTGACTCTTTGTATTCATTCTTCCATGCTTCTACTCAATCTTTATTATGAACTTATACCCCACACTGACAGTTTTCAAATTGAAAAGTTTTATTTCTCCCCGTATGTACCATTATAGTCTGTCATGATATTTGATAACCTTATGTTTTTCACTTTCGTAGATGCCCAATCTCACAGATAAAGAATAAAAGATATCAATGTAATCTTGAACATATTGTTCCTTATCCTGGTGAAGTTGTTGCCACTCTATATATAGATTGTCATATGCTCTAATAGGGTAGTATTCTTCCTCTACAGCTTCTATGAAATTATCCCATATAGGTTCTACCTCAAGGCCAATATCATTTGTACTAAATCTTTTTTTGTACACTTCTCACCAATTTTTTATAGGTAATGATGCTTTCAAAAGAGCAAAAGTGATCTTCTCTTTATCAGTGAATTTATTTATATAAAAATAAGATGATAATTGATCCAACCAATTTTCTACTGCATCAACATTGATTTTTCCTTCAAATGTAGGGATATCAAAATTCACCTAAACTTTGAAGGGTTTTGGGGCACTAAAAATATGTGGGGTTGCAGATGAAGAGCTAGAATTTTCTATCAAAATTTGTTGGAGAATTTGGGCAAATTGTTGTAGCATCTATGCTTATTATTTCTAGAGGGTTTCATTCACCATTTCTTTGAAAGGATCGAATGTCTCTATTTTGTTTACCATTTAAAGTAATTTGCAGCGAATAAGTGGGTAGTCTATTGGTTTTATTTTCTACCCAAGCTTTCTATAATCTAACCTCATCCTCAAGATCATACACTCTAAAGACAAACCACGCTGATACCACTGATCCAAAACTCAAAAGCTTTGGTTGAAAGATAATTTAAGAAACAAGAACAACATAATAACAATAATTCTATCTCTAAGAAGAGATGTATTATTCATCAAATTTACAGACCCAAACATATGCCTATCTTTGAGAAGATATGTCTATTTTTTATTTCAGATTACATCTTCATTTCTATATGTTTTTAAGGTAGGAGGAGGATGTGGAAGGTCACCAATCTCATGGGATATTAAGTGGTTCAACTTCCATGATTTTAAATAATACAGAATTTAAGGAATTACTTATTTTTAAAAACTTACTATTTTTAGACTGTACTACTAAAATTGAAATTTGGGGCACTTTCATTGGGTTTTTAGGGGTCAAAATCCATCAAGTAAATCTCAATGCCATCTCACCATGTTCTCCTCATTCTTAGCTTTCTAACAGTTCAAACAATGAGTCAATTGGAGCTATGGTGCAAAATTTATCGCTCCCAAAAGTTATGTCATCAATTGGGGTAGACCCGTCACCTAAATTATCACATAGATTATTGCCCAAATCATTCCTCCATTCTTGAGAAGCAATGGTCCCCATTACATCAAGAATTATCATCAAGTTTGATATTTATGTTTTGATTTGATTCTTGATGCATATTTGGAATGGACTGTGCTTTGTGAAGTTGTGTAAGGCCCAATTGTTCACCATTTCTATCTGACCATTAATCTATGGATGGAAGGATGTGAACTTCTTCAACTTGTTATCTATTGGCTTCTGTTGTTGTGTTGTTTATGTAGTTAGGGCTATAACATCATCCCTTTTGGATTCCTATAGCTTGACCACCATGAGAACAAATTTCTTAGCACTAATTAGGGAGATAGATGTAGAAGGTGGTACCTCTGGTATCTTATAGTGTCGTGTTTTAAGAGTGAGAGTGATCCTTCAAGTTCTTGATTCATAGATGCCATGTCAATTGTCAGGAATCTAGAACAACAGACATGCTCTGATGCCACTAGTTGGGATCTTGCTCCTCAGAAAGAGCACAGTATGATTACCAAATATAAGCAATTGAATATGCGGAAATAACCAGAAACACAAGTAACTAGAATTCACCAATAGCACAGAATATGAGAGACAATATACTATCTTGTATTAACACTAACAGAAAAGAATACAACAAAGAGCCGCCACACTCTTTCACCTTACAGAGATTCGCCACACCTCAAGTGTTCAGTAATTCTTCTCACACACACTCTCCTACACAAAAACGGTCCCAACAACCAACTCACACGCAGAATTGGTGTTCACCTCACCAACCAGTCAGTAATAACCCTGCCGGTACATCAAGCACTCTATAGCACTTCAAGCTGATCTCTCATGAACCTGCAACCTGCAATTCAAAGACCAAACTTACATGTAGATCCCCAATGAGCTTGCAACAACCTGCAACTCACAGATCTTACAACTAGAAGGAACTCTTCCTTTCTATCTCATGCCTTATACAATACATGCCAATGGGTCTATAAATAGATCCCTAACTCAAACAATAACTTAGACTCTTAATTTAGACAATTGTCCTCGCAGCCCAAGACTCTAACTGGTCTCAACATGCAAACTCTTCGTTCACTTAACTAACTGTCCGTGAAACGAGCAGTTCTAGAACACACAGGCGACCGACGTCGGTCCCTGCTTGTCTGGTTCTGTCGACGTCGGCCGACTTACTGCCGTCGCCGGTGGCCTTCTGCACTGGACTCTGCCGACGTCGGTCCTGCTGCCGACGCCGGTTCCTGTAGAACTCAGCGACCATCTGTTCCTCAGTTTGCAAAGGTTGAAGCTTTTAGCTCCACAACCTAACAATCTCCCACTTGGAGATAAATAGCTGCAACCTGTACATGTACCTGTACACCGTCTAGTTTGTTACCTTGGCTATGTATCCATCTTCAAAATCATCCTTGAAGACCAACCACCACAAAATCCGTGGTGCAAAACCTGTCATCCAAATTACCTACCACATCCGCATCTACAACCATGTAGAAATAAACCTGAACTTGCATAGCATGTGCACCTGCTACTAGTCCCTGTAAGAATCCACTGAACTGTCCTCCAATGGTTCTCTCCCGAATTGGCTCCTAACTTGTGACAACTCCCACTGCTTGGGAAAACTCAGGTTTAGTACATACCATGCACTCAACCTCATTATGTGAATCAAGACACCTGTTCATAGAACTGTCCAACCATCGGCGTGCTAACCGGTTTCACACAATCATCCTGAAACAAAGTCAACACATGACCTTCCATGTCTCTAGAACACACTCTTGCCAAAGAATCTTGCTGCTCCCAGATTCTCCATGACAAACACCTGAACTAGCTTTACCTTTAGTTCAGCAATACCTGTATATGTAACCCTGCAACAAGCACATCATACAGAAAATAGGATAGTGTAGCTAATACTATCCAACCTGGTAAAGAGAAACACAATGAACAAACCTCCATTGCCCTGCAGCTAATACAAGATCAAATACCCTGATCTTCCATCTCACGTATCCATTTCCGCTCTTCTTCATCCTTAACATCCATTCGTCTCTCAGTGCTTACTTCCAGCTGGCCACACTACCCAAAACACCTGTTTGGTTCTCCTCCAAGGAATCACATCCTCATTCATGCCTAGCTCCCACTGTTTCCTGGATCTACCTGTTTTGCTTCTTCAATAACTTCCTGGTCCTATGCCATAAGTGAGCAACAAGTAGTGTAAAGAAGGGAAATGACAAATTTAAGAACTTACTTACACCTTCAGTCCTCCATATGGGCGCTTGAGACTCCATGATAGCTTGCTGTCCACCCAAAATTCATCTTAGTGACCGATGCCGGTCACATCTCAGTCTACAACCAACCGATGTCAGTTCCCTGCGACTACCTCCCTGCCGACGTCGGTTTCCCCTGGCCGACGCCGGTCTCTGTCTGCCCTGAGTCACTGACGTCGGGCTGCACATAGCCGACATCGGTCCCTGTCTGGACACCGACGACAGTTTTCCTGCCGACGTCGGTCTCTGTGTTTTTCTTGTGAGACCTGACTTTTTCCCGCGAGCTCCTTTTGGATCAAACCCTTGTCCAAAACACCCTTGCTCTGCTCAGAATTCCCCTGCACCTTGTGCTGAACTCTATCCGTCACTTTCTCCTTGAAAACCAAGGCTTTCCTGTTCTTGTCACTAACATCGGATTCCTCAAGAAATCTCACCTTCTTCTTCTGCATACAGAAATCACGATCCATGCCTTCCAAATCCGAAAGCACATCCTTTGACTCAAGAACCAGCATCTCCTTCATATCTATGTGACCAAGCCTATCAAGCCACATCTCTGAATCTACAGCTGAAGTAGATAACCCAGAAAGAGAATCAGTAAAACAAGTAGATAGATAAAGCGTACCTACTTTCTTACCTCTAGCTATAACAAGTGTACCCTTGGTAACCTTCCAAGAGTCCGCTGTGAGAGTTACTGTGCAACCCTCTTCACCCAAACTTCTAACAGAAATCAGATTCTGCTTCAGAACTGGGACATGCATGACCTCCTTTAACACCCATGTGTTACCTGTCTGCAGTTTCAGCTTCACTTTGCCTTTGCCAACAATCTGACAAGACTTACCATCCCCTACACAAATTTCTCCAAAATCTCCCTGGACATACTCATGAAAAAATTCCCTATGTGGGGATGCATGAAAAGAGGCACCAGAATCTAATACCCAAGATTCTACTTTATCCAAAGAACATACCAGAGCATCCTGTGCAATGTAACCCGCAACATCTGCTTCTTCTTCATGTTCTTCATGCTGATCTGTACCCGATCTGCAATCTCTCTTTAAGTGCCCTTGCTTTCCACATTTCCAGCAGGTTATTCTGCCATACCTGGACTTGGATCTCTTGCCCGTCTTCGACCTTGATCTCCCACGCTCTATCTTCTCTCTTGGCCTTCCTCTTCCTTCAACACTCAAAGCATCTCCAGATGATTCACCTGTGCTTTTCCTGCGTATCTCTTCGTTCAAGATTACACTCACAATATCATCCACTTTTAAGACTTTTGAAGGAGACACAGTATTAGAAACTGCCATTACCAAACCTTCCCAACTTTCAGGTAATGAACACAAGATTAAGAGAGCTCTTATTTCATCATCAAATACAATATTGACTGAACTTAACTGGTTTACTAAACCATGGAAATCACTAAGATGGCTATGAACAGATCCACCTTCCAACATTTGCAAATTAAATAAACGCTTCATAAGAAATACCTTATTCGAAGCTGAGGGTTTTTCATATAAATTTGCCAAAGATTCCATCAACTCCACCGTTGTCTTACACTGTGATAAGCTGGAAATCACAGATGATGCAAGACTCAATCTAACAGATCCCAGAGCCTTCCGATCAAGAACCTCCCATTCTTCATCTTTCATATCCAAGGGTTTGCTAGCAACCCCACCCAACGGTAAGTACAAATCTTTCTGATACAGATAGTCCTCAATCTGCATCCTCCATAATTGGTAGTTCTTGCCATTCAACTTCTCCATTCGTAGTTGACTGCTTTCTGTCATTGCTCAACTCCCACTCAAACAGAAACCCTGTGAGTAACCTGTAATCAAAACACACTACCCAGATCTACACCAATCTGTTAGTATCCCAACCAAAAGCTCTAATACCAATTGTTGGTATCAAGCTTAAGAACCTACAACCAAGGCTCTGATACCAGTTGTCAGGAATCTAGAACAACAAACATGCTCTGATGCCACTAGTTGGGATCTTGCTCCTCAGAAAGAGCACAGTATGATTACCAAATATAAGCAATTGAATATGCAAAAATAACCAGAAACACAAGTAACTAGAATTCACCAATAGCACAGAATATGAGAGACAATACACTATCTTGTATTAACACTAACAGAAAAGAATACAACAAAGAGCCGCCACACTCTTTCACCTTACAGAGATTTGCCACACCTCAAGTGTTCAGTAATTCTTCTCACACACACTCTCCTACACAAAAACGGTCCCAACAACCAACTCACACGCAGAATTGGTGTTCACCTCACCAACCAGTCAGTAATAACCTTGCCGGTACATCAAGCACTCTATAGCACTTCAAGCTGATCTCTCATGAACCTGCAACCTGCAATTCAAAGACCAAACTTACATGTAGATCCCCAATGAGCTTGCAACAACCTGCAACTCACAGATCTTACAACTAGAAGGAACTCTTCCTTTCTATCTCATGCCTTATACAATACATGCCAATGGGTCTATAAATAGATCCCTAACTCAAACAATGACTTAGACTCTTAATTTAGACAATTGTCCTCGCAGCCCAAGACTCTAACTGGTCTCAACATGCAAACTCTTCGTTCACTTAACTAACTGTCCATGAAACGAGCAGTTCTGGAACACACAGGTGACCGACGTCGGTCCCTGCTTGTCTGGTTCTGCCGACGTCGGCCGACTTACTGCCGTCGCCGGTGGCCTTTTGCACTGGACTCTGCCGACATCGGTCCTGCTGCCGACACCGGTTCCTGTAGAACTCAGCAACCATCTGTTCCTCAGTTTGCAAAGGTTGAAGCTTTTAGCTCCACAACCTAACATCAATCATACATGAATGGTTGACCAAAGAGTACATTGCAAACATCTAGATTTACCACATCACATAAGACCTCATCTTGGAAAGGTTTTATTGCATATGAGAGAAGACATTGGTGGGTGACATAGAGGTTTCTCTCTAGAGTCAACCATCCAATACTATATGGCTTTGGGTGAGGCTTCATAGACAATTTTAGGCTTTTCACAACATTAGTAGAGATTAAATTCTTTTGACTCCCACTATCAAGAATGAAATGCAGACGCTTACCTTTCACCCATAACTTAGAATGAAATAACCTTTCCTTGTCATCTAGCCTCTCCTCATGTGTCTGTGATGAAGTAATGATGGCATCACGCTCAGCATCTATAATCTCTTCTTCATCCTCTTCAACTACAAGTTATGTGTGAGGTAGAGCAATAGATGTTGAGGATTGTGACTTAGAAAGTAGGGACTTGATGGCTCGACATTCTTTTTTAGAGTGAGTTCCAAATTTGTGATATTCACACCACTTCTCAGTCTTTCATTCCTTTTACTTCCAATTTTGGCCTTCTATTTAACCTTCTTTGTCACTTTTATATTTTGAAAGTTGACTCTTCATATTCATTCTTTCATGCTTCTACTAAATCTTTATTGTGAACTTGTACTCCTCATCGACAGTTTCCAAATTGAAGAGTTATATTTCTCTCCATATGTACCATTATAGTCTACCATGATATTTAAGAACCTTATGTTTCTCACTTTCTTGGATGCCCAATCTCATAAATAGAGAATAAAAAATGTTAGTGTAATCTTGCATAGACTATTCCTTTGACGAAGTTGTTGCCACTCTATATGCATATCATCATATGCTCTAATGGGGTAGTATTCTTCCTTTACAGTTTCTATGAAATCATCCCAGGTAGGTTCTACCTCAAGGAAAATATCATCCATACTAAATCTCTTTTTATACACTTCTCACCAATTTTTGATAGGCAATGATGCTTTCAAAAGAGCAAAAATGATCTCTTTATCGATGAATTTTTTTATTGAAAAATAAGATGACAATTGATCTAACTAATTTTCTACTATATCAGCATTGATTTTGCCTTCAAATCTAGGGATATCAAAATTCACTTGAACTTTGAAGGGTGTTGGGGCACTGAAAAGATGTGGGGTTGTAGATGAGGAGCTAGAATTTTCCATCAAAATTTGTTGGATAATTTAGGCAAATAATTGTATCATCTATGCTTGTTATTACTGGAGAGATTCATTCACTGTTTCCTTGAAAGGATCAGATGGATCAGATTGACCACATCACATAAAACCTCATCTTGGAAAGGTTTTATTGCATATGAAAGAAGACATTGGTGGGTGACACGAAGGTTTTTTCCTGGACTCAACCATCCAATATTGTATGGCTTTAGGTGAGGCTTCATGGACAAGTTTATGATTTTCACAACATTAATAGAGATTAAATTCTTTTGACTCCTACTATCAAGAATGAAATGCAGAGGCTTACCTTTCACCCATAACTTAGAATGAAATAATCTTTCTTTGTCATTTGGCCTCTTCTTGTAGGTCTGTGATGAAGCAATGATGGCATTAGGCTCAGCATCTATAATCTCTTCTTCATCCTCTTCAACTACAGGCTATGTATGAGGTAGAGCAGTAGATGTTGAGGATTGTGACTCAGAATGCAAGGACTTGATGGCTCGACATTCTTCTTTAGAGTGAGTTCTAGATTTGTGATAATCACACCACTTCCCAGTCTTTCTTTCCTTTTGATTCTAATTTTGGCCTCATGTTTGACCTTCTTTGTCACTTTTCCATTTTGAAGGTTGACTCTTTGTATTCATTCTTCCATGCTTTTACTCAATCTTTACTATGAATTTGTATGCCTCACCTATGGTTTCCAAATTGAAGAGTTCCATTTCTCTCTATATGTACCATTTTAATCTGCCATGATATTTGAAAACCTTGTGTTTCTCATTTTCTTAGATGCCCAATCTCGCAGATAGAGAATGAAAAATGTCAGTGTAATCTTGAACAAATTATTCTTTACCTTGGTGAAGTTATTGCCACTTTATATACAGATCATCATATGCTCTAATGGGGTAGTATTCTTCCTTTACAGATTTTATGAAATCATCCCAGGTAACTTCTACCTCAAGGCCAATATCATTCATATTGAATCTCTTTTTGTATACTTTCCACTATTCTTTGATAGGCAATGATACTTTTAAAAGAGCAAAAGTGATCTTCCCTTTATTAGTGAATTTATCTATAGAAAAATAAGATGACAATTGATCCAACCAATTTTCTACTTCATCAACATTAATTTTGACTTCAAATGTAGGGATATCAAAATTCACCTAAACTTTGAAAGGTGTTAGGGCACTAAAAAGATGTGGGGTTGCAAATGAGGAGCCAAAATTTTCCATCAAAATTTGTTAAAGAATTTGGGTGCATTGTTGTAGCATATGCACTTGTTATTTATAGAGGGCTTCATTTACCATTTCCTTGAAAGGATCGGATGTCTTGGTGTTCTCCACCATTTGAAGTCGTTTGGAGTGAATAGGTGGATAGTCTGTTGGTTCTATTTTCCACCCAAGCTTCCTGTAATCTGACCTCATCCTCGAGATCATACACTCTAAAGATAAATTGCTGTAAAACCACTGACCCAAAACTCAAAAGCTTTGGTTGAAAGATAATTTAAGAAAAAATAACAACAAAATTACAATAATGTTTTCTCTGAGAAGAGATGTTTTATTCATCAAATTTGCAGACCCAAATATATGCCTATCTCTAAGAAGAGATGTCTGAATTCCATTTCAGGTTACATCTTCATTTATAAATGTTTTGAAGGTAGGAAAAGGATGTGAAATTTCATCAATCTCAAGGGATATTAAGTGGTTCGATTTCCACGATTTTAAATAATACATAATTTGAATAATTACTATTTTTAGAAACTTACTATTTCTAGATTGCACTACTAAAATTAAAATTTGGGGCACTTCTATTGGGTTTTCAGGGGTCAAAATCAATCAAGTGGAGATTGATGTCATCTCACCGCATTCTCCTCATTCTTAGATTTCCAATGGTTCAAATGGTGAGTCAATTAGAACTACGGTGCAAAAGTTATGGCTCCTGAAAGTTTTATCATCAATTGGGGTAGACCCATCACCCGAATTGTCGCATAAATTGTTTCCCAGATCAAAGGGTGACCCCAAAGCTCATTTGACCAAGTTATTTATTTCATGTTAGCCAGTGACATATACCTTTGTTTTTGTCCCCCAAGAAGTCTAGTAGCACAAGCGTTGGAGTGGTTTTTAAAGTTACCCAAGAATTCAGTATCTAATTTTGATGATCCTTCAGACAAAGTTTGTGCAACACTTTTCATATAATATTGAACATGAAATTTCTTTGGTTGACTTCACACAAGCCAATAAAAAGGCTGGTGAGATTTTTTCAAGTTATCTATAGTGATGGAGAGCCCTTGCAAACTGATTTACCCATAGTTTACTAGATATAAAATTAGCTGATGTGTTTACCAAAAATTTGCACAGTGAGATATCCTATCATCTGGAATTGCAGTGTGCACATACCTTTAAGGAAATAATTGGGTTTATTGATCAAATGGGCCATTATTAACAAAGGTATCATCAATATTACCTCATCTAATTAGAATCAAGTTACAAATCTAGGAAATGGCCAAAACCAATATCTAGTCCAAGCATAAGCATCATAACCAGCATAGGCCAATAACCAAGATAGACCCAAGTAATTCAATTGTAATGAGAATGTTATAGGAAATGGAGTAACTGAGTCACATCATGTCCAAATGGTAAAAACACTATCTGTGTAGCTAGCACTACCTTTTCATATCACTCCTACCACATAACCTCTTTAGTAGTAGCAACATGCATCACAAACACAATAGCCTAGGCCCCCACAATGGATACAACCACCTTTACCATTACAAGTCCCTCCTCCAAGAAGAATAGTGCTTACTCATCACATTTTTAGCAACCTTGGAGAGCCTATTGAATTTGTGTTTCACAAGCTCACCACCACTAATCTGATTAGTTGACTTGTACCAAAACATTACCCTTAAGGAATTCCTTATCTTGATTGGTACCAGTAAAATGAATTATGTGAATATCATCAGGTCAATGGGCACAATTTTTGAAGATGTGTGAAAATTAAATATTTGATTTAAAATATATTGGAGAATGGGGAGATAACATTGGATAATGGCGCTTCTACTTTTGATCAGACCTTTGGAATCTATCAAAACCCCTTTCTCCAACATAATAACTAGAAATAACAACAACAACACCAACTAGTGCAACAATAAAATCAACAATATCAAAATCAAAGGCCAAACCAACAAAATTAACAGCAAAATCAATAATGCCAGAATAATGGATAGAACCAAGGTCAGAACGATAATAACCAACAAATTTACCATGCAGTTGCATATGACTATAATAAAGTTGTAGGTCATATTGCAGGAGGTCACGTTAATACCATCTCCATTAATCCTAGACCAAATTTTAATTAGATGAGACCATTTCTAACCATACCTAACCAATCCAATCACTTGGGAAATATTTCCTTAACCTGGGATCACACACAAGCAAACCAACAAATAAGGATTCCTAATTTTGAACCTTATACCGATAATTCATCTTTGCCCTGTGATCACCATGCACAAGTGTACCAACAATTGAGACTTGTCCTATCTGGTCCCCCACCATCACCATCATTTGTTAGAAATAATGGTCCTATATTCAATCTCGATTGTGCAATCACAACTTGAAGGTCAAATATTACCATACCAGGCCCACAACCATCTACCACTTTGCCCATCACCCAACCAATCATTCAACCTTGGAATAAGCCATTTAACACTGTCCAAGAGAAAAAATTTGACATTGTGGAACAATTATAAAAGACACCCACACAAATCTCCATTTTAGATTTATTTCTTACGTCAACAATCCACAAAAACATTTTGAATGACTTCCTGAGCCAAGTCACTATTTCAAGTGACATATCCCTTGATAAATTCCATGCTTTGGTTGGACACCTAACTCTAGTCTAACAAGTCACTTTCAACCAAAGTGATATGTAATCCCTTGGCCCACTGCATAATAACCCATTATACATTAAAATTTGCATAAAGCAGCATAAAGTGAAACATGTCCTTATAGACAATGGATCAGGTCTAAACATAGTGTCTCTTAAGCTCATCAAAATTCTCAGGTACATAATGGTAAATCTTTTAGCAGAGACAATAACCATCAAATCCTATGATAATGAGGAAAGAGAATCATATGGCACCATCTATTTACCAATTATCCTTGGGCCTTTGACCCATGATACACTTTGCCACGTGCTAGATTTAAATTTGTCATACAATATGCTTTTGGGAAGACCTTGGTTACATGAAATTTGTGTCATCCCATCGACATTGCACCAATGTATCAAGTTCTCCCATTCAAGGATGGAATTTTGTATACCAGGAGATTTGCATCCATACGAGCACTACAAACACCTAGAGGTCAAGTTCAAGAGTTATAATTATCGCTTTGACATAAACCCAGTGGCCAAGCAAGATAAGGGAAAGGCAATACTCCTTGATCCATCATTGGACAACTGCATTGATTTTAATACCCTTGATTCCCTTTCCCACATGTTATCCCTTGAAGTACCCAGTCATTTTACTATCTCGTCTAATGGCCTAGGGGAGTATGTGATCCATGATACCTTTCATATTGCAAACGTTCCAAAAAATCCAAAGTCCTTTGGAAGACATAAAGCTAAGCCACGTCATCCAAAGTGGCAATAGAAGAGCAAAGGTAAAGGACCTATTACATTTATACCAGCATCTAGCTTACAACCGAACCCTCTTGAAGGGGATGAATTATGGTTGTACAATGATAACCAAGTTGATTGTTACGAGAATGCAAAGTATCTTATTCCCAATATGATCATGAAGAATCAAGACTATGAAGAGGCCTCAGGCCTAATCAACAAGGAACACTTGAGCCAATTTTCATGACCAAATATGAAGGACCCTATGAACTTAGATTTAAACCACCTGGGGGTGACTCCATATACCTTACTCATGTTCCATCACCATCAACTAGTGATGAAGATGTCAATAACAAAGTAGAGTTTGATCATAGCCTTTTTGACAACCTAGCTGAGACCCATTTATTTGACACCCATTCCATTTGTATCCTTAGCCTAGTCATTCATCATAAACCACTACCATTGTATTATCCCCAACTAATAGACTTGGACCAGCAAGAGTCCAACATACTGATTAATGAATTTCAAAATGATGAGGCTTTCTATGATTTTATCGACCTTAGAGATAATGTTCCATTGGGGGACCATAAATCAAGGTTCTTAATCAAATTGGATCTTAAAGCCTATTTTGGAGAGCAGGTGAACACGTTTAGCCAAAAGAAAATAATTAAAACATTGAGGTCCCAAAGTGAAAACCTCTTTGAGGTGATTTTTGACCAGGGTAAAAGTAAAGGAAAAGGTCAGTCTAGTGGTGAAAACCTATTTTAGGGACTATTAAATGGGGGTGTTCAACCTTCTTCAACCATAGCTCAGGAGACCACCAACGATGAACTTGTCTATGAGTCTGAGTTCAATTTTGAAGAACAACAATCCTTTGATTAAATCATTCAAGAGTTTCCAACCGTTTTTGTTACATGGTCAAATGTCCCCTTGTAGGACTCTGATTCATCATGCCTAGGGGAACTTGAAGAGCCAGTCCTAACAGAGGACTCTAATGTTGCTAACCATTTTAAATCTTTGCCCACTATCCTTGAAGATGGTTTGACCCTTCTAGTAGAATATACAATAGAGGTTAACATCAGGTCCCTAGATGACCCAAAGTGGATCAAGCTAGACGCGTCCCTTATTGAGAAGGAACATGAAGTCCTTACAACCCTTTTGAGGGAGTTTGTAAATATTTTTGCGTGGGCATATTCTGACATGCTAAGTTTAGACCCCCCTTTGATTCTGCACCACCTTATGGTCAATCATGATGCCAAACCAGTAAAACAAAAGCTGTGTAAGATGAATCTTCATATTATTGTGTTATTAAAGAAAGAGTTGAAAAAATATTTAGAATCAAGATGTATTCAATCCATCGACTACTCAGAGTGGATATCTAATATTGTACCAATTAGCAAAAAGTCAGAAGGGATCAAAATTTGTACTAATTTTCATGATATAAACAAAGCTTTCCCTAAGGATGAATTTCCATTGCCAAAGATTGACATGATCGTTGAATCCACAGCAGGTTATGAAATTATTTCATTAATGGATGACTTTTTGGGATACAATTAGATTAGAATAGCACCAGAAAATCAACATAAAATATTGTTCACCACTCCATGGGGAACATTCTATTATCAGGTTATGCCATTTGATCTTAAGAATGGAGGAGCCGCCTACCAAAAAGCCATGACTATCATATTTCATGATATGATGCATGATATTGTTGAAGACTATATCGATGACATTCTAGGCAAATCAAAAACCAAGGCTGATCACCCAACAGTGATACCTAGAATATTTGAAAGATTGTGTGAGTATAAATTCAGAATTAATCCTAATAAGTATGTATTTGGAGTCACATCAAGCAAATTTGTAGACTTCTTTGTGTCTCATTGAGGCATTGAAGTTGATCTGGCCAAAGTCCAAGCTATAATAGAGATGAAACCACCAACTACTTTAAATTAGCTCCACAGTTTGCATGGAAAGATCTAGTGCGTTCGATGCTTCATATCACAATTGGTCAACAAATGTCATCTTTTTATGCATCTTCAAAATAAAGGAGTCACATTTCATTGGGATGATCACTACCAAACAACTTTTCAGTAGCTAAAAGACTATCTAGCAAATCCACCTATTTTTTTGCCACCTATACCGAAAAAGTCATTCTTGTTGTATCTATCAGCTACTAACAATGCTCTGGGGGCACTTTTGGCTCAGCACGATGACAATGGAAAATAACATGTTGTGTACTATTTGAGCTATACATTGATCATGTATGAACATAATTATACACCCATAAAAAAAAGCATGTTTATCCATGGTCTTCGTAGCTAAAAAACTGCGTCATTACATGTTAAACAATAAGACCATGGTTATTTCAAAAGTAGATCCGATCAAGTATCTACTGTCTAAAACAACTTTACAAGGATGCATGACCAAGTGAATCATGCTTGTCAGTGAGTTTGACATCGAATACGTCAATCAAAAATCCATTAAGGGGCAAGTTCTTATAGATCATCTTGTTGAAGTACCCCTTATTAATGTAGAGCCACTCACATTCCAATTTTTTGATGAATCCATAATGACCATCATTAACACACCTCTTAAGGAGTAGCACTGGAAGATGCATTTTGATGGATCATTCATAGCACATGAATTAGGAGTAGGGATTTTATTTATTACCACATAGGGGGATCTAATCCCTAAATCATTCAAGATCAATTTTCCTTGTACTGACAACATGGTTGAATATGAAGCACTTGTTGCAGGGATTCGCTAAGTAGTACAATGGAGCATATCTCATCTCAAGGTTTATGGTGATTCTCATTTAATCATCAATCAAGTTATAAACTATTTTCAGACCAAAGATGACAAGCTAGTTCTATATAAGGTCATGGTCGACACTCTCAAATGACATATCGCTGACATTTAGTTTGAGCATATACCAAGGGCAAGTAATAGAACCACAAATACTATGGCCATTATTGGATCTCTGATTTGACAAACAAACATAGCTAAAGAGTGTCAGTTCCTTGTCAAAAACTTGTTAGCACCAGCTCATGAGCCTTCAATCGTCATGATGATTTGTGATATTGTTAGTCCTAGTTTTATCTAGTACTCAAACCTTTATAACTACCTCCATGACCAAGTTTTACCACTTGATTTATCCCAAAAACAATCCAAAGCCTTCATCCACCAAACTACTCATTACACCTTACTTGGATCAACCCTTTACCATCATAGTTTTGATGGAACTCTATTTCATTGTTTAAATTCAGTAGAATCTACACTAGCATTACGGGAAGTTCACAAAGTCATATGTGGAGCCCACAGTAGCAGGGCCATCCTATCCAAAAAGCTCTTGTGTATTGGTTATTATTGGTTCATGATGGATGTAGATGCAACTACATATGTAAAGAATTGCAACAAATGTCAATGGCATGTCAATTTGATTCATGCCCCGGCCAAGACTCTAAAACCAATGTTGAAACCATGGCCATTTGCTACATAGGGCCTTGACCTCATTGGGAAGATCAATCCCACCTCATCTGATGACCATAAACATATCCTTACCACCACTAAATATTTCACTGAGTGGGTTAAAGCTTTACCCCTCACTTATGTAACTAGAAAGCAAATTTCCAAGTTCATCTTCAACCATCTCATTTGTTGTTATGATATCCCCTCTAACATTATATCTGATAATAGAGGATCATTCAAGAACAAGGATGTCGATAAGCTATGTGTCGAATATAACATCACATAGCACTTTTCTATGGCATATTACCCTCAAGGTAATGGCCAGGCTGAAGCATCAAACAAAACCATTATCAATATTCTCAAAAAGATTGTCAATGATGCCAGTCATGATTGACACCTTTAGATATTCCATGCCCTTTTGGCATATTGTCCCAATCACCATACACCCATAGAAGCCACTTCATATTCACTTGTTTATGGTATAGAATCCATCCTTCCAATTGAGGTCACGTTGCCATCTCTACGCATCTCTTTTAAACATGTCTTAGATGACAATGACTATCAAGTAGCTCACTTGCGATAACTAGAGTTACTTGATGAGAAATGCATGGATGTGATGAACAATCTCCATGCCTATCAAAATCAAATTTGAGGCCACTACAATCGATGCGTAAAACATAGAGAATTTGAACTTAGTGATCTTGTCTTTAAAGAGAACCAAAAGAATGCCATGGCTGAAAAGAAGCATAAAGGTAAGTTCAAACCCAACTGGGTTGGTCCTTTCATCATTACAACAAACTTTAGAATAGGAACATACAGGCTTGCCACACCAGACGGCCATGAACTGGATGAGCCAATAAACATTGTCCACCTCAAGCAGTACTATGTTTGAGTGACTTGGTGTATTGTCTATAAGGACCATTTCAAGTTATATCATTTCATCAATCTTCTTTGTAATAATACCATTTTATCATCCTACCAACATATCACTTTTCCCATCATATGTCTATTTTACCATACCTTCCCCATCAATCGAGTTCATCTCTCCCTCCCTACTCGACCTTGTCACCTTGGTTCCATTCCATTTTGTTTCATCATCACTTTCAGCAACAAGATTTAGATTAAGTTTCAATAGTTATTTCACACATTCCAAACAAAGGTAGTATTTTAGAGCAGTAAGACAAATGTTTGGCAGTTGCATTCTTCGTTTCTTGTTTCATTCTCTCTCATTGTCTTGATCCTAATTCTAACCATTTATGGGTGAATTAGTCTCAGTGACCTATGTCATTGTATCCTCGTTATAACCGCCTATAGGCAAACTAGGGGAAACACTTATTTATTATGTCTTAACCATACCAACTAGCCATTTCCTATGCCATACTGTGTCATCATACCAACTATGCTTATTTTATTTGAATTGGTTGCTATACTAGTCAGATTTCTCTGTTGTAAGGTGGAACTACAGTAACTTGAGGTCCTACTTTGGGACTATGTAGGCAACACTCGATACTTGTTGAGGTTAACTCAGTCACCCTTTCCACCATGCTCTCATCTTTTTGCAAGCAACATAAACCACACTCTCATTGTTTTAGATGCTTGAGCCCTTTAAATATCTCATCAATCTTGATTGAGTTAAGATACTCCAAAAAATCTAAAAACATTTGTAAAACCATTAGAAAAAACTAAAAAATATTGACCACTTCTTTGCTTTAAGGATTCTGGGAACCCTTACTAAGTTACAAGTAAATCACTTGTCACTTAATTTCCCCATCCTTTTTGGCCTTTTCTCCCATGCACTTGTCATTTTTCAAGACCATTCATATTCCTCTATCACATCCATTCTATTTGTTTTTATCAGTTATCATTTTATTTTCATTCCCTAGGAGAACTACATTTAGTCTAAAGTTTTTGTTGGATATTACATCCATGGAACTACATAGCCAATGTCCACTTCCCTAGTGCATATGGAAACAACTCGGCCACCCCCTTCCTTTTCTTCTATTCCCCCCATCATGTTTGTTTACTAAGTTGTCACCTATTTTATAGGGGCAATGTTCGCTGTGTTATTTATACTAACATTGGGACTAACTGTTATTTATTTATTTGCTTATTTGTTTGTTGTTTATGTGCATGTTTGTTTGCTTTTAGCACTGTTGCCTTGATTCAATCTATATGCATTCATTGGGTGATTCCTTATGCATTTATACCTAAATCCATCCATATTCATATGTTTACATTATCATCATGATTTTTCTCATTGGTGCATTATTTTATATTGAGTATTGAATCTCAGGAGTCAGTGCCTATGCATATTTCACCCTAGTCCTCATGGTGTTCTATCATGATGCTTATCGTTAAGTGCTACAACAAAAATCAGCTTCAAGAAGTCTACTCAGTAAGGGCGGTATTAACATCTCCTCAGCATCGACATCCCAATCATATCCCAAAGAGTAATTAACCATGAAATAATTTCAAACTTTGTTAGTTCAGATGAGCATCTCCCTACTAGCAGGTTGTTCCAATTCATCATTACCTTCTATGTTAAGTTACCATCATTATCAGTCAATCAATCATATTTTTCATAATCGGTTTCTAATTATTATAACTGCTTATGGGCAAATCATTGTACACCATCCCACCTACATTTCTCAATGATTATAACCACCTTTGGTCAAATCATTGTGTTCTCACCAAATTTACTATCTTTTGCCCAAACATGGGCATGTTGTTATCTTGTTTGTCTATCTTAACTGGGGCAACTCCATCTTCTCAATGATTATAACAGCCTTTGGAAAAATCATTGTGTTATCATACCACGTTGCCACTATCAAGGTACAATGCTTATAACTGCTTTTGGGCCAACCATTGTACACCATCCCACTTGCATTCTCAATGATTTTGACTAATTTTTCAAACTCATTGTGTTCTCACCCCATCATCTTCTTTTCTTTGGTCCCCTCGATTTGCTTCTTTCTTTTGAGGGACCGTTTGCCGACCTACTTGTGCCAACCATTCTTTCGAGGGGCCATCATACAATTCATCAATTATCATTGAAGTTATAAGCATACAGGCCCTTTTCAATCTTTGAGAAGACATTACTATGTTTATAGCTTGCAATGCCTTCCCAAATAGGGACAAACTATAGACACCTAAAACTGGTCACTGATAACCTCCAACCAAGGTTTTGACTAATTTTTACCAAAGTGCACAATTTGGCTTAAAAACACTAAAACACATTAAAATAGTTGAAATTGTTATATTCAAGTATCATTTTTTGTCAGTGTATCATTAAATGGGATAAGAGAATTTATGAAGCAGCTAACTTTGATTAGATCATTTCGAGTCAAAATGACATTTTTGCACCTAGGTGCTCTGGATTGCTCTTTTCTACCAAATTTCTTGCACGAGACACGTGCCTTTATTATTTTGCATTGAAAACATCATAAATGGGAATACGGTTCCAATGCATCTAATATCAACTTACAATTCCACTCCAATCAAATTTTGAGCTAATAACAAGATATTTTGACCAATTTGATTAATTTGTGCACCAAGGGCCAAAATTTGCATCAAAATTGTCCAATCATGTTATAAAGCTAATTAATTCAAATCATAAGCCTAATTAAGAATTATATGGAGTTTTTTGAATATTTCTTTTTGAAAATGAATATTGAATATATGCATCATCAAATGACATCATTTCTATGGAGTGGCATCCACAAACCATAAATGCATAAAATATCAGGGTTAAGCCATCCCATGCCTCATTAAGACCCTCCATGCCTTTTAAATGCCCCTCTATCCCAAATATTTATGGGGGCTATTTATAAATTTAATTACATAATTGGATTAATTCATGGCCACACATCTCAATCTTGGGATGAATGGTCATGGTTGATCCTGAACCGTTTTGAAAATCTATAAATAGAAGAGCCATGAACATCATTTTTAAGCTATCTTGATTCAAAATTATAATCCTAAATTGATTCCAAAAGCCATTGCAATGAGTGTTATAATGCCAAATTATTCAACCAAGCCAAAGCCACAAGCCACATGGTGTCAAGAGGAGGTGGAGGATAGCCAAGCTCCATTGTAATAGACCTTTTGAAGCACAAAGCCGAGCAAGCCACTTCAACAAGTTATTTGGAGCATCTAAGGAAGGTGAAAGATTTCTTTGTCTTTGCATTCTAGTTGTGTTTCTTATTTGGTTTTGTTAATATGCTTTCCCCTTGAGATAGGCTTAGGGTGTTAGTTTAGTGTGTTCTTTATTTGGATTTGATTTCATTCACTAACACCATACTAATCTCCCCCTATTGCGATCCTATGTTCACACTAACTGCACTAAGTATCTATCCATTCAATAAACATAACAATGTCAAGTATGGGAACAACATCTAACAATGACAAGCACGATGATAATGATATTAACATTAACTCTATTCATTTTTCAACAATCCATAAATATAGGTATTTACAAGGTGCTCACAAGCACTTAACCATAATACACAACTAACATTACTACTATCTCTCTCTTCATAGCAACACTTTCTTATTCCTCGCCAACTCTTTTTGGTCCCTACCTTTTATAGGCCTCCAAACAATGTTGTGTGTTACTTGGTAGCTCAACTGCCACTAACTATCAATTAATGTCTTTTTCATCCACTTCGCAGTTAATGTGGTGCTCTACTCCAAGTTAGCTACCTCGTCATCTTTCTCTGCATCCCATCTGCTTGTTATAATCAAGTTGTCGGTGCACTTACCGAGTTATCAGAACAAGAGGCTGAAATTAGTGCACTTACCAAGTTATTAGTTGAAAACCCTCTGGGGCACTAGCTAATGCAGATGATAAAACCAATCTTGTGGGATGCTTACACAAGATTTTATCAACTTCCCATTCCTTGCAATTAAAAGAGCATGCAATATAATTTGTCTATCTTTTATTCAAGAATGCCAATATAGAGACTACATCTGAATCCTCTTATGGTATTGAATCTCTTGTAGAACTCCTAAGGACGGATTTCATTGCAGCTCAAGAAGCAAGGGCTTGTACCCTTGATAAGTTTTTGGATGTTGAACAATAGGCAAAGCATGTTGCAGCTAGTGGTGTTTGGTACACCTTTTTAAATTAGTAGTTAATACAAGTTATCCATTAATTGAGGTGGCCATTAGTGCTCTCATCAAGTTAGCGAGGGCCACTCATTTCGTAAGATTGACATGGTCAAAGTTAGTGTCATTGATTATGCTTTGCAAGTTTTTCCAGCTGTCCCTAATTCTCTGTCCTCTTATTTTAGAGCTTTTTTGGATATTAACAAATACTAGTATTGCCAAGGCTGCAGCTACTGCCAGACTAGCGGAACCTCTTTTCTTAGCTTTGACTCATCCAAATATAGAGAGTACATGGGGACATAACAGTGCATAACAAGCAATTATAAATATATTGAAGAAACGTCAATGCTTTCCTGACTTAAAATTAATTCTAGATAGCGTCAAGATATCCCAGTAGTCCTAGGGGATGTGCTTACAAGAACATCAAGATGCATTAATGGAATTTGTGATCTTGTTATGCATTTTTTTAATTTAGAAGTGAACGTGGGAGGAACTATTCTTCTCATTTGTACTGCCAAGCAGCACTTTTTAAATATGGGCTAAAGAGAGGAAACTATGAAGCGGTGGCGAGGCACTTCTCTTTCACACCACTTAAGCCCTAATATCAAAAGTTAATGTATATGACTACTATGTGCCCCTGACCCACTTTCATGTTTTGAAAGCTATGATTGTCTGCATTTGTTTTGATGTAATTTTGAAAACAAATTAACTGATTTGAAGGGCCAGTTGTGCATGCTGTGATATCTGGGGGACGATTAGGTTCATCCCATACCCATTGTACAGGTTAGGTAGTGCCATTGTTGTCACCACCTTGGTTGGTTCATCATCCTCAATCCTTATAGGTTGGTCTTCTCTTGAAGGATGATTGGTCCTTGTCACCATAACTTGAGGAACATTATTTTGCATTGCCATTCTAGCTCTCATCCTTTTTTTATTCCTTATCCTTACATAAACATGTAGAGATTCATGTGGAGTGTCTAAACACTTGCATTTACAATACACAAGAGTGCCTTTTATCAATTGCTTCTACGTTGCTGAATATTCATGGTGATAATAATTCCCAAAGCAAGGAGGTCTGGTTGAAAAGACGTCAAGTAAGTGATTGCATCCATTACAAGCAAATATAGAGAATATGTGCCCTAGTCGTGCCTTTATAAAATAATTGAAACCAATGATGAGACCTTGTGCCAACTGTAGTTCAGGGAAAGTAGTACTGATAGGTGCCACTGGGATTGGATAATCCCTCTTTTTATTAATTAGAAGCTTGAGGTGGACTTCAAAGACAATTAAATCATCTGATTCCTTGTGCACCTTAGTTCAAACCTCATCAAAAATCGATTTCCACTAATTATTCGATTCCCTTTTAGATCACTATTATCAAGGAGTGTGGGAGTTACAGTAGTTGTGCATATTTGACCATTACATCCAACTTGTTCACAGAGAAAGAGGTAGGTAGAAATTCATTCTTCAAATTATGTTTTATCATGTGACCCTAGGTTTCCATTGCTCTAGTTATTTTCTAGCCTTTAGCATCCACTGATAGATGAATTGTAAATGCTTTTATTTATTCAGTGATTATACTAATTAACAATTTGGGTATCATTTAAACAGATATTATCTCTTGAGCAGTGATTCCAAGATGATTGTTGCTGAAAAAACAAGGTGAAGTAGTTGGGCTCAAAATCTTTGCGGAGAGCCAAGATACCATCAAGGAAGCAGATCCCATGCAAAATGCACTATTGAAAGCAAACAAAAATGCAAAATATGACATAAGGAGCTCAATATCTAACAAAATTATCCTAATTCATACCCTAAAATATACTTCTATGCTATTTTATAAAGAATGACTCGAAACAAAAATCTTTTACAACAGAGATACCCTGGTTACCAGGATATAGCTTCGAGTTTAGGTGTTTGAGATGGGATCCTTCATGGACACCACTTTTCAGACACCAATCAATGGAGAATATCAGCATCATCTCTGATTATAAGTACTATGGTAATAGGAAGTATTCCTTGTGTGTTTATCCAATGAATAAATTTCAAGAGATCAACCTTGAATATGAAGACAACATAATATCTTGGCATTGCAAGATATTCATAATCTTATATACTATCGTAATACATCGTTTTGCTATTATTTCCATCCCAAGGGTAAATTCTAGATGATCAAATAACATAGCTGTTAATTGATCAGATTAGGCATCTAGCTCCAATATCGTTTACTTGCTTCACTGACTCACTGAAACATTTTGGAGGTTTTGGGTTCCCAGAAGAGAAATGCAAATTTTTATTTGGCATTTCTTTGTTTTCCTATTATCTGAAGGAAACATCTCATGTGAATTTGCTATCTAAACCTTCCTAGACATGTTACAAAGTCTGATTGCATGCTCAAAATTATTGTGGCAAGAAGTATATCAGAAATAATCTCTGCCCAATGGAATTTAGCCCATTTATATTATTTTTTTGAAGGAAAGGTTTTATTTAATCATAAAAATATGTTACAAAGAGTACAAGAGAAGTTACCAGAAGAGAACAAAAAGATGGATGAGGGGGAAGTCCAGCAAAGCCAGAGGGTTGCTTAGGTAACATCAGGTGTTTCAGCTCCTCTAATTCAAAAATGACTTATGTAGGCTAAAAGTGGGCATAACTGAATACCTTCATTGGCCTTTCAGTCAGCAAGATCATTCAATTTTTTGGGAATGTGCTGCCAACTGATTTGATCAAAATTTTGGAGGATCTTAGAAACCTGATTTAACAAAAGTCAAAGCTGGATAGACCTGGTCACTTGTTTACCTGAGAGAAAATGAATTAGCAATTTAGAATCCCCATAGGCAATGAGATTCTTGAGCTTTTATTTGAAAAACAAGAATGCCGAACTTGCAGCCCATATATTCAGCAATGTTGTTTGAGGCCTACCCTAAATTCATGCTGAAATCCAATATCTTAGTCTGAGGTCCGGACCATAGCATACCTCCAGCAGCAGCAATGCCAGGATTGGCTTTCAAGGCCCTGTCAAAAACGAAAGGAAGGTAGTTGAAGTGAATTTCCAGAGACGGACAACCAACCGGAAAGTTGCTGATTAAATCCACAATGTTCCATTTCTTGAGAAAGTGCAGCTCCGCTCTAGATAACACATTCAGATTTTGCTTTTTCTTGAAACGGTCTTTGGCATTTAACACCATAGCATGTTGAATCCTATAGATCAGAGTGTTCTTCGAGGTAGCAGTGGCTTTAAATTTTCTTTTATTCTTGTAAATCCAAATGAACCACATACAAAAGAAAGGTAAAGAAGACCATAAAAACTTAATAAGAGGCTTAACTTTGAGCGATTTGTTGTAGAAGGAATTCCATTGTTGAGTGCAAGTTTCCAAGTTCAGTCTGTTTTAAAAGCAGACTCCAAAGCTACGAGAAAGAGAGATCAAAATTGAGGAGGCTTCCTCACAGTCAAAGAGAAGGTGAGGTTGGGTTTCACAAGCTTCAAAACAACTGAAGCAAAATACCTTTCTTGATGAGGTTTTCACGAGTGAGTATCTTATTCTGCCACACAAACCACTGAAATATTTTTATTTTGGGGGTGATGTTAAAGTTGCATATGCTGTTAAAAAAGGTTCAAGAGGTTCCCCTTCAAGAAGAAAATGAGTTCCAGCCCAGACCATGTAGCTTCCTGTGGAACTTTTTTTTCCCCAAATTAAACTGTCTTTGCTGACAGAATCTGTAGGAATAATGCCCGTGAATTATTTCCTAATTAGAGCCCATTCTCCTTGATGTTCCTCAGAAATCCCATTAATGTGAGACCACTTAGGATAATTTCCTTCCCAGTCAATGAGTTGTGCGAGATTCTCCAGTCCAAATTGTTTCACGGACAAGAGAAGGCCCCTCGCTATGAGAGAGCTTAGGGGTTTGTTGCCCAGAATAGGATCCTCCCAGCGTCTAATACTGCAACCATTTCCATGGTACCAAGATATATTGATTTTAATTAACTTGGCACCTCTAACAATTAGAGTTCAGATTTAGGAAGCACTTGGCTTTTGGAGGATAGTGCTGAGGAGGCACATTCCTTGGTTGCCATAGCCATATTTGCGAGCAAGGATCTGTTTCCAAAGTGTCGTAGGAGGATTTAGAAGGGTCCAAACTAGCTCTGCCCTTAGAGTAGTGCTCATTGTGAGCACAGATCTAATGCCCAAGCCACCTTGCTACTTTTCTTTAGTGACTTTATTCCAGCCAATAAGATGAAATGTCTTCAAATGAGTTGATTACCCCCTTGCCATAAGAAGTCCCTATTTTTTCATCTAAAGCCTGAAGAATGGAAACAAGAGCATGATAAATCATGAACTGGTAAATAGGAAGGCTAGAGATGACTGATTATATCAAAACCAATCTGCCCACGAGACTAAGCCATATATTGCAGAAACTGTGAATGCGCTTATCAATTTTTTCTAAGAGGGTAAGCCAGCAGCCAGAGCTCTTCAATTTGAAACTCATAGGGACACCAAATATTTAATTAGACCAGCACCATCATGCATAAACTGAAGGATCTGGGAAAAGCTTCTATTTTGTATAGTGAAGGTGTTAATGGTGTAGAATCTGCATTTGTTGGCATTGATGGCAGCTCCAAAGGCAAGCAGGAAGTTATCAAGGCAACACTTTAGTCTTCTAACATTAAATTTAGTGGCTTCCCCCAACAAGATGGCATCATCAGCAAAGAGTAATCTCCCTGGCCCCATTGACAACCTTGATTGCAATAATGGCCAAAGCTCTTCTTTCAGCTGATAGGGACCTGCCCAAAGTTTCAACTAAAATTATATATAAATAGGGTGATAAAAGACAGCACTAGCACAAACCCTCTAGCTGTCTTTAAAAATCTGGCTGGCGATCCTTTGAAGATTGGGGATACCCAAGGGTCAATGATGCATCCAAAGATCCATTTCAAAAAGGAAAGAGGACACCCAAAAGCTTGCAAACCCTGTGCTAGAATGTCCAAATCAACTCTGCCAAAGGCATTATACATGTCAATTTTAATGGCGAGCCTTTTCTTAGTTTCCTTGCTGCTGGTATGTATTGCTTAGTGAACAATTACAAAATTATCATATACTTGTTTTCCAGGAATGAATCCTCCCTGCTCCTCAGAAATAATAAGGCCCAAAGATTTTTTGATTATGTTGGTTAATATTTTGGTTATGAACTTGTAATAAGAATTGTAGGGAGAAATTGGTCTGAACCTATTGAAGGAGATGGCATTCTTTTCCTTTGGAATTGGGGCTCAAAAGGTGGAGTTAACGGCACCAATGAGCTTACCTTTTCTATAAACATCCTCAACCAGTTGATGAAGATCGTCAGCAATGAGGTCAAAAAACTGATGATGGAAGGAATTTGAGAACCCATTAGGGCCAGGGGCCTTGTCCTTAGCTGAGCTGAAAACAACATCTTTGAGCTCCTCTATGGTGACTGCTTGACAAAGGATATTTTTCAGATCCTCAGTGATGGCTTTTGGGATATTGTTGAGTGATGCTTGAGTAGAGGGTCGCCATCTGACTTCTGGTGAAGACCTTCACAGTGATCATGAGTAGCCTCTTTAATTTCTTCTGCATTAGAGATCATGTTGCCATTGTCTAACAGAATTTTTTTGATCATGTTCCTTTGGTACTGTTGATGGGCTTTGAGGTGAAAGAATCTGGTATTAGCATCTCCTTCATGAAGCCAAGTCATGTGGGATTTGAGTATCCAATATTGTTCTTCCTGCCTAGACTTTTCATGCAATTGAGATAGAAGAGAATCGATTTCAGATTTAAGAGCTTCAGTGAGGGTCTCCGTTTCCAAAAGCCCTTCAAATTTTCTGAGTCTGAACAGAAGAGAGTGCTTTGGTCTATCAGAGGCAAAGTGGGATTTTATCCAAGTTTTCAGATCAGCTTTTAATCTGGAAATTTTAAATTTCCATGTGTCTTAAGCATTACTAGAGGGGGTCGAGGGGCACCAGGAGTTCCAGCTGCATTCAACTTATGAGGAAAATCCAGTCAAATAAACCCAATCAGCATTTTATTTGAAGGGTATAGGGCCCTTGTTTTCGCTGCAACCACTATCCAAAAGGATTGGTTTATGGTAAGAGACCATGCTCTGGATAATTCTACCAATGACATTATGGAAGAGGGTAAGGATGTCTTCCTAGATTAGAAACTAACAAGTCTTTCAGCAATGAAGTTGCTTCCCACTCTTCGATTTGACCAAGTGTATTTCCCTGTAGAGGGCTTGGTATCTTGGAGTCCAGCCAAATAAATAATGTCTTCAACATACTCTTTGCAAGGATTTATTATTTGTGAGCCACCCTTTTTTTTGGAAGGAAAGAACACAAGGTTAAAATCTCCTACCAAAATCAGAGTGTAAGGTTCGCACTCCTCAATGAAGGAGAAAATAGAGAGCCAACATTGTCTTTTGTTGGTTGGAGAGTTGGGAGCGTACACATTCAAGTAGACAAATGAGAATCCACCAGCCTCAAGGTGAAAGAGAGCCAATAATCACTTTGATGCCCATCAATCTTAATTAAATGGTTAGCATCCCAAGCTTTGAGGAAGCCTCTAGAGGCCCGTTGTCGCTGATAACTTCCACTTGGGATCTATTCCAGATAGATTTCCATGGGTCAACAACACTTTTTTTATATACCTTGGTTTCTTGATTTCCTATCATTTCAGTTCAGTTCGGGTATATATCTCTGCATCCTCAAGAGGTTATCTAGGCATGTCTTATGACAGGGTATGGGAGCTCAACATTACTTAGTGAGGGATTTCATGGATAGCTCGTTCTTGAGTCTCCTCTTCAAGTTCTGGTTTAGTGTCATTATCGTAGGTAGAATAGAGAGCATCTAATTTGTTTGAGTTCACAAGGGGAGGAGAGTTAGAAGGTCTAGGCTTTCTGCTCCTAGATCTTATGTTCCTCTTCTTGCCTTGAACTTTTTGAAGTCCATCCTTACCAGGCGGATATTTTCTAGCTTGAGCTTATTGGTTGAGGGAGCAATTCTTGGAGAAAATTCCGTATTCGTGACAGGATAGACATTTGAAAGGCAAGTGTTCATAGTCTAACACTTGAGTATGAACCCAATCCAAAATATTAATACCACTGGCTTCAAGCAGACCTTTCTTAAGAATTTCCTCGCACACATATGCGTGCACAAGTAACATTGAAGGATTTGGGAGGGATTCGTACTATAATTTTTGGCAATTTTATTGCCAATAAGTTCTAGCGATGTTTTATCCAGAGATACAATCGAAGAAAAGTGAGCCTTACCCATACCAGTAATTCCTCGGGCACGACCAGAAGTTCTAAAAAAGAGCACTAGAGCCCATAAACCAAGAGCCACCTCGAAATATTGCATCTCGATCCTCTTTGGTTTCAAAAATGAAAGTTAAATAGCACAACAGCAGTTCGTAAGTGGATATTTTTGACCTTCAAACTGAAGAGACCCATTTTTCTAGGGGCAATGGGAGTTAGTTAAAGCCCAATCAAATGCCCAACTAGGGCACGCTCCATTAGCTTGTTGATGGAGTGAATGACCTCTACCATTGGCGTGGAATCAGGTTTGGGAACAAATGCATTCGAGACTATCGAAGTAGATTTGTTCAAACCCAGTTGCTTTGTGGTTGGCTGCCTTTGAACGCAGTTTTAATAGAAGATCTTCAAGACAGGCAATGGAGGTAAAAAGATTAGTCAAAATAGCAATGTGGACAAAACACTTGGGGAGAAAAAGAGAATACTATGTCAAGAACTTTAATCATACATGTGACCATGAGAAAAATCACTATATAGGAGCGGAGATAAAGTGGAAATCTAAAATGTTAATTGCCCAGCGAAGATTCAGTTCACACCATCTTAGATGCGAAATAGGGAGATGGAAAGCACCCAAGGAGGAATGGTTGGAGAGGGTTTGTCAGATTTACAAGTCCAAATCGGTGGAAATGGAATGGCATCACATCATGGAATGTATAACAGATGAGGACATTCAAAGTAGTTACGTTGATATCCTACAAGGTGAAGCATTTACAACTTTGTTTGAAGAGGAAAAGATAGCAAAAACAGTAGACTACTTGACTAGAATTCATAACAAAAGATCCAAGCTTAACAAAGAAATCAAAGAAAGACAGAAGTAGCAATGTGGGGTAGTTTGGAATCATGTCGACTGGTTCTACTCTTTGGGTCCTATACGTTGCTTGGCCTCTTGGACATTGTTAAAAACTTTCATTCATTCATTATGAATGTGACAAAATGTCAAACGTAGGCATGCGAGCAGCTAGAAATCAGTTTTTGAACGATATTGTTCATTAAGTTTGGGACAATTTTTAGTTTTGTTAAGGGTAAACATTTTTGAGTCCACCTATAATAAATATTCACACAAGCTTTTAGAGAGGTCGGAATTCTAAAGATAACTTTCAATAGAACGAAAATAGAAACACTCACTGACATAAACACTCGATGCACTTTAAATGGGTGAAACCTTACCTATGTATGTAGAGAGACATATAAATAAATAGCCATTCAATTAACCATTTCTTTGAAAGTAGAGAGAACGAGGTGATACCACCAAAAGCTCATCAATTTAAGGAAATAGATCATGATGTCTATCACTTTACTAACCATGTCTACCTTAATCCCATACAAAAAAGCACCCTCTAATTAGAAACCTATTTTGTAGGCCTCAACTTAAGGCATGGGTTCTAATTTATTATAATTATAGTTTATTTTTGAAGCTCGAGTATTGGGATGGAAATGAGTTGATGAATTACATTGAGTTCTTGTTGATTATAGTTTGAATATATGTATGGAACGAGTTAATGAATTCTATTGGATCATAAAAGAGACCTTAACATGATGGGGTTTTATTATTTTTTTGTTAATTGAAATTAATTCTTGTTTCTTTTAGTTAGATAGTGAGTTGTTGAGAGGATCCTCCTATAACAAATTGATAAAAATGTTAAAATAATCAATTTATAAAATTAGCAGAAATATTGAAATGATTATATTGATTCTAGGTCATTTCGAGAGGGCAACCTCCTTTAAGTAAGCTCAATACAATAAATTTGTGGATGCCTTCATTGGCCTCAACACTTATATACAAATTCTAATCTAAGTAACTACTACCTCCCATAAATGTGGGATAAAACAAAATGCTCACAAGATGACTTACAAAGCATATGCATCCATAGCAACTACTAAACTAACAAAGTAAAGATAAGAGATATCACGGGTTCATAACATCCCCTCTCTCTAAAAAAAACTTTGTCCTCAAAGCTTCAAATGTGAGAATTGGCGTTGAATCTTAAATAGTGGTTCCCATGTTGCATTCCCTAGTTGCATTCTATGCCACTAAATTAAAACCTTGGTGATGGAGTAGGAGCAAAGTTGGCATGTACATCTATCTAGGATTGCCTCCGGCTCAAGAAGAATGGATATTTCATTATCAAGTTTTGGTACAATAATCTACACTCTAATGTTTATGCCAAGAACTTTCTTCAGACAAGAGACATAAAATACTAGGTGAACTCGAGAAGAAGGTGGGAGCTCCAACTTATCAGCAACCAACCCAATCTTCTAAAGAACCTTATAGGGCCCATAGAACTTGGGAGTTAGCTTATGACATTATTTGAGTTTTAGGGAGGATTGCTTGTATGGCTACAGGTGAAGAAAAACCATATCACCTACTTGAAAAGTGCGTTCGGAATGGTGATGATCTGCTTATTATTTCATTTGATTTTTACATATAAATATTGTCCCACAAGGTACTGAGAATCTGATCCCAAGTTTAGAGAATCATGTCGATTGCTTAAATTGATGAACTATTGGGGGCGTACAGAAGGAGCACTGGTGGTGCTTCACCGTAGACTGATTCATATGGAGTCATTTTAGTTGATGTATGGTAGGAGCTATTATACCACCATTGGGTGAGAGGGAAGCCACTTTGCTCACTAATGTTGTTGTTCTGAGGTGAAGTAATGAAGGAAAGTTTCCAAGAATTTGTTGACAATTTTAGTTTGACCATCTATTTGTGGATGATATCCGAAACTCATCTTCAGTTGGGTGTTGGTGCATCGAAATAGTTCAGTCCAAAAATGTCTAGTGAAGGTTACATCACAATATGAAATAATGGACGAAAGAATGCCATGAAGATAGAAAATCTGGTCCAAGAAAATTTGTGTGACGGTGGAGGTGGTATAAGGATGGCTAAGGGCACAAAAATTACTATATTTGGAGAGGTGATCAACCACAACCAAGATCACCATTTTCATTCTAGATTTATGGATCCCTTTAATGAAATTCATATAAATATCAATTCAAATCTAGGTAGGGATGGGCAAGGTTTGAGCAACTCAGGGATGAGTGTTGTTTCACCCTTATTACGTTGGTAGGTATTACATTCAGCTACCATCTATTGAATTGCCTTTTTCATTCCCTTTTAAAATAATTTGCATCATGCCCGTTCATAAGTTTTGAGAAACCCTAAATGTCCATGTAGATGGAGAAGCATGGAGTTCATAGAATAAAACATACTAAAGATCTATGCTCTAAAGAAGCACCAGACGACCCTTGTATCACAGAGAAGCACCATCCCATGAATAATGTAGTACAACCGAAGGGTTAGTGGCCAATTATTGAATGATTTGAGATAATGAGGGGTCATTGACATACCCTTAATGTACATCATCCAGCCAATTTAGAAAAAGCATGGAAATAGCTGAAAGGGAAGCTTGGTCCACAAATGTGCAAGACATAGGATCAACCACAATATTGTCCTTACCCTTATTGTAAGTGATCTCATAGTCATAACCCATGAGTTTGTTGACCCATTTCTATTGTGATGGATCGAAGACCCGTTATTCCAAGAAATATTTTAGACTCTGGTGATTGGTTTTGATGCAAAAATGATTTCCCAGTAGGTATGGTCACCAACTTTGTACTGCATGCAAAATGGCCATCATTTTCTTCTCATAAGTAGAGATCACTAAATTCTTTCTAGAAATATCTTGCTGGTGAATGTAATGGGGCATCTTTCTTGGAGGAGAATAGCACCAATTCCATTATCACAAGCATCACTCTCGATAGTGAAGGTCTTGGCAAAATTTGGCATAGCTAGAATAAGTGTATACACATAACTTGTTTTAATTTTTCAAATGCACACTTAGCAACTTGTGTCCAAGTAAAATAATCTTTTTTTAACATAACTGTCAACGGAGCTACAATCTTCCCATAATCCTTTACAAACTTGTGATAGTATCCAGTCAGCTCTAAAAAGCCATGGAGGCTCTTGAGTGTTTGAGGATGCAACCAATTTGTCATGGTAACTATTTTTTTAGGATATACTCGAACCCCTTGGGATGAAACAATATGCCTAAGATACTTCACTTCATCCTAGCCAAAAGTATATTTGGACTATTTTGCACAAAGATGATGGTCAAAGATAAGTTGCAGTATGAACTCCATATATTGGAGATGCTCTAACCATGTTTTACTATAGATGAGGATATCATTGAAGAAGACCAGAATAAATTTTTGTAGGTAGGGTCAAAATATTTTATTCATTAATGCCTAGAATGTTGAAGGAGTATTAGAGAGGCAAAAGGGCATGGCCAGAAACTCATAGTGGCCATCATGTGTGCAAAAACCTATCTTAAGAATATTGTATACACATAATATTTTTAAACTTTTATTGATTACTAACACTTCGTATCTTGCAGGAACCTATTGAGTATCAATCTCTCTAAGTGTGTGCCTTAAGGTGTGCACCAGGAAAGGGGTGGGTAGACCATCGGTGCTTGATAAGATTGTTGTTCCTTTTTCCACTTGCCATCCACACTCTAACCTCCTAAAACCTTGAACACTAAGCTTATTTCTCTCTTTCCTATCCATTCTAGTCATTGTCATGCTTTATTCCTTTATTTATTTTCTTGTTACCCTTTTGACCTGTTCAACAAACTAGGTCAACCTAGTTGACCTAGTGTGTTTTGGGGACACTTTAGCTCTTTTGGTTTGTTATCATCTAGGATGACCTAGCACAGACCTAGTGAGTTAATCTAAAAATGTGCTAGGTCGACCCAATCGACCTAGTATAGCCGACATATCTGAAAGTTTTTAGGTAAGATACTACTATATATATAAAGTCATTTACCACCATTTCATAAGAGAATGAAAAATCAAGTGAAGAAGTGAAAATGAACATCTGCTTATTGACCATTCTACATGAGAAATAAATCTTTAGGGTTCAATACTTTCTTTAGAGCTCTAATCTTGTCTTGTGGAGAAGTATTTTGGACGCTTAGGTAGGTTGTGTAGCCTAGAGCTGATATATCTTGGTTATCCTTACAAACCACAACAATCTCTTGTGAAGCACCTTGGCTAAAGGAGAGATTGAGGCTCAATAGGTTCGTCTTCAAAGGTAAGCATTCCTAACTTTATTTTTCCTTTATAAGAGTAAATAGATAATGAAATATGTATTCTTTTCTTCCATGTATTAGAATTTCGTATACATTGGCATGAGTATATGTCTCATATGCATGTTTAGTTTAGTTATTATTTATTTGTTTTGTTCTAACCCCCACTTTGTGTCATAATCTTTGGTGCACACTAGATTAGTCTACTTTTCTTGTTATTAAAATAGTTTACTTTCTTGTTTGTTAGCATAAGTGAAATATCAAATCATAGGACTATTTTAGGGTTGTGTGATTGTGTTAGGTTGTAAGCTTTGAAACCCTTCCTAGCATGATATGTTGTGACAAATGATACATTTGATCCCCTAATCAGGTCTAGTGGATCTCCACATTGGTCATGCTCCCGCTTAAAAAGTGTATACCCTATCAAAAGTGTAGGTGTGTTCTATCTTATCTGATTCAGGATTAATTTATGTACATCATGCAATTCTAATTGCATACATTTTGGTGAACCCGACATGAAACTAACCCTTGCAAGATTTTTTTCACTTATTTCATTCTTTTTGTCATCATTTCTATCATATATTTTGACACATTGGTTCGATTCTATCGACCTAGTTATTTTTCTCTATGCATAGGAATAGGCAACTGGATCAATCAACTCAACTCGATACAAGTTTTTATCACTTTTTAGACTTTTAATTTAGCCTATTAGGTCGACCAAGTCAACCTAGTACATTTTCAACCACTTTACAGTAGGTTCTTGTACAACTTGATCGATTAGCTCGACCTAGTATAGGTTTCAATTTTTCAGACTTGTAAATTAGCCTACTAGGTCAACCAACTTCACCTAGTGCATTTTCAGACATCCAGTTCAACCTACTAACTCAACCGATCAACCTAGTGTATTTTCAACACTTTTTTAGCAAATTTTTTTATTGTTTGGTTGACCAACTCGACCTAATTCTATAGATTGGATTAGTTTTCTCTAAGGTTCCAGATCAAAAATCTCCTTCATTTCAATATCTGAACCATCAAGGTTAGTCTTTTATTATTCATTTATTTCTATTCTAAACTTTCTTTTCAAGTTTGTAGTCTTGAAAATTACCCTTACACAACCAACTAGATTGACCTGGTCAACCTAGTTCTATGTTCTATGTGTTATTTGAAACAACCAGATTAACCTAGTGACCTAGTAAGTTTTCTAGACCCTATCTTCAATAGTACTAGCTCGACTCTATCGACCTAGTTCTGTATATCATGCATATATTGTTTTCACTATACCTTGTTTCAAAGTTGGAATTCACTTTTTATGTTAATCACATCTTTTATTTCAGTTGTTTGCATGCTTAAAATAATTCACATAGTCTAATTAGGAGGTTTTTAATTAACCACTTAGTTTTATTATTTCCATTTATGCACACATGGACAAATCACTTAACATCAACAAACATTTTAACATTTGACTACCCAAGCTAACCTACTTAGATTTCATCACCAAAGGAGAAGTTGACTTGATGCTCTGGTCAAGTATAAAGCATGGTTAATGGTATATTTTGGCTAAACACTTGACACCTTTATCATTGTAGTGTGTGAAGTGAGGGGGTAGGCCCCAATACCAAGCCTGTATCATTGCCATTACAATCCCTTTCATCCTAAAACTCACCTGAAACCATCCATAGATTGTTATCTAGTACCTTTCTTAAAACCAACTCCCTATCATTTAAAATTATTCCAATAATTTAATTAACATTCTATGTTGGCCAATTTATTTATCTTTACTTTCGAAGTTATTTTCTTGCTCTTTGCTCAATTATGTGTGCAAAAACTTGCATTAGCTAGTGTTGGTGCAAGGTTTTGCTTTGTGTGTATCAATTGGATTAGCCAACATCAATTCAATTGATTTTTTGTTTACTTACATTATTTACTTTCTTAGATCAACTACAAATTGTCTTATTTCAGTTTACAAATTTATTAACAACTCTTTCTTTTATTTATTGTTCATTGTACTAGGTCGACCTTGTCAACCTAACATCCCCTATATACTGCACTAGGCCGACCTGGTTGACCTAGCACTATTTACAAGCTTTTTACCCCTTTCTCTTAGTATCTGTTCTCTATATTGGTTGATCATGTGGACCCTGTACAGTTTCACAGTCCCTATTTTTGCACTAGGTCGACCAGGTTGACCTATTTATATTTCAGTCACTTTTTGACTCTTTGATTTCTCATCTTGCCTCTTCTCCTTTCATCATGGACTATTTGTTTGGTGACAACACTGAAGTTTAGTCCACAGACATGATGAAATTTACCAATCCTAGTAGGGTCTCTTATAGACAAAGTAGGGTTCCTTTTAAGAATTCTATTAACATTCATATTGTAACCTCTACAATGAACTATGGGAATCCTCATACCTCTTTGTATTAAAACCCTCCTCTTCTCTTAGAGGATCATCTTGAGTTAGAGTATACTCCTGAAATGCTTTTCTTTATCATAAAATTCCCTTAACATAGAGGGAAATATCCATCTACCATCTATAACCTTATGATTATCCATCAATTTGAAGAACCTCCTCCTACTTCCACTTTCTCAACTGGATTTAGGGGTATCAATTTCTTTGATTCTCAACCTCTTCCTTTAATCTTGACTCCTTATGCCTTGACATCTTCTTTCTTAGCTTTTTCTACCTCCATGCCTAGTATCTTAACTAACATGGTAAGTTCTACATCTAGTGGGCCTCTCATAAGACCCATTATCCTTAATCCTTCCACTAGTTCATTATTTGCTACCGAAGGCATTCATGCTTCTACTTCTTCTTCCTCTCAACCATTTACTAGTCCATTTTTGCTTCACAAGCAAATTTTTCCACTAGTGCCTCAAATTCTCATATCTCTTCTCAAGCTCATATCAACACTAATAGTGGTACCCAAGCCACTAATACCAACACAAACACCAACACTACTTCTTATAATAACACCAATCAAACCCATAACCTATTATTCCAAACTCTCAATCAAATGAACACATTCCAAGCTCATAATATGAATCAAATGATGTGAATGCAGAACCACCTTCTTAATCTTCAATCCAATCCTCAACCAATGACTTGGGGCACACATAACCAAAGTGCTCCTCCCCCTCTTCGATATTCTCAAGGTAATCTCATTCCTCAAACTCCTTTAGTCAACAAAGTCATTAAGCATTTACAAAATGAACCTATTACTACTCAAATTGCTAATATTGACATTGGAGGTATAACACATATAATTTCTTATAATAGATCAACTGATCCCACCCTTTATCTTAAAACATTTGGAAATCTTTATAAGGATTGGGTCAAATTAAACACCTTTGTTGCTACCAAAATCCTTGCCAAAACCCTCATAGGTGATGCCTTAGATTGGTATATTCAACTTAGATCTCATTCCATTACTAGTTTGGAGGATTTAATGAATGCTTTACTACAAGAATTTCAAACTAATCATCTTCTTGAAAACACTTTAGCTCATTTTATCAATTGAAAACAAAATTGCCCAAGCCTTTGTTAAATGATGCAAGACTTTTTTAAACAAGTGTGAACATAACATGGCTGATGATAATCTCTTTCATCACTTTACCGATGCTCTTTACCTAAATTACAATATCGAGTCCACACCCTTTCTCCACATACCTTGGAAGAGGCCATTGACCAAGCCAAATGACAAGATTTCCTTATGCATCAATTTAAGCCACCCCAAATTTAAGTGGGTCCTTGTCTGTTACTTAAAAACAAAAACTATAATATTACTAATGATGGTGTTATCGATTCATATGATACCATTCACAATCTTCAAGCTACCATTCCTACCCCTTCTTCAGAACCAACTCCTTCTCAAAAATATACTAATCCTCATTTATCTTCACCAAATACTATTAATCTTCATAAACCTCTTTATTTAGTTGAATTGATTAATAAACTACCTAGGCCTCTTCTTTGAGAGATTGACCCTACTCATCCTATGAAAAACTGGTATGATCCTAGCAAGTTTTGTTGGTTTCATGCTAGTTGGGGTCACTCTCATGAGACCTGCAGACAACTTTGTAATTTAGCTATGGTTTTTCTTTTTGTCCCTAATTTTGATCATGATTCTATCATTCAAAAGCATCAACAAGCTTATGAAATTGCTTTCAAGGACTACAAAACTCATGATAAAGCTCAAGCCTTAAATCAAGCAAACGCTCATCTATCTATATGGATCCTTTACCTAATCATCAACCTATTCAAGAAAACAAAGACAAGCCCACCCCTTCCACCAATAATATAGAAAGTCTTGTTGAACCAAATTCTGAAAAGAATGTGGTTAGCATGACTAATATGCGAAGGGTGGTGGCTTTCATCGATTCTCAACCTATCTATACCCTGCCTCCTTCTCAAACATACCATGTTATCCAAGATTATTTTCCAACTCATTTAAATGAGTTGGGGAAAGAAGATATTATAACCTTTTATGATGGTCTAATTTATGATTCTCCCTTGGATAACACATTCCATTCTATCTCTAACATTCTTCCATCATCTTCTAATACCAATGATAATCAATCTTCCAATGATAATCAAACTTTTATTAACACTTCTTCCAAACTTCAAGATCAATCTAAACCAACTACTTCTTCATCACCAAATGATTTACAACCTTCTTCTAAACCTTCTCATTCTTATCAACACAAATCTCAATGCTCTTCGGCTCCTCCTTTTGAATACCTCTTTAACCATTATGCACCTATATCTATCAATATTCTCATGGGTTATGATGAGTGGGATCCCATTGTGGAGATCATTAATTTCCCATCTTAAGTTCCATTTCTTGAGCTTATGAGGACCTGTCCCTGTCATCAGAACCATCTTATGCAACTACTATTTGAAATAAATGCCTCTCATCCTCCCTTAGTAGGACAAGAGGTAGCCTTATCTGGTTTCAAGGATAGTATCTTGCAACAATGTGAAGATATGTCCATTAATTTTGATGAAACTATAGACACTTCTCTTTATTTGAAATTTCCCATCTCATCTATGATTCTTGATGAGATTCTGCTTCATGCAGATGATCCTCCCTTACTTATTAGCATCTAAATATGCAATATCCAAGTTAAAAAAGCATTGATTGATGAGGGTTTTAGAACTTGTGTTACTTATCTTGATTTCATTAATACCCTTGGATATTTATAATGAAATCTTAAGTATACATGTAGCACTTGCCAAGGATATGATATAAGGCAAATGCCTTCTCTTATGCGTGTGTGGCTTTCTATTATTGTCCCACCTGTTACCATTCATGTAAAGGTGATGATATTTAAATTTCCCCTTACTTATAACATCTTACTTGGTAGGCCATGGACTCATCATATGTGAGCTATCACTTCTTTTGCTTGCCAATGTGTTAAATTCCCTCATAATGGAGCCATTTACAAGATTCAAAGAGATACTAACCCTTGTAATTTTGAACTATGTTAAGATCATGGTGTTTTTAAAATTTTTACTCTTGAGCCTTTGCCTAGCGTTCCATTCCATGAGTCATAATGTTTAAATTTTCCTGTCAACTCAACTAGAGGTTACAATGGGCATCCTGAGCTCATTAGTAACATTCCTCCTAATCTTTTATACTTTGATGATGATGATCCTGATGAGATTAACTTAAAGATCAAAACTTTTGATCTCTCACCTCATCTCATCTCCCAGATTTGTACTTCCTTGCAATCCTATTTTCATAAACCTCCCTACGATGATATTCCCATAGTCTTATCCAAGACTCAACATTCTATTCACCATGCTTCTTCTGATGACAAAGTTATTCCAACTTGTGTCATTGATCTTCATACGTTAGATTATGAAGATGGCTATTCTTTAGATGATCTTTTATTAGGTGGTATTGTCCAATCCTATGATGCTAATATTATGCATTATCATTCTTCTTTACTTGAGTATTCTCATGCATCTTATCATGTTACAACATTTATAGTTCTTGATTCTTGCATTTTCCCTCTTTATCGCAAAGTAGAGATGGCACCGACACCTCCAATTTTTTAGGAGCCCCATAGGACTATGCTCATGGATCATGCTATGACCAGACCTTACCATTTCATTAGGTTCACTAACTCCCATCATTGGTTCACCCTTGAGGTTAGTGTAACCCTCCTTAGACCTTATATTGAGCCTACCCCTCCCACAGTAGAACCTATGTCAGAACCAGTTATTATTGTTACTTTCACTGTTACTGAGCCTACTCTTGCTTCTTCTACTAGTGTTCCTTCTATTATGCATAATCCCATTCCTTCTCCATCACCACCTTCTCTTAGTGATGGTTTGATTCATTTACATAAGATGGATCTTCCACCCACTAAATGGGCCAATGCTTCATCTCCTTCTTCTTCCATGCTTGTTACACCTTCTCCCATGAGTGTTTCTCCTAAAAATACTCACAAGCATATATGTTGCTTCCATGGAATATATAATCACTCTTATAGCCATTTTCATAAGTTGTGACAATATATTGATACCTTGCATCTTTCTTCCCCATTAATAGACACTACCTTTCCTCCTTCAAATATCCTTTTTGAATATATACCTAAGTATGGTGAGAGTTATTGTATATGGCACCAATGAGACACACATCACACTGATCATTATCATATCCTTCAGTAGCATCTTAGGGATCATCTTATATCTATTATTGGACCTTATACAATTCCTCCCATAAGTCATTCTTGTAATAAGGACCCCCCTTCTTCTCCCATAGCTACACCTCCTCTGGTCCCTTCACCACCTTCTATCCCTCCACCTATGGTTAATTATCCACCCATGAACCCTCCTTCACCCATGGATCCTTCTCCACCAATGATTCTTGTATCTTTTGTAGATCTCATTCCCACACATTCTCCTAACCATCTTTTGCCCAATTTCCCTCCTCAACATGATCTAATGAGTATTCCTACTTTTTTAGTTGAGGATATTAGAAAATAAATATTTGTTAAGTATTCAACAAAAATTGACAAAACATTAGTAGTAGTTCATATTCAGCTTCATATATATTTATATGATGTCTTGGATAATGAGTGTGGATAGATTTACTAGTATTTATGAGCACATGCATAGTGCTTTCTCATTTATATTTGGATTGGACATGTGATCCAATCTTATTTCTATTTTTTATTATATCATTTGACACTATGTCAAATTATTTTTCTATCTTATATCATGTTTCTCCTTCTTGTTGTACTATAGTTAACTGATATTTTTGTTTTACATTTTACATATACTTGTATTTTCTTTATCATGGCCATTTTTCACTTATCATTGCTTTATTTTCCTTTAGAGTTTTTCTCAAAACTCTTCCCTTGTATCTTCATGATTGTTTGCCTTCTTATCTTTATTTTCCATAGATAGTTGTCATGGTGACTTGGTTATATCTACCATATTCCCTTTGGTTATTATCTCCTTTTACCATGTGATCAGTTAGCAAACAATTTTTCTCATTACTATTTCCTTTTACCGGTCCACTTTTGGATCTTCTTTTTCCTTCTTCCTTTTTTGCAAACTAAGCATATACATGGTTGAGACTTGAGATCACATACTTATTCATTGTTAAGCCTAAGTGTCCTAGTTAGTATTTTTTCTTAGGTTACTTATCTTTCTTTAGCCTTAGCCTACAACTCATTCATGTGTATCACTATCTCTCTCATTATTGGTCATTCCAAGTCCGTAAGGAGGAGGAATCTTAAAAATATTTCAAAAGAAAGTTAAAATCCAAATCATTTAAACAAAAACCAATGATATCAAAAAGCACAAATATGCAATTTCTTAAAAGTTAAATCACACTAAAAGACATGAATCAAAGCACATCTCCTTCTAGTCGAATCTCAAACTCCATAGTTGGATTCACGATAGAGCCAAGGTCCTTTGGGGTGTAATAGGCCAGTAGATTAGAAAAGGAGAATAAAAAAATTTATTTTAGTGCTACCTAATTTCTCACATAAGTACCCAATCTTTGTAGTAGATTGACGTCTCTGTAAGGGGTCCTAAGGAGTGGGGAACATGTCATGGGGAGGTAGGTCCATTTTACTTTTCCTTGTACCAATCTACCTTCATGAGTTGATCTTAGTAGCACACTTATCTACCTACAAAGCTTTGTGTCTATAGGGAATAGGTTTATTTTGTACATAGATGACCACTAATCACTTAGTGTCTTCTCATATCCTTAGTATGCCTCTTGCCTCCTAAGGTCTTCTCATAAGACACATAAGTATTTTCTTTTTACACTCCCTTTTTCATTTCCTTTCCTCATATTTCCTTTTGGGAAATATTCTTTTGATTTTTTATCACTCCCCATGGGATTTCATTTATGAGTTGATTTGTAAGACCATGGATAAGACCCGACATCCCTCACAAATTACCACTTTTTCCATCCTATTACCCACATCCTTGATTTTCTATTACCTTAATCCTTTTTCTTACCAATCTTTATTTGGTACCCCTTGGGTTTTCTTTTGTGATTTGCAGTGTAAGACCATGGATAGGAATCAACCCTCCTCATAAAACAATTTTCTTTTCAATAAACAAGTCACCATCCAAATTAAATGTGTCAAGTGAGAGATAAGATTCAATTGATTATGAGGTCACATGTCATTGACATACTTCCCATCTTGATATTTAGTATGTTTTATGCTAACTTCATTTTTTTTTTGCCTTTTTATTTTTTGAGTGCATGTAAGACTACAATCATTTTTTGAATTTCTCATACTTCCCAGCTTGAATTAGTATGATAAATTTAAGACCAAGTTTTTGCAAATTTTCTTTTTATTTTGCGCTTCCCATCGTGAAATAGTATAATTAATTAACATAATTTTGATTTGTTTTTATTACCATTTGTGCCCTTTTACATACCTTCCATTTTATTAATTTATGGTCATACTTCCCAACATGATATTTAGTATGATTTTATTTTTTTTAATTTGGTGCAAAAATATTTCACTTTGTTTTGAAAATAAATCCCCTTTTACCATCTTGTTTACCATTTTCTTGGATTTTTATACTTAGTCATTTCATTACACATTTCCTAGCTTGAATTAGTGTGTAATGCATTTCTTTGATTGATTATATTTTTCCAAGTCTTTTCACCTATTTGTTTTTAACCATGCATGTATTTTTCATAATGTTAGAAAAGAAACCACATCACATATATTTCCTATAGCATATACAAAAAATTTAACTACATGTGCTAGAAAGAAATATATCTAAAGCATCCACAACCTCAACCATAAGGAACAAACACAACAACCATCATAAAGACCACATACACAACCAACACTAATAAGCTAAAATGATACATCATATATATATCAAGAGTTCGGTACAACATATATAATCATATACAATGCCTCAGCACTAGGGCTGAGCTCCATCATGTCTATCTCATGTCCTAGCCATGCTACCTATTGAGGCCTCAGTATAACTCCTCTAAATGGTAGACTATAATAAGGTAGTCTAAGATCTCAATCCCTCTACTTGTCCCTATAGATGTGCTATCTACACCTGTGCATATACCAACTCAGTCTAGGTTGCTACATGTGCCTATGTTAGTTAGGTTTGCATCACCATATATGTCTGCATCATCTATGTCACTATCTTTAGAATAATAGGTCTCTCATTAGTTAGGGCCTACTAAGCCTACCTCTCCCCTGCACACATCCCTACTGGTGGTTACACCCTCTCTCTAGATTTGTATCTACCTCGTAGCCTCTCCTGCTAGTATAAACTAGCTCACTTAAGTTGGGGTAGATGGTACACTCAGATACTCCAATGCCATGGGGTTGTATAGTTGTAGAGTCTCATCTAAGATGTCATAAAGTGATCTCCTAACAAGGACCCCCATCTCTCATCCTCATCCTTAGGTATGAATAAAAAATCACACTAGATGGATATTAGATCACTATCATATCTCACAATATCTATCTATCTACTAAATAAAAACTTAAGACATAATTCAATAATAATCATACCTAGTTGTGTCTCAGATCCTATGGTCTCACCATCTATGTGATTACCTAACATAGTCTCCCCATTTGCATGACCTCCTAGTACCTCCTCTAGAGGTCACCTCCTTAGCTTTAACCCATCTATCATGGCTTGCATCCATCTTAGCCTGTGCTTGAGCAATATCTCTCTCATCTGTCTCTCCTCTGGTTCCTCTACTAGCTTGCCAAAGATGATGATGGTCTCTTCTCTCTCCCCTTACCTCCATCAATGTGATGTCCTTAGTGGTCATAGCTTATCTCTCTATGGAGCTAGTGGTGGTATATCTGGTATCTCTACCTCCACCTCCACCTCCTCCTACTTTGCCCTTTGTCATGCCTAACCAATCTATGGTCATTCTTGGTGTGGCCTTTATGTCAGTATCATTATCAGTGGTCCAAGTCCCCTATTACCTCATGGATCTCTCACATTGTGAGTTTACTACTCAAGCATGAGTATCAATGTCACTAGATGATGCAAACCCATCTACCCTGGAACCTATGCCACTATATGTGGCTCTCTTCACAATGCATAGTGTCCTATCACCTCTCTCCTCTCTAGTGTTGGTCCAACTATGTGCTAACTCTCCTAGGTAGTTGCTAGCTACTCATATGGTCACCATACTATGTTGATGTGTCTCAACATCTATAGTGATGACACATGGGGAATAATTTGTGCAAATTAGTCCTCTTTTCATCTCCTTACCTGAGGTGACCTATCATTGACTACATGGGGCAACCTAATCGATCGATATATATGTAATCTCTCATATATCCATGCTATCAATAGTATGATCAATCTCATGGTCTTATGTCCTTTGACCCACATCTCAAACAAATCATGAATAAGTTGGACCCAGATGATAGAACCCAGATCATATATCACTCCCTCCTCCAACATCATCCTTCTCAAGGCTACCATGTATAGTGGTACCTTTCCATCAAACTTATGATAGAACACTCATTATGTCATAAGGCCTATCACTGCCTTATGGAGATCTAAAATATGTGATATATATGCATCATCCATACTCACTCTCCAACCTGGAAATATCATCTCTGAGCCTATAGCCCACATGGCTAAGGCTCTCCTCTCCTCTATGCTATCTAGTATCCATATAGTCACTAGTGTTCCTAATATGGGTAGTTGAAGGATGACATGGAAATCCTCTAATGTGATAGCCACCTTTATCACATCCCCATCCACATCCAATCTAAAAGCTTTGGTCAACCATTCCCAATAACCAAGGAACATGACCAACACATCCATACTGAGGGGGATCTTGCACATATCCAATATACCTCTTAGACCCATGGCTACCAATCTAGCTTTGTCTCTATTTGTCAAACTCTATAACAAATCCAATAACCAAGACATGTCTAACGACTTCCAAAACTATGGCCATCTATGTAATCAAGAAAATAACAAAGGATGTATTAGTTCCTCCATGCCATGTATAATCATAATACATTCTTTATACATTCTATTATTAATAAAAAGTAAGCATAATTTATTCATTTTTATCCTATTTTGATCCTTGCCCTTCTTTGGTCATTTCAAGCCATTCTAGCCCTCTTTTGGATTTTTACATGCTTTTTCTTGTTTATTATGATTCCCTAGTCAACCTAATTTGACCAAAATTTCCCTATTTTTGTCTTATTTTATCCTAAATTTCTTATTTTTCCTCTTATCTTCCTCTCCCTGGTGTGTAAGTTTCCATTTTGACCCTTACAGACCAACTAAACACTTATCCACTAGGTCTTAGTTTGAAAAATACACTAGGTTGACATATACCTACTAGGTCAACCATATGGATTTTACCCTATTTTCAACCTACTAGGTTGACTTGGTCGACCTAGTAGGTTTAGTCTGATGACCTAGTATATTTTGTTAAAAATATGATTTTTTTTAATTTTCTCCCTATTTCCTTTCAACCTATTTCCCATCCTATTTTTTACCATTATAAACTAATTTTGTTAATTTTTGACATGTATAAATGCTTAAAAAAATCACTTAATTCAATACAAATTTCAAAAACTAGTTTGAGATCCATAGTTGCATACCTGTAGTGCATCTATTGTCGCCTCTAGGTGTCTCCCTCATCTAGCATGTCACTCCCTCACCATCCTAACCTTGTTTGGTCTTAAAGAGATCTATTTTATCATTTCACAAGTCAAAATTCCAAATGACTTCTCTTTTTCCTATTTAAAACCACTTTTTAGCAGTTCAAATTCTTCAATTATTTTCCTTCATATTTCTTGTTTCGCTCATATATTTGTTTTTGCTCATCCATTTTGCAAACTGTAAAATGCATTAGAATCATGATGACGTAGAGATTATTTTCCATTATGATATGCCTATCTTCAATGAATTTTGATTTTTGGCTATCTTTTACATTAACTTCTACAGGTTTAGCTAGTGTGCTTTACATTGGATGCCTTCACTTTCTTGTAGTCTTTTTCTTTATCTACGACACTAAGGTAAGTTAAAGGTATGTGTTTTTCAATTATATATTTTTATTTATTTTATTTTCTGATTACTACACCATAATTAGCATCAGTGTTATGTGTTATCATGTTCTACCTTCGAAGCACCATCTTGTGTTACACTTATGTGACATGTGATGAGCTTCAATTGGGGCATATATATACACAATATTTTCAAAATTTTATTGATTACTGACACTTTTTATCTTGTAAAAACTTATCAATTCTCAATTTCTCTAAGTTCATGCTTTAAGGGGTGCACCAAGAAAGGGGTGGGTAGACCATCGATACTTCGTAATATTATTGTTCGTTTTACCACTTGCCATCCACACTCTAGCCTCCTAAAATCTTAAACCCTAAGATTAATTCTCTCTTTCCCATTCCAGTCATTATCATGATTTATTCCTTCATTTTTTGCCTTGCTACTCTTTTGACCCATTCAACAAACTAGGTCGACCTAGTGTGTTTTGGAGACATTTTAGCTCTTTTGGTTTGTTAGCATCCTGGCTGACCTAGCACAAACCTAGTGAGTTAGCCCAAAAATGTGCTAGTTGACCTGATCAACCTAGTATGATTGAAATGTCCAAAAGTTTTTAGGTAAGATACTACTATATATACAAGGCCATTTACCACCATTTCATAAAAGAGTGAGTAATCAAGTGAAGAAGTGTGAATGAACATCTGTTTATTGACCATTCTACTTGAGAAATAAAGCTTTAGGATTTAATAATTTCTTTGGAGCTCTGATATTGTATTATAGAGAAGTATTTTGGATGTTTAGGTAGGTTGTGTAGCCTAGAGTTAATATATCTTGGTTATCTTATAAACCACAACAATCTCTTACGAATCACTTTGGCCAAGGGAGAGATTGAGGCTCAACAGGGTTATCTTCAAAGGTAAGTATTCCTAACTTTATTTCTCTTTTATAAGAGTAGACACATAGTGAAATAAGTATCTTCTCTTTCATATATTATGGTTTTGTATACATTGATGTGAGTATATGTATCTTATGTGTGTTTAGTTTAGTTATTATTTATTTATTTTGTTCTAATCCCCACTTTGTGCCACAAGCTTTGGTGTGCACTAGATTAGTTTACTTTTCTTGTTATTATAATAGTTTACTTTCTTGTTTGTTAGCATAAATGAAAAATCAAATCATAGGAATATTTTAGGGTTGTTGTGAGACTGTGTTAGACTGTAGGCTTTGGAACCCTTCCTAGCATGATATGTTGTGACAAGTAATACAAGTGATCCCCTAATCGGCTCTAGTGGGTCCCCATATTGGTTATACCCATATTTAATAAGTGTATACCCAATTAAAAGTGTAGGTGTTCTCTATCTTATCCAATCTAAGATTAATTCATGTACATAATGCAATTTTGATTGCATACATATATCATCCTCATGAAGCTCAATCTCGTGATATCTAGAGTGGAGATCTAACTTGGAGAAAAAATGAGAACCATGAAGATCATTAGTAATAGGGATTATGAATTTATCCTTGATTTTGAGGTGATTAAGTGCATGGAAATAAATGTAGAGGCACCATGACCCATGCTTTTTTTGAACAAGGAGAACTGGGAAAGAATATGGGTTAGTACTTGGGTGAATAATGCTTTGCTTTAGTAAGTCTTGAATGAGCATCTTGATCTTGATATTTTAATAAAATGGTAGTGATAAGGCTTGATGTTGGGAGGAATGCTTCCAAGAAGGAGCTAAATATAGTGGTCCTTTGGCCATGAAAGTGGTAATCCCACTAGTTTGGCAAAAACACATGCATACCTTTGTAGAATGGTTTGTAGAGTAAAAGGAGTAGTGAAGACTATTGATGGTTGAATTTGAATGGAATGGAGCTAGGAAATGATGTCATTTGAATTATTCTTAAAAATATTTTACATATGATGTGAACTTATGATGCTAAAAGATCTTGGTTGTAAGCCTTTCAATGGTGTTTTTTCTCATTGTCTAAAAAATACATCCAAAGTTCAACAAAATCCCATAAGATGGGTCCAAGTGTGTGTAACCATTGGTCTACCAAAACAACATCACATCCATATAATGGTAAATAAAACATGGTGGAGTACAAATTATAATCTCCAATAGAGATACACACATTGTGACACTTATTTTTGCAAGGTAATGTGCCCCCATTGGTAATCATGGCTTCAAAATTGGAGTAAGGATGGATAAAATACTTAGTTTGTTTGGTGATCTGAGGGTCAATAAAGTTATGAGTACTACCCAAATTAATGAGTATTATGAGAGGGAGATTTTTGAAGTAACCCCTGACCTACATGGTTGGTGGGGTAGTGACTCCTGCTAAGGCATGGAGAGAGATCTCTGGTTGGTCTTCTTGAGAAACAAGTTCTATAATCAGTTGAGCTTCTTTTGAATCATCTGTTATATCCTAAACATCTTCCCAATCTTCAATTTTAGGTGGAGAGTCCACATCTAATAGGTAGAGATTTTTCTTGACATATTGATGTCCTCGAGTGAATTTATCATCAGAGTTATAACATAGTCTTTTTTCTCTATGGGTTTACATCTCTGCTTCAATCAAATGCTTGATAGGAGTGGTTTTGGGGGCTGACATTGTTTGAGATCATTATGGATATATATTTTTGAATGGAACAAAATTAGATTTGAATCATTGCAGAGCTATGATATTTTCCTCTGCCAACTTAGCTAACCCTAAGTCTTCCATCATCATATTGGGATGGAACATTTTGACCTCAAATTGAATTTCATCCTTCAGTACACTAACAATGTAACTTCTAAATAATTCAATAGATAATCCCTCTATGTGATTGGCTAGTTTTTAAAATTCTATTTGATATTATCGCATGGTTCTTATTTAATGAAGTTTAGTGAGTGCTCTAGTGAAGTCATCAAAAGTAATGGGGCCAAACCATTGCAAAATGAGGGTGCAAAAATTGGTCCATATGGGTTCATAATGAGCCTTGGTATACCAATGATACCATTGAAGGGATTCAAGTTCCAAATGAAAGGATGCAAGTGGGACCTTGTTGGCATCAAAAGTATTATGCAAACTAAAATATTATTCTACCTGATAGATCCATCTAATTAGATCTGCGCCATTAAATTGAGGAAAATTTAGCTTTGGCCCATGATAATTGATGAAAGAAGAAAACCTAATGTCTGAAGAAGACTTTGGATGCCATTTTTTGTTCATGGTGGTATGTTGAAGACTGAGGAAGATAATGTTTTCATCAAGATCTTTGATGTGGGTCTTGAGGGCAGCAATTTCATCCTCTATGTTTTTTGCTCCTGTTCAAGTTACTACCATGACCCGAATAACATATACATATGTTTTTTTTTGAAATGGATAGGCAAACTAGAGTTAAGACATGTTTAGTAAGGAAAGTTTGAATTTGGGTGAAAACAGAAGGGGTAAAGGCAATTTTAACAATTTTTTTACATAGTGGGAATATGATTGATGAAGGCGAGGGTAATTTTAGGAGTGAAAATGAAAAAACTATAAAACTGGTCAAAGAGGGATAAAGGATTAGAATGAGATGATGAACACAGTGGAAAAAAATTGAGGCAAATAGATAAAAATAGAAGGTATGGTAAAACCCAAAAAAAGGGAAAATTGAGGTTTGCAAGAATTAGGAGTGGAATTGGGATATAAGACTCAAATAAAAAATGTATGGAATGTAATTTTAGGTATTTGGATAAAGTTTGAGGATCAAGGGGGTTATAGATAGAAATATATTACAAAAAACAAAAAAAAATTACTCAATGACAGCTCTTGGTTTTCCTCACAAATTCATCTCTCAGTGATAAATCTTGGTTTCCCTCACAAATTTATCTCTCAATGATAACTCTTGGTTTTCCTCACAAATGAGAACTACTCAATTGGGAAGGGGCCATTGTCCATTTCAGTGGCAGGTCCTCTCAATAGGCTAGTTACTTTAGGGTTCCTGTGGTACTCTTCACAATGAGTTTTAGGGCTTTCACCCAAGCACTTCCCATAGTTATGTAATCAGGTATTACCCTAATCCAAAATATATTATTGTGATACAAAAAATTATTTAAATGAATTATGCCACAAAACAGAGTTAATTTTTTTGAAAAATTATTGAAAGGAATTATGTAGAAGAATAGAGGTAAGACTTTATGAAAAAAAGGTCATGGAAAGCGCTCTGATATCAGATGAGAGGATCCTCTTGCAACAAATTGATAAATATTCCAAAATAATTGATTTATAAAATTAGAAAAAACACTAAAATGATTATATTGATTACATGCCACTTTGAGGGGGAAACCTCCTTTGAAAAAACTCAATATAATAAATTCATGGATGCATTCATTGGCCTCAACACCTATATATAAATTCTAATCTAAGCAACTACTACCTCCCATGAATGTGGGATAAAAAAAAATGCTCACGGGATGACTTACAAAGCATGTGTGTTCATAACAACTACTAAAATAACAAAGTAAAGAGAAAAGATATCATGGGTTCATAACAATTTTAATTTACATGAATGTGTAGGTGTTTTTTAATTATGATAGTCACAACTTAAACATTTAACAAAAAAATTGCTTTCAAATATTTGTTGATGGATCACCCTATTTCAAAGTGTGAATTTTTGTATTTATTGGAAGGATCTTGGCTAAGGTTTTTAAGGTTGCCTTTATCCCTATTCATTTGCATAAAAATATATGAGACTTTTATAATAAGCCTATTTTTTATATGACTCTGGATTTAGACCTATCAATTGCATTGGTTTAAAATTCCCCTTGTCTTTTTCAACAAGCCTATTTTACATAGATCATGATCATGCCACCAAATTATGTTTCTAGAGTGTGATCATTTAACCAAAAATAGATTATATTTATACATGCAATATTACTAATTCTAAAATATAACTTTTTTAAAATAATATTTTATTAATTTAACTTTATATAGAATATCATGATTTATTTGTGAGATTGATCATTTGATATGATTTAAACTTAAATGATTGTCTGGGTTAGTATGATGCTTAGAGGAATGACATTTGATAAAAATACATCAATTTATTTGGTAGCTAAAAAAATATACAAGGTAGAGAATGACATCACTTCTGATAAACTTGCTCCTTTTAAGGTACTTAATGCTTTATTCAGCTCATGGGTTCAAAGCCACTCTTCCACCCTTTATAAAATTTTATATGGTTTTTATTGATGTCGAGTTGAGTTTTCAATTTTTAATTCTACTCTTTTACAATATTGGCAGTGTAGATACTAAAATATGGTTTTAGATACTTGACAATGCCACTTTTGACTTACCTTCACCATATATAACTTATGCACATATTTATGACTCTTATTTGGCATTATTTCATATCCACATGCTTTCTATGAGTTTGGCCCTCTGATTTTGCTATCTATAACCTACAGGTACCTCTCAGTCTGTGACTAACTAGCTAAATATTTTGCTTGGACATCTTTAGATCATCAGATCCACATTCATGTCTTCTAGACATTAACATTAGGGTCTACTAATTTTGTTGATGAAAATGACCTAAGGGTGATGTTATTTACCTTCTCCAAATAATAGTTATTTTTTAAAATTAAATCATTTATATGGGTTGGCCCATTTTCCTAACATGTCGATGGAGTGATAAATTACCCAGATGGACTCATATAAATACAAGTCAAACCCACACTTAGGACTCATTTGGCACTTATTTATCAAGCATTTATACATTATTTCACATTAAAAAAATCTTCCATATTCTTTCCAAATTGTAAATTAGTCACTAGGATTTATCGTCAACCAAGTCTGAAGCACATTAAGCCAAATCAAGAGTAAATATTATCAAGTGTTAAAATCTAGGTTCTAAGTGCATTCATATAGCAAAGGAGCACAATTGCACATTCACATTAAGGGGAAGAGTTATGTGTGGCTTGACTTCCCTCTTTGAATAATTAGATATATAGGCAATAGTCAATCACTAATAGAGGTGATTAGAGTCAACTCAAAGCATTACACTTCTTAAGTTTTTATAGGTTTATACCCCTTACAAGTGGACCTAGGGTCTTAAGGACAATAAAACTTATTTATGGAGTTTTTCACATAGTCATGCATCAAGATAAAACATATAAATGTATCAAAAGTAGGTGAAATTGATTGTATGGTCATAGAGATCCAAATCAACCCTAGACAGAAACATTAGCCTCAGTTACTAATGTTGACAAATCTTCCCTAGCCTTATGATAGTGACCCTGTGCACATAGATAGATAATTCCATATCTTAATGACTCATAGGATTATTTCTATCCCTTTTATATTGTCAGAAGTTAGTCATAGTTAGTTAGTGAATCACAATAGAAAGTATCTTAACTTTTTTAGTACTTTCTAAATTTAGCGTGCATGCCACTTATCAAATATAATTTAATATTTTACATTCATATTCATGCTTAATTATCATACTTTACAATCAAAATTACCTTCAAGTTTATAACTTAGTTATGGTTGTACAATCTAAATTAGGATAAAATATATTGATAAACCTGTATATTGCTTAAATTGTGTCAAACCCTAGGTCTCCTTTAGGATTTCACCCTTATAGGGTTTTTAGTTTATTATTTTAATCTTTCATTTTTAAATTTTATTTCTCATTCACCTATGTTTACACTTGTTCTAAAAGTTTTACTTATGCTTGTGTTCCTTGGCATCTTAGGGTTTTGTGAATTATATATTCCTAGCCATTACCAAAACACTAATAGTTCTCATTTTATGGATTTTTTTATCATATCATGCTTATGCCAATAAATATGTTGTCAATACATATCACTAGAATGTGAAATCAAAAATGCCTCTATGTGTTAGTTATTTTTCCCATCCTCAAGGTCATAATAACTACTTTCCCTCATAAGAGGTCCATGATATCACTAAACCAAGAAGTAGGGTTCATCCTCTTGATGGTATTTATATGCATTATAATTACAAAATTTTCATGCCAATTAGAACTAAATAGTTTATTATTTACATTCATTGACTAAGCTTATACACCATTAAGTTTAACTAGTTTTGCTCAATCACTATTATTTCATTATAAAAACTAATAACAAAATCAATTACTCAATCTCGGTTTGGATAGGCATAAAATAAATGTCATTCCCAATGATTTAATTAAATAATATCTTATTATAAGCTTAAGTAAAAAAATAATTAATTAACCTATTAAAAAGGTTTACTTAGCGAGCTAATCAATTAATGTAAAATAATAAATAATTATTTAACTTTATAACTTAATAAGGAATATTTCCAATAATTCATTTAAATAATATCATATAAATTCTTAGGTGGAAAGGAATTATTTGACTTATAAAAAAGATTTATTCACTAAGCTAGTTAAATAAAACAATTTCCAGGAAGATTTAAATAACACTCTTTAAGGGTAAGAAGAAAAACAATTTATTTAATAAGTGGTCTAAGAAATCTTATATGTATAATTAATCAAATAAAATCAATTATAATAAAATAAAGTCAAAAGTCTTTTCCCACATGTAAGTGGAGGAATAAATCAGAGCTATAAGATTAAATGATTTTGAGCCCTAAGATCTAGAGATTCCAAGTGTTGTCCTAATTTTTTATGTAATCAAATAAAAGTTATTTTTTAAGTTTTGTCTCTCATTTTTACTTTATTTTATTTTCAAGTTAGAGGATTGAGGAGGAAAATATTGGAAAAGAAAAAATCTTATAACTTGAAGATCTATTCTTTTTTATTTTTTGAAATACACACACACACACACACACACACACACATATATATATATACACGCTTTTGACCAGAGTTGTAACTAGTCTAGGACAAAATCAGGGGCCTAGATCTCCAAGTGATCATCTATCACATGTATTAGATTTATCAATAATTGTCACAACTGGTCTAAGAATACCAATAATGACCACAATTGACCTGAAAATACTAATGAATGGCCACAACCGGCCCAAGAATACCAATAACATCCACAACCAGCCCAAGAATACCAATGAACGATCACATCCAACCTCTGATACCATACTGAGATTTGAATTTAGATGGTGGTTGAAATAACCAAGTCACTTTACCAACTCATCCACATCTCATTTAATATATATACATGTATATTAAAATACACTAAATATCTTTAATTTTTAAAATGTATTGTACATATTATTTATTATGCATTACACATATATATACATATAATATTGTGTTATTATTATTTATCTGGTTGACCCCTTGTGGCCTATGGCCTATGACTAGGGCCGCAATAGGGTCATCGACACAAGGTTTTCACGGGTATAGGGTTAGGCAGCTGTTCGAACTCCCTCCCTCCTTTTAATGAAAAAGAGGGTTTAGCGAGGGTAGGGGTCAGCTTAGTCACTTCCCCTTCCCTCTCTTCACACACACACACACATATATATATATATATATATACACATATATATATATATATATATATATATATATATATATATATATACACAATTTTTTATATTTATTCTTTTTATATATTTATTAAATTTTATTTTACGTAATTAGATTTAATATATATGGCTATATATAATTGGTAATATGTGTATTGTCTCATTTTGTTCTATTTATTATTTTTGTTAATTTATGAATATCACTATTTTTGTATTTTTATTATTTTACTTCCATTCAACATATATATAAAGTATTTGGTTAATTAAATATAATGTATAAATATACATATATATTTATATTTTAAAATAAAAATATAATCATTATATCTTAATTATAAATATAATGGCACTAATAATTGTATTTATTTTTTAAATGCTCATAAACTAATATAAGATTAAATTGAACAACTTTTAACATTCTAAAATGAATGTATTATCATTTCCTTTTTCATATGAATGAATTTATAATAATAATTTTCACATTCGGATTTCAACTCTTAAATAAAGAAAAGGGAAGTAAAGAGAGAAGTATTTTGTTTAGTGTCACAATTAAATGCAACAACATGATCAATATAACAAATATATGGAAAATGAGCAATTATATGGAACAACATGATCAATATAACAAATATATGCTGTGAAGATGATCCTGGAATTAGAAGACTAGGGTCTTCTTTATTGTTATAGTTTTTGTTCTGGTCTTGTCTGCTGGATGTTATAACTGGTTCTGAAATTTGGTTATTAGTTTTAAACAGCATGATAAATATAAAAAATATATGCATTTTTAAAAATGATTTGTAATCACATTTTTTTGTCACAATTATATATATTGTTTTATCATAATCATTGTAATAACTACTTCTTTCAACACCTATGTGAAAGAGGGAAGATTACATTTTTATAAGTAAATAACACAACTTCAAGAGAGTTATTTTTTATTTATAATCACAATCTTATTTAAGATTCAAGGGAAAGAAAAACATGTAATATATTTTCCTTTTAAAACTATTCAACTATTTTGAACAAGAATATACATTATATCAAAATGCTACAAGGATAACTTCAACTTCACATTTCATTCACAATATTTACTTGTATATCATATCAAGACTTTTTTGCATTTTCACTAAACATATGAACAACTTAATATAGAAATAAATGTAATGAACATACAATATTTTTAACAAATAACCTTTTGCATATTGATAAAGATAATTTAAAAGGAAGAGGAGGTAGAAACATTCTTACAAAAATTTATTCAAAAAGAAAATCCAAACACTTCCAACAAGATATAAAAGGGATAAACCTTAAGTCCACATAGCCAAGATCATTGTCTCATTACAATCCACTTATAATAATCCATAAAAGAGATGTCTAAGGTTACAATTTTTAACAAGACTTCATAACAAAATGTCATCCCTCAACCAATGATTCACAATGGAGAAGAATTTATTCAATCAACATGAAAGACTTGAGATGTCAAAAGAATATAAGAGAGCAAATATCATGCCACAACATCAAGCTCCAAACTCCAAAAATAAAAACCTGCACACAAGTAGTCAAGCATCAAGGATAATTCAAGAAAACACTAAAATAGGCCAAAAAAAGGTGCTTGACCAGCCATCCTATATGCATCATCGCATGAAAACCTCACCAAATGAGATTCATGTATAGCCTCCCCCAAGCCCAAAGGAAAGAGGCATGCCTCAATTCATATGCACAATTAAATTTTTTGAGAGGGCAATGGTTATAGGTGCCAAAAATTAAGAAAACAAAATAACAAAATATTCAAAATGGAAATAAAAAGAACAAGTCACAAATAATTCACTAAAGGGAAGAGAAGAAGGCACTTTATTTTTTATCACATAAGTTCATTAATGAACACAAAGGCTTACAAAGCCAAATAAAATAGTGCTTATCAAGTAATAATTTTTCTCCATATACCTTGAAAAATACATCATGCCTCTTTATACCTCCCATAACCCTCCTTATAAATCCCATATTTCATAAAAGAGAGTGGCTTTTAAACCTTATTAAAAAATTCCACATCTTATAAGTAAGTTCATGCCTCTAAGGATAGAGTGGTCTTGTCCATCAATCCATTAGTAATAACTTCACTCTCTCATTACCAAATACAATAACTTTTTCTAACCCTAAATGGGTGGCATAGGGGTTCTCCCAATACCTATACCTAATATTCATATAACAACAAAATAAGAAGGCAACAAGAAAGGAAAATCATGGAAACAATACAAAATGGAAAAAACTTTAAAACACAAGCTTCAAATCAATCAAAAATATTTGTTCATTTTACTTGAAAGGAGATTCATTCAAGAGAAAATAAGATAATAAAGAGAATTCAAACATATAAAATATGTTAAGTAAAAGACGTACCTAAAACCAAAAGCTCCACTTGTCAATTTTACAAAATCCTTTCTTCAATCACCCAAGCTCTCCAACAATCCAAAATGCATAAACCCAAAAAGACCAAAAAAGGTCCTTAAAAGGAGAAGACGAAAAAAAAAAATGACCAATGAGAGGTTGACATATAACCATCCTCATCCCAAAGACGTGACCTCCCTCCATAAATTTCTCTTACAAACCTCATAAATATCCTTACACACTCACATGTGTATTTTTTCCACTCAAATACATAACACAACTCTTTTGTAAAAAAAGAGAGGGTTGTTTGTGGAATTAAAATCTAGGCCATAAAATAAGGTATATATGACCAAAAAGTGGTCAAAGATATTTGAAAAACCTACATATCCAATGGGTATAGGTATGGGCCCAAAAAGAGCTTGTAAGACAAGGTTTACTTGTCAAATACTCAAATAAAAAGGTGGTTAAGGGATAATTTCAAGATTACACACAAGATTTGGATTTATGGGTCAACCCAACCCTGACAACTAGGTTGATTGACCTCATATAGTATTAATTTAGGTTTAGTTTGATTATACTAAAATAAATGGTTTAGGCTAAATCATCATAATTTCAAATAATAATAATTAGACACACACACACACACACACACACACACACACACACACACACACACACACACACACACACACACACACACACACACACACACACACACACACACACACACACACACACACACACACACACACACACACACACACACACACACAAAAGAGTATAAAATAATACATTTAACAATTTAAAAAATGAATGGGTCTAATATTTAAAGGTTTGAAAGGGTTTAAGATGTGCATATGGTCTATTGTGGGATGTCTGAGTCCTTCATAGTCCCACCTTTGGCCTCTCTGTAACTTGAACATAATAAAAATATTAAATACATCCATGGAAAAATAATCGATATTAAGAATAATATGAAACATGTGTATATTTACATAATTTACCACAAAAACATCACAAGACTAGCTATATATCTTGGTTAGTTTAGTAATATCAACAATAAAACCATGATATAGATCATCATGCCATTCAATAACAATAATTAGATAGAAAAATACATCTAATTAAACAATCATGTTTAGTAATTATACATACAAATAATATTAGTTGAACTAGCTAAAAAAGGTCCATAATGAACAAAATATAAAGTGTGGGCACCTCATGCCTCCATATAGTCCAACACATATCCATAGAGTCCATAAAACATAACAACATATATGATAGGAAGTGATATCAAAGTGGGGTCTCACATGCATATTCATTCTTATCAACCTATGAGTAATAATGTATCTTATGTGACTAGCAATTTTAAAATAAAATTCAAGATTTGAGTCTATATTTTAAATCACTTAAATATGAGATTACACATCTAATGAAACCTGAGCATGCAGCTGTCAATTATTCCTTTGACTCTTTATTCAAATACTTTGTGCCTCAAAGGAATTCATCTAAAGTATGGGCTAAAAAATATTATACATCAATATTTATTGGGTAAATAAATTCACCTAAGTCTAATGAGTCTTCAAGAGAAACAAATCAACATTTTTGGCCTCTTATATGGTAATCAACACCTTATTGCACTTATCATAAACTTATGGGACATCATACAAAAAGTTGTCAAGCTTTAAAACACCTTATGTAGGGAATTATTAATAGTGGTAATTTTCAATTAAATATATCCATGAAGGCACCACTATATTCAAGTTCACCTCCTATAATTGAGAAGCCTACTAAGACCATGGTTATGATCTCAAATGAACACTTACATAAGGAACAATTAGAACAATAAAGGTTACAATAAGAGAAGTTAAAACAAGATAAGTTTCAAAAAGAAAATTTGAAAACAGAAACACAGGTTATGCAATAAATCATCTTTAAGAAAGGGTTTCTCAAGAAGGAATTTAAAAAGTAAGATATACCTAAAAAGGCTAATGTCACAAGCATAGTTTCAAAATAGGCAAATACAAAGCATTCCTTATATAAAGAGCCTTTGACTCTTAGTCCTTACAAAAATGGCTTGAAATGCACCAATGTTGTGATTTATAACACTATTTAAATGAATGTGTATAGCGTAAAACTCCTAAAATCTAATGGATATAATAAGGAACACTTATATAAGACTACTTAATCTAGATCATTCATTGAATCCATTGAGATTCCTATCACACTTGGTCCAAAAACATGTTCAGTTATATTTAACATTTACCTTGATTTAGCCTAATATAATGTTGAATTAGGAATACCATGGTTAAGAAAAATGGGAGTGAAACTTGGTAAGAATCATGACTATATTATATTTGATCATGAATGTGAGACTATAACTATTTCAAGGGATGACACATCTATAGAGCAAGACAAAAAAGCAAAAAACACTTCTGCAAAGAATGATATAATTGCCTATACATATTTTTATGAAAGATAATGAATGTGGTGTAAATCATTTCAATGGGAGTGTTCTTAAAAATACAATATCATAGTTACAACATCATGATTTAGTTACCAATAAGGCTCTAAATTATGCACAATTCTTATTTTTAAGTGGCTAGAAAAAAAATACACACCTCATTTGTCCTTTTAGGGTGATTCCATGGATTAGTTAATCACACATAATCTATTTTATATGGCTTCTTGATGCTTTCTTGATTGCTCATTTATTTTTTTCTTATATCTTGGAACACATTGTGAACATGCACTTTTGCATTGGATCACTCTTCTAGTCTTTGGTTTTTTGGTTTTTTAGATTTCACTTGTGATTTCAATCCCAATTTTGACATCTATAACAATGATCCTTTGTTACTTTATTCTTCATGGTAGTCCTTATATGCATAGTTTAAAAAAAAAACAAACCTGATTTGTACTCTCAAATATTACAAAAAAATCAAATGGTTCTATCATCTACAAATGTTTATTTGTTGGATCTGCCTGGAAGCCTTTTGCATAGTTTCCTCCATTTATGAGTCAATAATGTGATGCTACAGACAAAATATGATAATTGTCATAGGAAATAGTGTAAAAAATAACACTATATCAATATAAATACATGTTTAATATAATTATGTCATGCATTGAGCTTACATAATCACATACAAGCATATATTCTATGAAAAGAAAATGTACATTTCTTCTTCCACATCCCCCTCCACCACCTAAATAGTCTTTTGATTTATGATGTGGAGATTCATGTATATAGTGGGGGCATGTTACATGTTTTCACTTGGTCTACAAAGTCATGCTATTACGTCTAGTACACATTATGCCTTCACAAATGTTATGAATTATTCATATCCCTCTAATTCTTCTATTTTTGAAACCTTAGTACTTGATCTTGCTTATTGGTATTGATGTATATTCTAATTTCAAGATAAATTAAAAATACAAAAAATAAATATATGAAAAATATTAAATGTTCAAAAATAAAAAAAATGGGACCTAAGCACATAATGATTACTACATTACACTATTTATGTTGTTATTTGTCACATGTTTGGTAGGTAGCATTTTTTTTTTTCATACACATGCATTTCATGGTATGAAAGTGTGATGCAAAACATACAAATCATACATGGACGCATAGATGTTGGACTCTCCTATACCCAAAGGCCATGCCAATGTTAGGGGAATCTTATTCCACAAGTCACATTATCTTAGGTTATATCTTTTTATGACCTTTTTATCATGTTGAAATACATAGATCACTTACACATCTTATTACGTTACTCATATCTTACACAATGTGTGAGAGCCCTATTTTCACAATTCTTACTTTAGACATGTGTTATACACACATCTTATTGAGATGTGATTTATGTATTATTGAGACATAAGGTGTTATTGAGTCCTTATGACTAATATAATAATTCTATATATATTATGTGTTGATGTTGATTTTTTATGCCAAAATAATTATTTACTTCAATTAATGATGATTATATTATTTGTGATGTCAATTTATTTACAATATTTTGGTTGTTTATTGATATCATACTACTAGAGCTATTATCATTCAACATGTATTTGATTATACATATGTTAATATGATTGATATTAATTTATTACCATTGACATGTGATGCCTTAGATATGTCATGTGCATGTTATGTGGATTGAGACCACTTGTATTTTTTATATTTTATAGCCTCAGCTATCTAGGATAGGAAATTTTATGTGCACAATGTTATGTAGGTGATAGGGGATGTTGACAAATGAACTAGGACTATGCTATCATGATCACATCATTGGTAGTGTATACACCCTAATTTGGTCAAGTAATCACAAGTAATATGCCTTTTATTTTTCTTGCATAGGAAGGTCTTAATGATATATGTGACTCTTGTTTACATGGTTATGTTGGATCTTTTGGTATTTTTTATGTCCTATTTTCCCTATTTATTTCACCCTTAGCAGTCCTATGTCATCCCCTTCTAGTCATAGAGGTTCCATATTTATTATGCCCAATATGTACTTATTTTTGTAACTTTAGGACATTAATGCCATAAGCGGATACTAACACCACAATGCTAGTCTCTAACTTTGGTGCTAGTGTCCAATATTCATTTTCTTACCATGTTTTGTGTCCTAAACCTTTTTTATCCTTCTCTTATGATTGTATCTTTCCTTTACATCTTGTCATCTAGTGAACAAGGGTCTTACCTTCAAATCAAAGTTATTTCTATATAAAGAGCCTCACAAGGCATTTTACTTATGGTAGTTACTATTTTGGCACATAATTACATAAAATTACTCAATAGTAAAACTCAACATACTACATACTACTTAGCTGTCACACCTAGATCTACATGCTTAATCAAAGAAGGGCCTAAGTGAAAGTCATTCTAGTATACCATGCACATTGATTATGCATGTTCTCTAAGGGAGAAATACATGTATCTTAAGATTTTGAATAACACACAAATGTGGATTACTTCTTATTGAGCACACACTTATACTGAGAGGGGGTGAATAATTATAAGGTAATATTTTACTTTTGTAAATTGATAATCACAATAATATCAATCACACAACATCAAAAATTAAGAACACAAGATTTACATGGAAACCCTTCAAAATAAAACCATGAAGAAAAGGACTGCTTGGATCTACTTTACAAATCCAACCACAAATAAATTTTTTTTACAAAATTTGTAAGCACCAACCTATTGGAGACACCAATCCCCATTGCTAAATAATTTTTAGGCTCCAACCTACTAGATACACAAATCCCCACTACTAAATAATTTATAGGCACCAACATATTAGAGACACCAATCCCCACTACTAAGCACTGTAGATTAGGATTAAAAATCAAGTTAGTCAAACATTAGTCCATAAATCCAAAATAAATGCATAGAGAACTAACTAACTAAGCCTCTCTATTCAAGGGGAATTTGCAAACAATAATGAAGAAGCAAATAAAATAAAACATACTAGTTACCTTCTCAAATGGATTCCATCATCCAAGAGCGGCTCAAAAATGTGTTCTCCCCTGATCAATAATATTTTTATTTATCAAAAATGGTGTCAAAACTCCTCCATGGTCTCAAGAACACTTTTCAAAAACTAGACTCAAGATGTAAAATCACTAAATTAGCCTATGAATGAAGCTTGCAACTAAAATCAATGGTCAAATGTAAAAGATCATGGAGATAATTAAACATAATAACATTACACAAATCAAGCTTAAAAATGATGTCCATGACTTCTCTATTTATATATTTTCAAGAATGACCAGAATCAACCATGATCGTCCATCTCAAGATTGAGATGTGTGGTCATGGTTTAATTGAATTATGTAATTAAAATCTATAATTATCCTCATCATGAATTTTTAAGAAAGGAAATTAATGAGGCATGGGAGGTAATAAATAGGCATGGGAGACCCATAATCTTGATATTTTATGCACTTATGGCTTGATGGATGCCACCCCATAGATGACATCACCCGATGATGTAGATAATAGAAATTGATTTCCAAAAATAAATATTCAACAACTCTCATAGAAAATCCACTTAAGATCTTGATTTGGATTAATTATTCTTAAACAAGGTTAATCAACATTTGTGTAATTATTTGGAAATTGGCCCTTAATTAATCAAAATGGTCAGAAAGTCATATTATTGAGTTGTAATTTGACTCAGGAAGAATTGGAAGGTGACACTAGATGTGTTGGAACCGTATTCCCATTTAGGATGTTTCCAACACAAAATAACAAAGGAATGTGATGTGTACCGATGAATTTAGAAGAAAAGAGTGATATAGATCACAAAAAGTTGAAATCATCATTTTGACTCAAAATGAATTGATCAAAATTAGCTGACCCATAAATTGCATTGCCCCATTTAGGGATAATTTGACCTAAATTGGCACTTGTAAATGACAAGTTCCAACTATTTAGTGTGTTTTATGAATTTTAACCTAAAATGTGTATTTGATTGTAATTCAAGTAAGATTGACAATTTCAACATAAGTGGTGTTAGGATTTGGATGTCTATAAGTACCAACTTAGCAAGATACACCAATATCTTATTTTTGAGGCACCAACCTCAACTAAAATAATATTCCACCTTACTATTGTTTCTTCATCAATGAATGATGGTAAATTCAATTTCCTCTTTTTCTTCTCCACAAAAATCTACTTATGCTTGAATGATTGAAATAATTAATTTCATATCTTTCTCAACCTTTTATCCACCTTATATAACCTTCAAAGGCTCTTCAAAAAGGAGGCATCCCATCCAAGAGGCACCTATTCCTCAAAACATGTGTCTATTGTTATTTTTTTTGACATTTCCATTCATAATTCCATTGACATTTCCATTGACAATTCTATTGATATTTCCATTGATAATTTTGTTGACAATTTTGTTGGCAATTCTGTTGGTAATTACATTAAAATCAATTATAATTCTTTTGACATAAATGATAATATTCCAACAATATCCCTCTTTATCATTGATGGAAAATCTATATATAAAATCCCCTTTTCTATATTTCTCCTCCTTTTCTCCCCCTTTTTTTAATTCTCCCCCTTTGACATCAATGACAAAGGGATGTTCATTATACTTTTATCCATAAATAAATCATGGGAAACATCCATGTCATGTTCTTCAACATCACCAAATTGTATGATTGTCTTCCTACTCTTCCCTATCCTTTTTCATAAGGACTTATTTTCTCATTTACTCTCCTTGAATTTGATCAAATATAAGATTTTTAACATCGTCTACATCCATCTAGATTGTCTCTAGCTTCTCAAGTGGTAACTCCTCTTTTCCACTTCCCTTGAGTCTCAAGGTAAATTGCTTCTCTTTATTCTTAAGTCTTATTACTTGGAGATTTTGATTTAAATCATATTCAAAACCTTCATAAAGAGTGATTGTGAAATATTTTGGTGAGCCAAACACAAATGCAACAAATGGTTTGATAATATGTTATCATCCAATATTGTAGGCAATAAATAACCAACTCCTTCAATAAAATTACTGATAGATTAAAATACAAGAGTAAAGGCATACAAACTATCATTATATAAGATATGAGAATTTTAAAATATTTCACGAGATTAGTAGATCAAATAATTGATCATTCATTTTAACCACATCCTACAAAAGTGGATCTTCAATAGACATCCATGTCTCCAAGTTTTTTTTTGTTCTTTTCTTGGAACATAAAATTTGTCCAGATCATCTTTCTCATTATTCTCTCTAAAAATATATTTTCTCTCTAATATTCTATGAGAACTCATTATTTAAGTTGTATTTTCACCAAAATGATCTATAAACTATAGTATACCTCCTACTAATAAATAGTTTACAAAACAATCTTTTAATTTCTCAGTTTTCATGATTTAAATGAATCTAAAAATGATCAAAAAATTAGAAATTTGGCTGATATAAATTGTTCAAAATCTAATTTTAAAATTATCCAAATTCAATTTAATCAATTGTTTGATCAATCAATCCATATTTCACTTATATTTATTTTCTCTAAAATGTTGTAAGCTGATAAAATATGCTTTTAAAAAAATTAAATTTGATTGATTAAATGCAAAAAATAAATCAAAAAGCAAAATAAAGATGACACTAGAATTGTTTATGAAGTTTGGAAATTGCCTATATCTCTAGGTTCATTCAAATTGATCCATTAAACTATCAATTATAAGTAAAAATTAAAAACTTACAATACCATAATGGAATCTCAAAACCTACAAATTTGTGCCATCAGACCTTCAAAAAACTTTGACAATGCTCAGTTATTGTCCTCCACTTTCCCAAAGCACTTGATGAATCTCTTCCCAACATTCTACATCAAAGTATCAATTAAATCACTCAAAAATACATATAATGAATACCAAACTGGAAGCAAAAATATAACAAATGAAACATCTTGGAATTTTGAACAAATTTCTAGTTTACCTTGAGATATGAAAATGCATCTAGATTGGTCAAAAATGCTAATTTTGACAAACTGCTCCTTATAAATTTTTACATAGTCATTACCATGTACAAATATAATTTCATGCCTTTTATAACACCTACAAATGTGTGGCAGATTTGTAAGTTTGCTTAACCATTTTTCCATAGGTCATGGGTTCAATTCCCATAGTGGATGCTTGGACCAACCACCTAGGTCGTAGATTTTCACTAGGTTTAAAATCCCACATGCATTAGTTTATGAATTAACATAAGCCTAAAATAGGCTACCATTGGTGTAGGTGATGTGGCTTAGGCCACGTCTACAAATTTTGATACACCAAACTTAGTGGTAACCATGCCAAACTTAGTCAATTGAGCTTGGTTTAGAAGATCCCATGGATATGAATTCGGTCTTCGAGTTTGGTTTAGAACCTATAGAGTTAGATGGCTTGGATTTAGTTGGAACTGCCTATGAGTTAGTTGAGCTATCTGGATGGTGTAAGTAATCTTGAGATGCATATCTAAAACTTGTAGAATGACTTGGATAAAAGAATAATGTGGTGCAGACCATGTGGTGGCTTGATGACCCACCATGTGGACCTCTCCAAATGCTTCTCATCCTATGAGATGCACCAAAATATATATGGTATTTGGTTTAATGATTTTGGATTATTAGTCTCACATGTATCATGTAAACAATATAGAGGCATATATAAATAAAAATGTAACAATGGTAATATGAAATAATAGAGGCAAAGGCATCCCTCCACAAAAACAGTGTGTTAATCCTAGCAGAGGGTCCCTAGCTAGTAAATAGTGGGGCCTATTTATCTCAACATGAATGTCAAATACTAGAGGTGAAAACCAAACACCCTTTAATATTGCACTACCACATGTCACTTTCCAATTAGTCCACTTGGCAACCACACATGCATCCACATCTCTATTTAATGTTGACCATTTTTGATCAAAACTTTGACTAGTGATATCTAGAGCATATGATGTCCATTTTATGCATTCCAATAGGTGTTGGAAAGATCTTAGAATGATCTTAATTATTTTACTAGTTTTAAGTGATCTTGGGAACTTATGACACCTAAAAATACCATCTAGATCACACATACCTAATAAGACCCTTTTGGTCTCCAAAAGGAGAATAATCCACTGAATTTGCTAAATGAATCTCTACATCACACCGAAGTACACAAACCAGAATATAGCATAATGGTCAAGGTTGAAAAATGTATTGTAATGCCAAAATTATCATAATAAATGGATTAGTGTAAATAGACATAAAGTTCTTCCCAAAGAGGTAATGTCTAACTAAACCTATGTGAATTAGCCAATACTTTAACTACAGAAGTAGATTAGTATGGAATAGATAACTAAATGACAAACATAGGTGAGTGTCCATTGACCTTGAAAAAATGTCAATATACTCTACAAAATATCATTGGAATGAATCAATATGAAATATATAACTAATGCCAAACATAAGCAAGTGTCCATTGATCTTATGAATTGTAAGTACTATAAATGATCAGTATGAAATAGACCACCAAATGTCAACAATAGGCAATGTCCACTGACCCTATGAAACTATAAATCATGATAAAATATCACTATAAACTTCACTACAAAATATCATGGAAATGATTCAAAAATCAAACTAAAAAATGCCTACAATAAGGTTGAGAGTTAGACTGAATCCCTAAAACTGCATGTGAATAATTATGTCTACCAAATGTCATAATTTAAAATGGTAAACTACTGTCACTACAAAATATCACCTGGTGCAACTGCAAACATGTTTGTCAGTGTAATCAGAATGTACTCTAACGTTTTAACCATATGTAGAATCCAACTTCTACATTGTGATTACAATTATAAACACTACCCAAAATATAGGTCTTAAAATGCATCCAACATATACATGCCAAAAATATATGCATTCCCAAAATAATAGTTACTCTGAAATACAAGTATGGAAAATTGAACACTACCAATAAGCCTATCAACTTGCGTAAACTATTTTCAAAAATATCTAAAGCTAAAAATATGAGTTTAATTCCCAAATTATATTAGGAACTCAAAATGCTAAACAAAATTTCTCAATTTTTCAAATATAAGATCACTGAGCATGATAAACCTATCTCTTAGTTCTCTCATAAATCTGAACTCCAAAAATCAAAGCTAACAAATATGGTAAAAATATTTCCTTTCAACACAACATGAATCCCATATAATCAAATGCTCTGAATTATTTGCATGCCATTCAACAATCATCAATTATGGAACATATAATTAAAGAATTCTTTACCAACCCATTTTAATGGATTTTCCTTTTCATTTAATACATGATAAAGGATTGTCTTAGTAACTATTGGTGAATTAACAACTTCATTTACCTTTGTAATAGGCCTATATTCCATCTTTTTCTTCCCATTTTCAAGATGGCACGATGGTTGAAGTTTAAAACACTGTTCAACCTAATGTCCATTCATACAATAATGAATGCAAAATTTCCTCTTCCTAGGCAAGGAAACATGTTTGCCATTTCTCACCTTTGAATGATGAGATTGGTCTTTAGCACTAAGCTCATCAAGAAACCACTTCTATAAGAAATACTTTCTCTTCCAACAATAGGCAATAAAATGATTACTTAACCCATAAAAAGTACATGGAAAAGAATACATCATTTTTTATATATCAAAACCATATTGTTTATACTGAAAGAGTGCATTAGAAGTTTTACATTTTCCCTTATGTTTATATTTATAATTTTTGTAAGAACAAGGAGGTGGAATCTCATTACTTCTTCTCTAAAATTTATTACATCTTTCATCTTGTGATGATGAATCAACAATTTCTTGCAAAGAATCTTCTTGTAGGACTAGTGGGGTAATCACTTGGTTGTTCAAAGCTTGTCTCCCTTCAATGTTCTTAGAGCACTCTCCAATTTCCATTCCCACACTAGAATAACCCAAAATTGAAAAACAAGGATGATCCTCTACCTGTATTGGGTTACAAATACCTAGACCATTCTTACCAATGCCTCTTACATCAAATCCAATTTTAATTAATAATTTATATCCAATGCCTTTAGTATGTTTTTCAAAATCACCAAAAGCATAGCCTGAATTTGAATCTAAATGTGATGAAGAAAAACATGGTGATAAAATTATAGTGAATTTATCTATTAGGGTTTCTACATCTGTCATGGAAGGCAAAGCCTTCTTCTATTCACTACATTGCAATCTGATCAAGAGCTTATCCTTAGTTTTTGGCTCTGATTTCAAGCATGCAATCTATTATTCAAGGGAGTAGACTTGGATCTCAAGAAAGCATTCTCATCCTAAATTTGTCTATTGATGATTTAAAGCTCTTCCAACCTATCTCTTTTCAAGGCTTTACCCATAGCTACTTGCAAACAACTTGTACTTCCAAAATAACACACACCATAAATGGAAAATTAACAAGCCCAAATGTCTACAAATACTGAATTAAAACCAAACTGATATCAAATGCAAATCAAAATCAAGCCATTCAATTCAACCACTTTAATACCGAACTTAATACGTAAACTGTCATAGACCCCTTACTAATAAACAATTTACAAATAGATCTTTTAAATTCTCAATTTGCTTGATTAAAATGAATCTAAAATTGATTAAAAATTGGAAATTTGGCTGATATAAACTAATCAAAATCTGATTTTAAAATTCACCAAATTCAATTTAATCAACTGTTTGATCAATCAATCTAGATTTCACTTATATTAATTTTCTCTTAAATGTCATAAACTAATAAAATATGATTTTTTGAAAAATAAATTTGACTGATTAAATGCAAAAAATAAATCATAAATTAGAATGTTAAATTAGAATAAAGATGACACTAGAATTATTTACAGAGTTTGGCAATTGCCTACATTTCCAAGTTCATCTCAATTGATCCATTAAAAAATTGATTGCAAGTACAAATGAAAAACTTACAATTCCATAATGGAATCTCAAAACCTACAAATGTGTGCCACCAGACCTTCAATTTTTTTTGACAATGCTTAGTAATCATCCTCCACATTCCTAAAGCACTTGCAAAATATCTTCTTAGTGTTCTACATCAAAACATCATTTTAATCACTCAAAAATATGTCAAATGGACACCAAATTGTGAGCACGAATATACCAAATGAAGTGTCTACAAACTTTGAACAACTTTCTAGTTTACCTTGAGATATGAAAATGCCTCTAGATTGGTCAAAAATGCCAATTTTTACAAACTGCTCCTTATAAATTTTTACATAGTCATTTTCAATACCCTATACTAATATAATTTTGTGCCTTTTATGGCACTTTAAAATGTGTGGTGGATTGGTAAGTCTGCTTAACCATTTTTCCATAGGTCACAAGTTCAATTCCCACAGTGGATGCTTGGACCAACCACCTAGCTCATAGATTTTTGCCAAGATTAAAATCCCACATGCATTGGTTTACGTATTAACATAAGCCTAAAATAGGCTACCATTTATGTAGGTGATGTGTATTAGGCCATGTCTAGGCATTTTTTAATGCTAAAATTAGTGTGAACCATGTCAAACTTGGTTGGTTGAGCTTGATTTAGAAGATCTTATGGATATGAATTCGGTTTTTGAGCTCAGTTTAGAACCTAGTGAGTTAGCTCACTTGGATTTGGTTGGAACCACCTGTGAGTTGGTTGAGCTATCTCAGTGGTGTGAGTAATCTTGAGCTACATTTCCCAAACTTAGAAAATGACTTGGATAAAATAATAATGTGGGGGAAATCCAGGTGGTAGCCTGAGGACCCACCATGTTGACCTCTCCAAAAGCTTCTCATCCTACAAGATGCACCAAAATGTATATGGTATTTGGTTTAATGATTTAATATTATTTGTCCCACATGTAATATGTAAAAAAAATATAGGGCATATATAAACAAAAATGTAACAATGGTAATACTAAGTAGTGGAGGCAAAGGCACCCCTCCACAAAAAGAGTGTGTCAATTTTGGTTGAGGGTCCCTAGTCAGTAAATAATGGGGCCCATTTATTTGAACATGAATGTCAAAGAATGAAAGCAAAATACAAACAACCTTTTACCATTGTGCAGTACCATGTATCACTTTATAATTGATGCACTTGGCAACCACACATGCATCCACATCAGTGTTGACTATTGACCATTTTTTAATCTAAACTTTGACTAATGATATCTAAAGCATATGACGTTCATTTTATGCATTCCAATAGGTGTTGGAAAGATCTTGAAATGATCTTCAGTATTTTATTAGTTTTGGGAGATCTTGGGAACTTATGATCCCCAAAAATGACCTCCAGATCATGGAGCTAAAATATAATGCAATGATTAGCTCCCCCTATATTTTTACATCTTATGAGCTTAGTGATACCTCTTGTTCATAAAATGTAGTTTGCACAAGCATAGGTCTCTCCTTCTTTTATTACCCCTACTTATTTTTCCATACTTTTAAAATTTCTTCTTTTTGTTTGCTCATGTCTTCCACTTTCTTATTCTACCTAGGAAGTTTTATAAAACCACTTCTATAGAAGTGTGTTGTATGTCCATAGTTTTTATACTTATAACATATGACATTTCTAACCACCTTTAGGAAAATCATCATGTTTCCATCTATTTAAAGGATATACTAAAGCATAACATGAATTATATTTCCTATTTGAGAACCCATAAGGAATTTTATTCTTAGTTTAACCAAATGTCTTGCATGAGTCTTACAGTCTAATGATTTATGACCAAAGTGATTACATGAAAAACAATACCCAAAGAAAGAGTTTTGAACCCTGGTCATGTTTGCCTGCCTTGGGGGAAAGGACTGTCTAAATTTATCCTTGTTATCTTTTAGAGGAGTTCTTATTTTATGTGGGACTTGATTCTCTTTCTTCTTACGTATATGACTTTTGAAAACATCTACATAGTTTTTTGTCTTTTCCTCATTTGCCTTCTTTGGTGGCTCTTTGTGATCTTCTTTATTGGCCATCTGATTTTCTTTATATCCAAGACCATTCTTTATAAATGGTGATCTTTGTCTATTTATGATATCATCTAAGATCTCGATACTCTTCCTTAATTTTATGGCTTTTATTCAGCTTGGTGGTTGTTATCTCTAGTTCCTTCCTCAAGGAAATAATTTAAAACTCTAGCCTCTCACAATTTTCTTCCTTTTTGTTTAATTGGATTATCACCTCCTTTTCAATCCTTTTTGCTTATTCACGTTGAATCTTGAGTTTGATAATCATATTTTCTAGATCCTCAACACTTTGTTACATTTTTTCCTTAGATTCATAGTCCTCTTGAAGCTATAATTTTTTTTTCAAGTTCTTCTTAAGTTTCTTGATTTCACTTAGGGCACAAATGATTTCTTCTTCCAAATCTACTTCTCCATCTATTTTGACATTCTCTTCCCTTTATAACTCCTTTTCTTCTTTTTCTTTGTCTTCACTTTCCAAGATATCATCTTTTGTTTCTATTGTCATGAATAAAATATCTTCTCTATTTCTAGCAGAGAAATTATCTTCAGATGAACTACTTTCCTCTTTAGAATAGAGGATTTTCTTTTGATTTTGAAAGATCCTATTTTCATCAAGTTTTCTTTGTTTGTGGCCTTTCTTTATATTATGATCTTCTTCCTCGTCACTATTTTAATTTTATACATATGGGCATTTGGACACAAAATGTCCTACTTTTCCATAATTAAAGCATTTAAAAGGTAACTTCGCTTTGTTCTTGTTAGATCCTTTCTTTAGTTTTCTCACAAAATGAGCTTCTTCTTCATATGATTAATTATTAGAACTTTTACTAGATCAAGATCTTTATTATTTATTTTCTTTGAGGCTTTGAAGGCTACCTCTCATTCAGATGATTTTTCCTTTTCGATCCTCATTTCATATGTTGTGAGGATCCCATGTAATTCATCCATAGTTAGTTTATCCAAGTCCTTCATTTCCTCAATGGCTAAATTTTTTGCATCAAATCTTAAGGGAAGTGACCTTATCACCTTCTACATGATCATTGGATCTTCAAATTTTTTGCCAAGTCCTTTTATGGTATTTCTAAGTTCATCTACATGAAGCAGATATGATGTAATGTTTTCTTCATCCTTCATTTTCAAACTTTCAAATTATCTTATATGTGTTTGAAGCTTAGATTTATTTACCTTTTCATCTACTTCATAAATGTTCTTTAGATTATCCCAGATATTTTTTTCCAATTAATAGTGCATTACTTTGACAAATTTTGATTCTAACAGACCACAAAAAATTGCATTCATAACTTTTGAATTATTTTCAGTAGCCTTTTTTCCTATCAGATCTATTAGAGGATATGATGGAGCTACATATATGCTCACAAATGATTGCCAAATATCAAAGCCAATAACCATTGAGTAAGTGCAAATCCATATGATCTAGAAGGAATAATTCATTCCATCAAACTATAGAGCCCTTTTTGAGGAAAAATCTTCATGTACATGATGGCTAGCCATGTGTGCTCCTGGTATCTACCTTAAAATAATTACACTAATTTTGAAGGAACTACTCTGATACCAATTTTTGAGCACACACTTATACTAAGAGGGGAGGGTGAATCAATATAAGTTAATCTTTTGCTTTTTCAAATTGATAATCATAATAATATCAATCACATAACATCAATAATTAAGAACACAATAAGAAGACAAGATTTATGTGGAAACCTTTTCAGAATAAAACCATAGAGAGAAGGATTTATTAGATCTACTGTCTAAATCCAACCATAAAAAAATCTTATTAAAAAATTTGTAGACAACAACCTACTAGAGACACCAATCCCCAACGCTAAATAATTTGTAGGCACCAACTTACTGGAGATATCAATCCCCACTATTAAACAATTTATAGGCACCAACCTATTGGAGACACCAATCTCCACTTCTAAGCACAAACTTAGCAAAAAACACTAATCTCTTATTTTTGAGGCATCGACCTCTACTAAAATAATCTTCCACCTTACTATTTTTTCTTCATTAATGAATTATGGCAAATTTAATTTCCTCTTTTTCTTTTACATAAAAATATACTTATGCTTGAATGATAGAAAGAATTAATTTTATATATTTATCAACATTCTATTTGCCTTATATAGCCTTCAAAGGCTCTTCACAAAGGAGGCATCCCATCCAAGAAGTAGCTCTTCACCAAAATGTGTTCATTGACATTTTTGTTGATAATTTCATTGACAATTCTATTGATATTTTTGTTGATAATTTTTTTGACAATTTCATTTATAATTCCATTGGAAATTTAGTTGACATCAATTATAATTCCTTTGACATCAATTAAAATATTACAATAGTTCCTTGTTAGTGAAGATAATAAAAATCTATGCATAACAATATAATAAAACTAAACACTCTTGCTTAAGAACTAGGGGGAACATAACATAATGAACAAGATCATAAAATAGAGATAAAAAGACAAGAATTTTACCTCCTTTGTCAAATTTGATGTCCACTTGATGGCATGAGGATGTTCATGCTCAGTATATGACATTAGAAACTATTGTCAATGCTTCTCCATGTTGGTAGCACTTCTCCAATGGTCACTTATGGCTTTGCTTTGTTATTGGCTTGGATTGGAGTGAAGTCTGGCATAAAATGGACATTATAACACTAATTTCGATGGCTTCTTGAAAACATTCCTAAAAAATAATGTTATACAAAAAATATTCCTTGGGTATGGTATGGGAACTTGTATTTATAGCTATAAAAACCAACTTTAACCCTAGAGAGGTTAGGTTAAATTCTAACTTTGGTTGAGTCTAAAATAAACTAGGTTGAGTTGGGCTAACCTTGGGTTGGGTCAAAGCACTTATAAAGTCTTAACATCTTAGTTTTAGATATTTATGATCCAAGAAAACTCACTCTATATATTTGTGAGGTTTTGACTCACCTTTTTGGCATATTTAGGAATCAATAAATCACTTTATTAGCTCCTTTGACATTTGACTTCATATTTGGCTAAAAATTCTTTTTTTTGATAAATGATTCACTAATTTAACTTAGAATTTTTACTTAGGCAAGCTAATGAAGATTTTACTTGTAATTAATCTTGATTAGTGGTTTTTAGTTTTTGGAAATTGTTTTAAATATTTTGAATTAATAGCTTGACAGGCCAAGAGTGTCAAATTACTAGGTCATAATTTTACTAGGGTTGAAATTGAACTAGGTTATTAGTGCATACAAAGTAATACCTTAAATAAGCAATCCTCACCACATTTATTAGTAATTAAATCCCTTATACAGATGAATTTATGCTTTTAGGTGATTTCTAATCTTAAATTACATCATGTTCTATAAATTTAACTAAATCCCAATTTAGGCACGAAAGTGGCCAAAACTAAGTGTCTATAGTTTGCCCCTATTTGAGAAGGCATTGTGAGACACATACATAATAACATATTGTCAAAGAATACCAAAAATATTTAGATGAGAGGTTTAATCCCTAAAGGGTGGTCAATTAGCCCTTGATTCCCCTTTGAGGGAGTGGGTGGAAAAATAGAGTCATCGAACATTTCCTCAAAATGAAGAAAACAACAAAATATAGTGGTAATGGGGGTGGAATTACTAATTTGCCAAAATATAATTATAATCAATAATAGAGTTAGAGTCATTTATTTTTCAAAAGGTGTTTATAATTAGTAATGAAGGGTGGGACACTAATTTGTCCAAAGGCAATTATAATAAGTAATGAAATGGTCATTTACCCTGATAGGGTGGTGAGATGGACACTAATTTTCTCAAAGGTGGTTATAATAAATAATGATATATGAAACTCTAATTTACCCAAAGGCATTTATAATTAGTGACATAGGCATTTGATTTGGTAGGGTGAATGGATTGATACAATAATGATTTATCTAAAAGTGGTTATAATCATTAGTATGGTACATAAAATTTACAATTTCTTCATAGGAAATTATAATCATGAAATTGGTTGAAAAAGAATTTGCCTCATCAAGGCAAATTGATAAGGGGAGCTAATGCAAAAAATATGTAAAATGGATTTACGATGAGCGAGCAAAAAGTAACATGTCTCTAGACTAACTATGAGTATGACGATGCACATTTAAACAAAAATGGTGATTAGGTAGAAAAATAATGTTGTTAAATGGGTCTTGGAAGAATCCCAAAAGATGATCTATTTACAAGGAGATCCTTCGCCATCGACACTTGTTGATGGGGAAGTTATGGTTCTTATAGATATTATTAGTGACATCTTACTACTTGAAAAGAGTGGCTAGTATTTTTAGGTGGGCCTTAAAGGTGTAGTGTAAAATATGTTGGATGAGTAGACATGCTTTACATGCAGGCCAACTATCCTATCTCAACTTTATAAATATATCCACATGATAGCTTATCATGGAGGATAAAACATTAGGGCCTCCACTCTAATGATGGTCTGAGATTGGGAGAACATTTATATTGAGTGACCAGTAGGGAAATGATGGGTACAAGACTTAGAGGATCAACTAGCATATGGATGGGCACAAATGGGAGTAGGTAGGTATAGACATAGAGGGAGATAATACCCCATAATTTTTAATCTAGAGGCCTTACTTCACTTATCAACTTCAATGGTTCTAGGATTAATCGTATATAGATTACATGACTACTAGATGTTTTTTTATTAGTAGATAGTCTCATATCATTGAGGATTACCACCTTGATTGGGTACTTTAGTATTTTGGATTCACATAAGATGTACTTAGGGTTCCTAGGTGGTTTACTCACATCACACAGGAGATCAACTAGGACACTCACATCATTAAAAGGGGTGTGGTCATTACGAGTTACCTCAGTGTTCCATGAGTTACTTGGGCCTATACAAGAGGATCTATAAATTTAGGGGTCACTCTGATATACATAAAATGGTGGGTAAATGTGTGCCCTCTAAGGATTAAATTTTTAAGGAAGGTAGGGGGATAAAGGCCTACATATATTAACAAGATAGAGGTTGATACATCAAGTAACATCAACAACACCTAGAAAAATAGTGAATGTGAAGAGGGTGACAATAATGATGATGGCTTTGATAAAGGAGATAATGGGGGAGATGGTGATGGAGACGATGGTGATTGGGATGACATTGGTGATGACTTGGTTATGATGGTGCTTAAATCTAGAAAGATAAGTGTTATAGGGACACAAGTTGATCTAGGCTAGGTAGGGCATTTTAGCATAGCTATGGTAGGTAGGGATGTAAGCATGTTGGAGGAGGAGATCACATCCTAGGTGGGTGATATATTTGATTTAGAGTGTTAAATAGATGATTTATATAGTATCTTGGATATGTGAGATGATTATAAGACTCATTTGATCCATGCATAGCTTTTATGCCATTGAGTTTACTTCTCATTTTATCCTCTATGAAGTATGTGCACATCTCAGCCAATATTACACACTCCTTTATAATAAGTTAGTTAATAATATTTTGCATAAGTCCCATGCTAGATCACAAAATTTCATGCAATAGTTACCTCAAATTTTATACTGTGCACCTCACTATGTACTCCACTCACTGTGCACTCCATAACTCATAGAACCATGCCAAGTATTGTGCCTACTCACTAGCTTATATGCCCTCACATGCTTATAAATCACTGATTTGTGCATTTTCTTGTTGACTTACATGGATTTTTTAGCTCATAAATCCATGCACTTTTCTCTTGTTGACTTACATGGATTTTTTAGCTCATAGATCCATGCACCTTTCTCTTGTATGTTCCAAAGTCCTGTATGCCCCATTGGCACCCACTCATGAAATCTTTAACTTCTTAGATTCCACAACACATCTACATGTTGACTCACCCTATCCACATGCTCTAAGAGGTTCTTCAACCATTATCTAACCTAAAATATGAATTGATATAATTGTCTTCTTGGTAATTAATAGTAGTTGTAACTGCTCTTATATTTTACTTATATAAGTATGTAAAATGTGCATCTAGCTAAAGGTCAATGCTTTTACACAGTCATAATATAGATAACATGCTTCACATATATACTCTGTAATACATGAAATGGAACACATTATACCAATTTTACTTATTCACCATTAATGAATATAAGTTACATTTCCTATAAATAAAACTTCCACTCCATTAAATTTGTTTAGTTACTTTTGTCTGAATTAGCTTTACTCATTCACTCTGCATAACCAAACTCATTTATACCTTGTGTACTTGGTCCTAGGCCCTATGGTTTAGATCATAATATTTAGTCAAATATTACCCAATTAAAGACCAAGATTTCTAGGATGGTAAAGGTATAGGGCCAACTCACTATAGGGAGGGATTAGGCCATTAGTGATAGGGATTAGGCATTGGCTGATATTGATAGGCTCAAGCAAGAATATGATGAGGTTTATAGAGATAGTACATAGGAAAAATTTTCTTAGATGATTCTTGAGATCCTTTAAGATAAGGATGAGGCCTCATAATATCATCAAGCCTACAAGATGATAGTTCCCAAGGACCAATATGTTACTTATTTTGAGGTCTAGGATGCATAGAGAACAATTAGCAAATTTGGTCAATCTCAAACTAGGACACATGTGATAGGTTCCTTAGGTTAATTAGTCTATCAACCATGACCACCACCATTAGGACCACCAAGGCCACCAAGGCCATCTTCAATGATAGGTCTCATGGATACATAGAGCTAGAGTTGATCATATGCATCTTGATAATGTTTTGGCATATGACACCAAGTTATATCAGAATATTGATGTATTTTGAGATACCATTGCGATATGTATATATATTTGATGTATTATGACATTCGAGATACATTTACATTTAAATTTGGGTCTTTTGAGGTAGATGTAAATGTATATGATATTACTTTGATATATATATATATATATATATATATATATATATATATATATATATATATAATGCCATGTTTATGTTGTTTATCTCATGTTTAGAATTGATTAACATTATGGGTGTTTAGCATTATTTTTTTTATGATTATGTATGTTCTTTTATTTACTAATTATTCCATGTTGCTCTATTTTATTATTTTATCATGTTGTATGACTCATATGTATCTAATACATAATAAATTATTTTTAATTTATTTATTACTCATCAGATTCAAACATGTGTTTGGTTATTTTATTAGTTGGTATATCAAAGAAGTATTAACCTTGCATTGATCTGATAATATCCATATACTTGATTTTTACTGTAGTTTATGATATTATGCTTATAGATATGAACAACCATAATGAAAATATATATCCTAAGCATGGAAAACTTAGTTAAAATGTTAATATAAACATCATAGGAATAAGATATGATCAATACAATCTCAAGTGTACATATAACAAATAAACCAAGTGTAAAACTAAATACAAACACTCACAACCTAAGTAAAAGATATGGATAATCAAGACTGAAGTGTAAACAAAATGTAATAGCTGCATAGAAACTAATAAACAAAAAGGCAAAAAGACAAATAAAAACAAAACAAATATATAAAAATGAAACAAATAAGTGAAACACATAAAACAAACAAATAGACTATACAAACAATACAAATTAAAAAAACATCAATAAAAAATAAATAGACAAGGCAAGACAAATAAAACTCAAATAAACAATGCAAAACAAATAAACAAAATAGGCAAAATAAAACAAATAAATAAGATAAAACAAACAAAATAAATAAAAACAAACAAACAAGGATATAAACAAATAAACAACACAACAAACTATTCAAACAAAGCTAAAATAAATAAACAAGACCAAAAAATCAAATAAAATAAAATTTCAATAAATAAATTATTTTAACATATAAAGGTAATTAAAAAACTAAGTTAAACAAATGCTAATATACAAACAATGTTAATCACAATGTTAGTACAAATAAAATACAAATTATTCATGCATGTGTAAGAGAAGTGTTACTCTTGATGATAGGGTGATCCCTAAGCTAGGTAGCAATAACACAGGTAAAAAATCATAAAAACAAATGACACAAAATTTCCCTTAAGCTATAGGGAAACAATGACAAAGGATACAATGATAAATAGTTTCCCCTAGGCTATAGGGAGTAATAACACAAACAAGATTACAAAAATTAATCCTAGGCCATAGGAGACAATGACACAAACAAACAAAATTGGGGGAATAGAAGAAAAAATGGGTTGTCAAGTTGATTGTAGATGCATATGGAAAGTGGACACTACTTATATAATTCCATGGACACAAGATCCAATGTGAACTTTAGGCTAAATGTAGTTCTCCCAGGATATGAGATAGAATAAAAATGATGATAAGAAAATATGATTTTCTATTGAAGAAAATAAGAATGGTCTCAAAAAATAGTGAATACATAGGAAAAGAGGGGGATGATGTTCACAGTCATGAAAGTATCAACACAAAAACTCATGCAAGTGTGAGAGCATGGTTTAGGCTAAAACCATACTAAAAGATAAGAGATGAGCACCCACTAATGAATTGAATTAGTAATTCATATTTTCTACTACATCTATGGCTTAGAATGAGAATGAAATCATAAATGGTGAAAGTGTTGGCTAAGGTTTCTCACAAAATAGTGAGAAAGTAATAGCCAAGTGGTCACTAGTGCATTAAACTTGAATGCACAATGCTCATAACAATAACTCACAAAATGGTGAGAATGTATGGCTAAGGCAAATAAATATGGGGAAAATAAAGGACAAGTGGTTTTAGACACCTAAAACTGGCCACAATTGGACTTCACCTGAACTTTAGATTGATTCCTACCAAACATTGCAAATTAAGCCTAGGAATCAGTGAACATCTCAAATTGGACTATGAATTATTTATCAATGTTCAGAATCATGTTGAAATATCCCTATTTGGGGTACTATCCCATATGCAATAATAACCTCTCATAGATTCATCCCTAATCATCATGTGACATCACAACTGGTAATTTGGCTTATATACCTATTAAGTGGAACACTTATACATTTAATTAAATCTTAAAAGAGATAAAAGGCTAATAAAAAATAATTAAATAAATTAAACAAGATTAAATGCCTAGTTGAAATATCATATCCTTTCATCATTATATTTATGTGTTGTCAAAATATCCCAAAATATCCTAACATGTTTAAGTTAAGAACTATGACTAGTAACTGAAAGTCATAATTACATGACAAGTTTTAACTCAACTGGAGTTAGTCTCAACTCAACCTTCTAATTTGAGAACTATGATTAGTAACTAAAATTCATAATTGTATGAAAACTTTTAACTCAACTCAACCTTAACTAACCTTGGGTGAGAGTTAATTCTTAAAGCTATAAATACAAGGCCATACCCATTCATTTTTAATCTTGGATATTGTAGAGTTTTTATGCATGATTTGTTCCATAAACCTCATATAAATAATGTTACCATGCCTGAATCTTAAAACCAAGAAACAACAACTAAGCCAAGGTGAAAAGGAGATAAGGAGCTAACAATTTTAACTTTAAAAATATTTTTTAATGCAAAATTTGAGAAATCCACTCAACAAAGCATTTAGAGCTCTCAAGGAAGGTAAACGATTTTGTGTCTTTTATGTTTTTATTGTGCTTTCATCTAGTTTTTGTTATCTAAGCTCTCCCTACTGTCTAAACTAGAGGTGTCAAAATTTAGTGTGTTTATTTAGATTTGATTTTATCTTACTAACATAATACTAGCCTCCCTTCTATGTATTCATATGATCATAAATGACATGCACGATGAGATAGATAATGAGTCAATTATAATGGCTTTTAGTGTGTTTTGTTAAAATTTTATATTTTCCTACTAAAAATGGCTAATATAGAGATAATAACATTTTTTTATTCACTATCTGACCATCAGTCTGTGGATGGAAGGTTGTGGACTTCATCAGCTTAGTATCCATCATCTTCCATAGAGTGGACTAAAAGATGCTCAGGAACCTGCTATCTCGATTTGAGACAATGGACTTGGGGAGACCAAAATGGAGCCATAATTTGCCATTGAAAGTGTTTGAAGAATTTGGGAAAATTATTGTAGCATCTGCTCTTATTGCCATTGGAGGGCTTCATTCACCATTTCCTTGAAAGGATCAGATGTCTCTGTGTCATCCACCATTTGAAGTCATTTGAAGTGAACAGGTGGAAAATTTGGAAGCTCTATTGTTTTCCACCCAAGCTTCTTATAGCCTAACCTCATCCTCAGGATCATACACTCTCAAGACAAACAACACTAATACCACTAAAGATTAAACAAAAGCATGGCAAAAAGAATACAAAGAGTCAACCCTCAAAATGGAAAAGTGTGATCCAAAATGCAAAAGTTTTAGTTGATAAATATTTCAATAGCATAGAAATAACATAGTAACAATGAATTCTCTGAGAAGAGATGTAGTATTACTCAAGATCACAATATAAATATATGCTTATCTCTGGGAAGAGATGTTTGTCTTCACATTTTAGGTTACCTCTTCATTTATACACATTTTCAAAGCATTGGGAGGATTTGGAAGGTCACCAATATCGAGGGAGATTAAAATGGTTTGACTTCCAAGATTTAAAATAATACAAAATTTGAGGAATTACTATTTTTATAAACTTACTATTTTTTAAAATTTGGGGCACTTATGTTGGGTTTTAAGGGGTCAAACTTCATCAAGTGGAGCTCAATCCCATATCACTATGTTATCCTCATTCTTAGCTTTCCAATGATTCAAATGGTGAGTCAATTGGAGCTACGATGCAAAAGTTATGGCTCCCAGAAGTTTCGTCATCAATTGGGGTGGAACTGTCACCCGAATTGTTGCCTAAATTATTGCTTGGATCATTCCTCCCTCCTTGAAAAGCAATGGTCACCATTACATCAATGTTCCCCATCAGGTGTGGTGGTTGTTTCTTTATTTGATTCTCTATGAGCCACTCACCTTGGTGGCTAAGCTAGCCCCTTTTGACCACTCAAAAAAGCATAATAGAGTGTCCTCTTGTTGTCTTCATCCAGGCATCCACAATCTGATCCTCTTACACTAGAGAAAAACTCTGTGGATCAATCTCATCAATGTATAATTGTTCTGCTACAACTGAAGTGTCTAATAGAGGTGGGTGATATGGTTTGAGGAGCTCCACATTGAATATTAGATGCAGACCAAGGTAGGCTGGTAGGTTCAACTCAAAAGCATTTTCTCCAACTCTTCTATTGATGGTGTAGAGACCATATTGCAGAGGTCAAATCTTTCTATGTGGGCCTGCAAGTCATTCCTTCTAAAGCTACAACCAAACCTTATCACCCACAACAAAATGGTGTGCAATGCTATGTTTGTCATGGCATTACTTATACTTCTAATTCATCTTCTCCAAGATGTCATGAACTTGTTGATGGATGTGTTGAATTTGTTCAATAAACTTTGTTGCTTTTGCTACCTTAGATCTTCCATGAGGTGTGTATTCCATGGTGGAAAATGGAAAAACTATATCAATTGGTGCCATGGGTTGGAACCCAAAACATACTTGGAATGGACTGTGCTTGGTCGAGTTGTGCAGCACCTGATTGTATCCATGTTGTATGAAAAAAAGTCCCTCATACCATGTGCATGGATGTTTAGAGTGATACATCTAAATCATGTGAACAATCAAGTGGTTTACCACCTCTGTCTGACCATTAGTTTATGGATGGAAGGCTCTAGACTTCATTAGCTTAGTATCCATCATCTTCCATAGAGTGGACCAGAAGATGCTCAGGAGCATGCTATCTCGATCTGAGACAATAGACTTGGGGAGACCAAATGGAGCCATACATGACTAAAATATAGTTGAGCAGTTTCCTCAGTAGATATATTTTTCTTATAAGCAATCATGATAGCCATTTTTGAAAAATGATCAACTACCACAAAAATACAGTCCTTACCATGTTTTAAAGTGGGCAAACCTGAGAGAAAATCCATTGAGATGGATTCCCAAGGCCTGGTAGGTTTTGGCAATGGCATGTAGAATCCTTGCATCTTATTTTTTGGCTTGGCTATTGCACATGGGGTGCAAGATTTGAGATATCTTTCCACATCCTTTCGCATATGGGGCTAGTAGAACTATTTTTAAAGAACTGCCAATGTCTTTTCGATACCAAAGTGTCTAGCTATCCCACTAAAGTGTGCTTCTCATATCATCTTTTGTTGCTCTACAACTAGAACACAGATGTGCCCCATATGAGAGAGGACATTATCTAGCAAATATAAATCAAAAACATGTTTACCTTTTTGAAGTGCTTGATATGTATCATCAAAGGTAGGATTTGCTTCATACAAAGCACCCTAAGTGGTAGTCTCATGTCTGCACAGGTCAAGAAATATTGTGAGTGCAGTAATTGGTGGGTGGCTTAGACAATCTATAGTTTTATTTGAGCTCCCCTTTTTGTGTTTGATTATCAGGTGGAATTGCTAAAGATATGTGGCCCACTTTTTGTGCCTCTCATTTTGTAGTTCACTTTGCATCTAGATGAATTATAATGGTCTGTGGTCAGTGTGGATGATCGTCTCTTTCCCCAAGATGTAGTATTTTCATTATTTGTAGGCTTACACAATGACATAGAGCTCCTTATCATATATTGGATATTTCTTGACTGTATCAGTGAAATTTTCACTGTGATATGCAACAGGATGGACATGTTGCATGATGATAGCTCCCATAGCATATTCAGATGCATCTATTATCAACTCAAAAGGTTGATGCAAATTTAGCAAGGCAAGAACAAGGGCTAAGCAGAGTCTATTCTTTAAATTCTCAAATGCCCTTTGTTGTATTTCACCCCACTGAAATGTAGCTTTAGCTCCTCCATTAGTCACTTGGGTTAGTGACCAAGAAACATGTGAAAATCTAAGAACAAACTTGTGGTAGAAACTTGCAAGACCCAAAAAGTTGTGAAGCTCTATGAGTGTCCTTGGTGTGGGCCATTCTCAAATAACCCAAATATTTTTTGGATCAACATGGACCCCTTCCTCATTCACAACATACTCGAGGTATTAAATTGTTGTCATCCTAAATGTGCATTTGTCAAGATTTGCATATAACTTGTGCTCTTGAAGTGTTTGAAGCACCTTATGAACATGTTGAAAATGTTCTTCCCATGTTCTACTATAGATGAGTATGTCATCTAAGTAGACAACCACTGATGAGCTGGTGAAGGGTAGTAGGATGTCATCCATCATCCTCATGAAGGTTACAGGTGCGTTAGTTAAGCCAAAAGGCATAACCAACCATTCAAAGAGCCCCTCCTTAGATTTGAATGCAGTCTTCCAAAAATCAGTGGGATTGATGAGAATTTGGTGATAACTAGATTTGAGATCAATTTTGGTGAAGAACTTTGCACCATGGAGCTGGACCAGCAAGTCATCAATCTGACAGGATCTACTGCCCACTAAGGGCACACTTGATTACCTTTATATTAGCAACTAAACATGAAATATAACCAAAAAGAATAAGTAACTAGAAAATTCAGGAACAACACAGAATATGAGAGACAATACCCAATTGTATTAATACTCATTCATAAAAAATATAATAAAGAAGATGCCACACTTCTTTCCACACCTCTAGAGCTCCCACACTTCTAGGGCTCACCAATAATTCTCCTTCAATAGTTCACTCTCTCAATTATGGTCACAACAATCAACTCAAACATAGAGTTGTTGTTCACCTCCACCAGTTAGTAACAATGCTACCAGTACACCAAGTACACAACCATACTCCAAGTAGATCTCCCTGCTCTTGCAACAATCAACAGACCTTACTTACCATGTAGATGTCTCTACACCCTGAAGAACCCTTGTTCTTGCCTCACCAAGTCCTTATGATTCTTCAACTAGTACCTTGGTGGATCTTCTACCAGAACTTGTACAACCTACAACTCTATCTGATCATACACACTTAGCACCCCTTTGGAACTAGGAGGAGCTACTCTTGCTCTCTCTACAAGCACAATGGCTATCTAGCACTCTTGCTCTCTCTCTTCTGAAGGAGATAATGTTTGCTCTCTCTCTCTAGTACAATTTTACAATACAGCCCATGAGTCTATTATATAGATCTCATGCAAATAATAATTAGAATTTCTTAATTACAATAATTAGAAATGCAGCTCCAAGACTAAAATAAGTCTTTACATGCAAACTGACTATCTAAAAATAGACTAGTTCTCAAGCCACATGCAAATGCATGCACACACAGGTTGCCAATGTCAATTCCTATCTGACCAATGTTGGTCAACCCATAACTGATGTCAGTTGCTCTACATTGTAATATGACTGACATCGATTGATTAGACTGACATCGGTTTCCTTGTAACTCACTCTACAACTCAGCAACCTTAACAACCTGAGGAACCTCCTCCATGTTTGCATCAGTGAAGCTTTTAGCTTCACAACTTAATAATCTCCCACTTGGAGATAAACAACTGCACCTATACTTGTAGCTATACACCATCTAATTTATTTCCTAGCTTGTATCCCTCTTCAAGTTCAATCTTGAAGACCAACCACCACACAACCTATGGTGCACCTCCTGTCATTCAAGTAACTTGCCACATCTGAACCTACAACTCCATGTAATGAAGACCTTGATCCTGCATAACATGTTAACCTACTGCTAGTCCCTCTCATATACCTAAGAATCCACCTTCCTTGAATTGGCTCCAAACACTCTGACAACTCCCATTGCTTGGGAAAACTCAGGTCTACACCAAACCTCATGTGATTTCAAACACTGTTCTAAGCTCAGCTTGAACTATCTAGCCCTTGGTGTGCTTACCAATTCTGCATCCTGTGTATTGAACTCCACCAACACCTTCTTCACATCAGCTCCCACTGGAGACAAAATCAACCTATGATCTTCCATGTCTCTCATGCCAAAGAGTTTCACTGCTCCCAAATTCTTCATGACATACCTCTGAACTAACTTTACCTTTAGCTCAGAAACTCCCTGCATGTGTAACCCTACAACAAGCAACCACACAACAGTAATAGGATAATGTTGCAATCATCATCCAACCTGGTAAAGAAAACACAATGGGAACATTGACCTTGACTAAAGCCATGCTTTGTCATACACCTGTCAAATCTATACCACTATCCTACAGCTTGCTCAAGACCATATACCCTGGCCTTCCATCTCACGTATCCATCCACTCTCTTCTTTAACCTAGGAATCCATTCATCTTTCAGTGCTTTCATCCCAACTGGCAACTGTACCAAATCTCCCACTTGGTTCTCTTTTGAAGAATTCATGCCATGCTCCCACTATTTCCTAGATTCTATTTGCATTACCTCTTCACATCTTCCTAGTTCTTGACCATCAATGAGCAATAAGTAGTATAAAGAAGGTGAACAATGAATATGAGGCTTACTTACCCTTTCAGTCCTCCATATGGGCATTTAAGACCCCTTGATAGCTTGCTATCCACCCAACATCCGTTCTAGTGATCTATCTCAGCCATCTCCTAGTCTGCACCCAATCGACGTCGGTTCCCTGTGACTGACCTTAACTGCCGATGTTGGTTCCCTTGACTGACGTTAGTCTCCACCTGCCTGACACCACTGACTCTACTGATCTACACATGACCAATGTCAATACCTATCTATTTGACATTAGTTTCTCATGATCGATGCCGGTAACTATGTTTTCCTATGAGTGATGACTTTTTACCTGTGAGCTCACCTTGGATCAAAACCTTGTCCAAATTAACATAGCCTTGCTTAGAATAATTCAATCCCCTCAGCTGATTTCTATCTGTCATCTCCTCCATGAACACCAAGGCTTTCTAGTTCTTAAGTTTGTCAAAGATATATGTCTTCCGCTTAAGAACATGTATTCCCTTCTTACATATGTGACCAAGCCTACAAAGCCACATCTCTACAACAGAAGGTGAATCAGTAATATAAGTAGATAGATAAAGGATACCTACTTTCTTACAACTGTCTAATTCAAGTGCATCCACTATGAGAGTTACTATGCATCTCTCATCACCCAACTTTCCTTAAGAAATTAGACTCATCTCCAAGACTGCTACCTGCATGACCTCATTCAACACTCGTGTGTTACCTGTCTATAATTTCAGCTTCACTTCCCCTTTGCCAACCATGTGACAAGGCTCACCAACTCCTAAATAAATCTCTCCAAAGTCTCCCTGGACATACTCATGAAAAGATGCTCTATTTCAGGTTACATGGAAAGAGGCAATAAAATCTATAGACCAAGATTCTACTTTATCCAGAGCATCCTATGCAACAACACCTACAACATCTGCTTCTTCATTTCCTTCATGCTAATCTTCTACCAACCAACAATCTTTCTTTACCTACTCTTTCTTTCCATCAAATAGTAATTGACCATTTGTGCTATTCAATTTCTCCATTCATAACTTACTTTCTTCTACCATTTCTATACTCCCACTCAATCTGAAACCCTTGAGAGTGACCTGTAATCAACAAAACACTTAACATGCTTTGACCACCTGTTAGTGTACTTAACCACCCTCTGATACCAACTTGTCAAGATTGGTACCAACTTGGTCCACCTACTCTGATACCAACTTGTCAAGATTGGTACCAACCTGGTCAACCTAGCTTTGATACCAACTGGTTAGGATCTACTGCCCACTAAGGGCACACTTGATTACCTTTGTATTAACAACTAAACATAGAATTTAACCAAAATGAATAAGTAACTAGAAAATTTAGAAACAACATAGAATATGAGAGACAATACCCAATTGTATTAATACTCATTCAGAAGAAAATATAATAAAGAAGATGCCACACTTCTTCCCACACCTCTAGAGCTCCCACACTTCTAGGGCTCACTAGTAATTCTCCTTTAATAGTTCACTCTCTCAATTACGGTCACAAAATCAACTCAAACACCATGACTAATGCCGGTAACTGTGTTTTCCTATGAGTGATGACTTTTTACCCATGAGCTCACCTTGGATCAAAACCCTATCCAAATTAACACAACCCTGCTTAGAATAATTCAGTTCCCTCAGCTGATCTCTGTCCATCATCTCCTCCATGAATGCCAAGGCTTTCCAGTTCTTGAGTTTGTCAAAGATATTTGTCTTTCACTTAAGAATATGCATTCCCTTCTTACATATGTGACCAAGCCTACAAAGCCACATCTTTGCAATAGAAGGTGAATCAGTAATATAAGTAGATAGATAAAGGATACCTACTTTTTGACCACCGTCTAATTCAAGTGCATCCACTGTGAGAGTTAATATGCATCTCTCATCACCCAAATTTCTTGAATAAATTAGACTCATCTCCAAGACTGGTACCTGCATGACCTCATTTAACACCCGTGTGTTACCTATCTGCAATTTTAGCTTCACTTCCCCTTTGCCAACCATGTAACAAGGCTCACTAACCCCTAAATAAATATCTCCAAAGTCTCCCTAGACATACTCATGAAAAGATGCTCTATTTTAGGTTGCATGGAAAGAGGCAACAAAATCTATAGACCAAGATTCTACTTTATCCAGAGCATCCTGTGCAACAACACCTACAACATCTGCTTCTTCATTTCCTTCATGCTGATCTTCTACCAACCAGTAATCTTTCTTTACCTACTCTTTCTTTCCATCAAATAGTAATTGACCATTCATGCTATTTAGTTTTTCCATTCGTAGCTTACTTTCTTCTGCCATTACTATACTCCCACTCAATCTGAAACCCCTAAGAGTGACCTGTAATCAATAAAACACTTAACACACTCTGACCACCTGTTAGTGTACTTAACCACCCTCTGATACCAACTTGTCAAGATTGGTACCAACTTGGTCCACCTACTCTGATGCCAACTTGTCAAGATTGGTACTAACCTGGTCAACCTGGCTCTGATACCAACTGGTCAGGATCCTACTGCTCCACACAATCTTGGGGAGAGGGTAGTGATTCTTCACAGAGATTTTATTCAAGGCTCGATAGTCAATGTAAAGCCTTCATGTTCCATATTTTTTTAGTGCCAAGACAATTGGGCTACCACAAAGTGAAGAGTTTGGCTTGATGTGACTATTTTGGATCAATTCTTGAATCTATCTTTTTATCTAATCATTCGCTAAAACTGATCTGTGATACATAGGACTGTTAGGCAAAGGTGATCCTGGGATAAAATCGATAGAATGTTTTACTTGGAAATGTAGTGGAACTCATGTGGGTGACTTGAATATCATCATATTATCCTATGATTAACCCTATCTAATTTTTTTGCTGTGTTGATTGTGTAGTCAAGACTGCAACATTGGCCTTCTTGGATTTCTGTGGTTTGACCACCATGAAAACAAATTGCTTTATCTTCTCCACCAATCTCTTGCATTTCTTAGCATTGATCAGGGAGACAAATGTGGGAGGTGGTAGCTTTGGTACCCTATATCACTGTGTTCCAAGAGTGAGGGTGATCCTTTGGGTTTGTGATTCATAGATACCATATCACTCATACATGAATGACTAACCAAGGAGTACATCACAAACATCTAGATTGACCACATCACATAAGACTTCATCTTGGAATGGTTTTGTAGCATATGAAAGAAGACACTGATGGGTGACACAGAGGTCTCTCCTTGGGCTCAACCATCCAATACTGTAGGGCTTTGGATGAGGCTTCATGGACAGATTTAGACTTTTCACAACTTTAGCAGAGATTAAATTCTTTTGACTCCCACTATCAAGAATAAAATGTAGAGGCTTACCTTTTACCCATAATTTAGAGTGAAATAATCTTTCCTTGTCATTTGGTCTTTCCTCATAGGTATATGATGAAGTGATGATGGTGTTAGGCTCAACATCTACAATTTCTTCTACATCCTCTTCAACTATGGGTTGTGTATGAGGCAGAGTAGTAGATGTCAAGTATTGTGACTCAGAAAGCAGTGACTTGATGGCTCAACATTCTTCTTTGAGTGAGTTCCAATTTTGTGGTAATCAAACCATTTTCCAGCCTTCCCTTCTAGGATTTCTTATCTTGAAACTCCTTTTGCTTCCAATTTTGGCCTTGTGTTTGACCTTCCTTGTCACTTTTCCATTTTGAGGGTTGACTCTTCATATTCTTTCTGCCATGCTTCTGTTTAATCTTCACTACAAATTTGTATGCCACACTGAGGGTTTCCAAATTGAAGAGTCCCATTACCCCCCGTATGTACCATTGTAGTCCACCATGATATTTGAGAGTCTTATGTTTCTCACTTTCTTCAATTCCCAATCTTGCAGATAAAGAATGAAAAGTGTCTATGTAATCTTGAATAGATTATTCCTTACCTTGGTGAAGTTGTTGCCACTGTATGTACAAATCATCATATGCTCCGATGGGATAGTATTCTTATTTCACCACTTCCACAAAATCATCCCAGGTAGGTTCCACCTCAAGACCAATGTCATCTGTACTGAACCTCTTTTTGTACACTTCCCACTAGTTTTTCACAGGCAATGATGATTTCAAAAGAGCAAAAGTAATCTTTTCTCCATCGGTGAACTTATTTATAGAGAAGTAGGAAGACAGTTGATCCAACCAATTTTCTACTACATCACCATTGATTTTTCCTTCAAATGTAGGAATATCAAAATTTACCTAAACCTTGAAGGGTGTTGGGGCACTGAAAGGACGTTCCCTGGATGAGGAGCCATGAAGTGTAGCCACGAACCAAAATTTCCCATTGAAAGTGTTTGAAGAATTTAGGAAAATTATTGTAGCATCTATGCTTGTTTCTGTTAGAGGGCTTCATTCACAATTTCCTTGAAAGGATCAGATGTCTCATTGTCATCTACCATTTGAAGTCATTTGGAGTGAATAGGTGGAAAAACTGGAAGCTCTGTTGTCTCCCACCCAAGCTTCTTCTAGCCTGACCTCATCCTTAGGATCATACACTCTCATGACAAACCACTCTGATATAATTGATCTAAAACTTAAAAGTTCTGGTTGATAAATATTTCAATAGCATAGAAATAACATAGTAATAATGAATTCTCTGAGAAGAGATGTACTATTACTCAAGATCGCAATACCAATATATGCTTATCTCTGGGAAGAGATGTCTGTCTTCACATTTTAGGTTACCTCTTCATTTATACACATTTTTAAATCATGGGGTGGATGTGGAAGGTCACCAATCTCAAGGGAGATTAATTGGTTTGACTTCCAAGATTTAAAACAATACAAAATTTGAGGAATTACTATTTTTAAAAACTTACTATTTTTGAAATTTGGGGGTACTTACGTTGAGATTTTACAGGATCAAAATTCATCAAGTGGAGCTCAATTACATTTCACAATTTTATCCTCATTCTTATCTTTCCAACGGTTCAAACGGTGAGTCAATTGGAGCTACGGTGCAAAAGTTATGGCTCCTGAGAAGTTTCATCATCAATTGGGGTGGAACTGTCACCCAAATTGTCACATAAATTGTTGCTCAGATCATTCCTCCCTCCTTGAAAAGCAATCGTACCCATTGCATCAATTTTCCCCATGAGGTGTGGTAGTTGTTTCTTTATTTAATTATCTATGAGCCACTCACCTTTTTGGCTAAGCTGGCCCCTTTTGACCACTTGATAAAGCAGAATAGAGCGTCCTCTTGTTGTCTTTATCCAGGTATCCACAATCTGATCCTCTTCCACTGGAGCAAAAATCTGTGGATCAAGATCATCAATGTCTAGTTGTTCTGCTACAATTGATGTTTTTAATAGAGGTGGGTGATATGGTTTGAAGAGCTCCACATTGAATATTAGATGCAGACCAAGGTAGGCTAGTAGGTTCAACTCAAAAGCATTTTCTCCAACTCTTCTGGTGATGGTGTAGGGACCATATCGCAAAGTCCAAATCTTTCTTTGTGGGATTTCAAGTCATTCCTTCTGAATCTGCAACCAAACCTTATCACCCATAATAAAATGGTGTGTAATCCTATGTTTGTCATGGCATTTCTTATAATTTTGATTCATCTTCTCCAGGATGTCATCAACTTGTTTCTAGATTTGTTGCATTTGTTCAATAAACTTTGTTTCTTTTGCTACCTCAGATCTTCCATGAGGTGTGTATTCCATGGTGGAAAATGGAATTTGCCATGGGTTGGAACCCAAAACATACTTGGAATGGACTGTGCTTGGTCGAGCTGTGCAACACCCGATTGTATCCATGTTGTATGAAAAGAAGTCCCTCATCCCATGTGCATGGATGTTTGGAGTGATACATCTAAATCATGTGAACAATAAATCATTTTAACACCTCTATCTGACCATCAATCTATTGATGGAATGCTGTGGACTTCATCATCTTAGTATCCATCATCTTCCATAGAGTGAACTAGAAGATGCTCAGGAACCTGCTATCTCGATCTGAGACAATGGACTTGGGGAGACCAAAATGGAGCAAACTATGACTAAAATATAGTTGAGTATTTTCCTCAATATATATATTTTTATTACAAGCAATCATGATAGCCAGTTTTGAGAAATGATTAACTACCACAAAAATACAGTCCTTACCATGTTTTAAAGTGGGCAAACCTGAGAGAAAATCCATTGAGACAGATTCCTAAGGCCTGGTAGGTTCTTGAAATGAAATGTATAATCCTTGCTTCTTATTTTTTGGCTTGGCTATTGCACATGGGGTTCAATATTTGAGATATCTTTCCACATCCTTTCATATATGGGGCAAGTAGAAGTGTTTTTGAAGAATTGCCAATGTCTTTTTGATACCAAAGTGTCCAGCTGTCCTACTGAAGTGTGCTTCCCATATCATCTTTTGTTGCTATGCAACTAGAACACAAATGTGCCCCATATGATAGAGGACATTATATTGCAAATAGAAATAAAAAACATGTTTACCTTTTTGAAGTGCTTGATATGTATCAGCAAAGGTAGGATCTACTTCATACAAAGCACCCCAAGTGGCAGTCTCATGTCTGCACAGGTCAAGAACTATTGTGAGAGCAGTAATTGGTGGGTGGCTCAGACAATCTATAGCTATATTTGAGCTCCCCTTTTTGTGTTTGATTATTAGGTGGAATTGCTGAAGATATGTGGCCCACTTTTGGTGCCTCTCATTTCATAGTTTGATTTTCATCTCGATGAATTCCAATGGTCTATGGTCAGTGTGGATGACCATCTCTTTCCCCAAGTTGTAGTGTTTTCATTATTGACAGGCTTTCACAATGGCATAGAGATCCTTATCATATGTTGGATATTTCTTGACTATATCAGTGAACGTTTCACTATGATATGCAATAGGATGGCCATGTTACATGATGACAGCTACCATAGCATATTCAGATGCATCTATCATCAACTCAAAAGGTTGATACAAATCTGGCAAGGCAAGAAAAGGGGCTGATTAGAGTCTGTTATTTAAATTCTCAAATGCCCTTTTTTGTATTTCAACCCACTGAAATGTAGCTTTAGCTCCTCCTTTAGTCACTTGGGTTAGTGACCAAGTAACATGTGAAAATCCAATAACAACCCTGCAGTAGAAATTTGCAAGACACAAAAAGCTGTGAAGCTCTGTGAGGGTCCTTGGTGTGGGCCATTTTCAAATAACCTAAATATTTTATGGATCAACTTGGACCCCTTCCTCATTCACAACATACTCGAGGTACCTAATTGTTGTCATCTCGAATGTGCATTTTTCAAGATTTGCATACAACTTGTGCTCTCAAAGAGTTTGAAGCACCTTACGAACATGTTGCAAATGTTCTTCCCATGTTCTGCTATAGATGAGTATGTCATCTAAGTAGACAACCACGAATGAGCTAGTGAAGGGTCATAGGATGTCATCCATCATCCTCATGAAGGTTGCAGGTGTGTTAGTTAAGCCAAAAGGCATAACCAACCATTCAAAGAGCCCCTCCTTATATTTGAATGCAGTCTTCCAAACATCAGTGGGATCGTTGGGAATTTTGAGATAACTAGATTTGAGATCAATTTTGGTGAAGAAATTTGTAACACAGAGCTAGTACAAAAGGGTCATCAATCATGGAGAGAGGGTAACGATTCTTCACAAAGATTTTATTCAGGGCTCAGAGTCAATGCAAAGCCTCCATGTTCCATCTTTCTTCGGTGCCAAGACAATTGGGATACCATAAGGTGAAGAGCTTGGCTTGATGTGACCCTTTTGGATCAATTCTTGAATATGTCTTTTTATCTCATCATTCTCCAAAACTGATTTGCGATACACAGGACTGTTAGGCAAAGGTGATCCTGGGATGAAATCGATAGAATGTTTTACCTGGCAATGCAGTGGAACTCCTATGGGTGACTTGAATAAGTCATCATATTATCCTATGATTTGTCCTATCTACTTTTGTTGTTGTGTTGATTGTGTAGTCAGGATTGCAACATTGTCCTTCTTGGATTTTTGTGGTTTGACCACCATGAGAACAAATTGCTTTGTCTTCTCCACCAATCTCTTGCATTGCTTAGCACTGATCAAGGAGATAGATGTGGGAGGTGGTACCTCTAGTACCCTATAGCACCATGTTCTAAGAGTGAGGGTGATCCTTCAAGTTCATGATTCATAGATGCCATGTTGCTCATACATGAATGACTGACCAAGGAGTACATCACAAACATCTAGATTGACCACATCACACAAGACTTCATCTTGGAATGGTTTTATAGCATATGAATGAAGACACTGATGGGTGACACAAAGGTCTCTCCCTGGGCTCAATAATCCAATACTGTAGGGCTTTGGATGAGGCTTCATGGATAGATTTAGACTTTTCACAACTTTAGCAGAGATTAAATTATTTTGACTCCCACTATCAAGAATAAAATGCAGAGGCTTACCTTTTACCCATAATTTGGAGTGAAATAATATTTCCTTGTCATCTAGTCTTTCCTCACGGGTCTGTGATGAAGTGATGATGGTGTTAGGTTCAACATCTACAATTTCTTCTGCATCCTCTTTGACTATGGGTTGTGTATGAGGAAGAGTAGTAGATGTCAAGTATTGTGACTCAGAAAGCGGTGACGTGATGGCTTGACATTATTCTTTGGAGTGAGTTCTAATTTTGTGGTAATCACACCATTTTCTAGCCTTCCCCTTCTAGGATTTCTTATCCTTAAACTCCTTTTGCTTCCAATTTTGGCCTTGTGTTTGACCTTCCTTGTCACTTTTCCATTTTGAGGGTTGACTCTTTGTATTCTTTCTGCCATTCTTCTATTCAATCTTCATGGCAAATTTGTATGCCTCACTGAGGGTTTCAAAATTGAAGAGTTCTATTTCCCCCCGTATGTACCATTGTATTCCACCACAATATTTGATATTCTTATGTTTCTCACTTTCTTGAAAGCCCAATCCTTTAGACAAAGAATGAAAAGTGTCTATGTAATCTTGAATAGATTGGTCCTTACCTTGGCGAAGTTGTTGCCATTATATGTACAGATCATCATATGCTTTGATGGGATAGTATTTTTCTTTCACCACTTCCAAAAAATCATCCTAGGTAGGTTCCACCTCAAGGCCAATGTCATCTGTACTAAACCTCTTTTTGTCCAGTTCCCACCAATTTTTCATGGGCAATGATGATTTCAAAAGAGCAAAAGTAATATTTTCTCCATTGGTGAACTTATTTACAGAGAAGTAGGAAGACAGTTGATCCAAAAAAATTTATTACTGCATTAGCATTGATTTTGCATTCAAATGTAGGAATATAAAAATTTACCTGAACCTTGAAGGTTGTTGGGGCACTAAAAGGATGTTCCCTAGATGAGGAGCCAGGAAGTGTAGCTACAGAGCCAAAATTTCCCATTAGAAGTGTTTGAATAATTTGGGAAAATTGTTGTAGCATCTACACTTGTTACCATTAGAGGGCTTCATTCACCATTTCCTTGAAAGGATCAGATGTCTCAGTGTCATCCACCATTTGAAGTCTTTTGGAGTGAACAGGTGGAAAATTTGGAAGCTCTATTGTTTCCCACCCAAGTTTCTTATAGCCTGACCTCATCCTTAGGATCATACACTCTCAAGACAAATTGATTTGATATAACTGATCCAAAACTCAAAAATTTTGGTTGATAAATATTTCAATAGCATAGAAATAACACAGTAATAATGAATTCTCTGAGAAGAGATGTAGTATTACTCAAGATCACAATACAAATATATGCTTATCTCTAGGAAGAGATGTCTTTCTTCACATTTTAGGTTACCTCTTCATTTATACACATTTTGAAAGAATGGGGAGGATGTGGAAGGTCACCAATCTCAAGGGAGATTAAGTGGTTTGACTTCCAAGATTTAAAACAATACAAAATTTGAGGAATTACTATTTTTAGAAACTTACTATTTTTGAAATTTGGTGTACTTCCATTGGGTTTTAGGGGGTCAAACTTCATTGAGTGGAGCTCAATGCCATCTCATGATGTTCTCCTCATTCTTAGCTTTCCAACAGTTTAAATGGCAAGTCAATTAGAGATACAGTAAAAAGAGATCAATTTTGGTGAAGAACTTCGCACCACGAAGCTGGTCTAGTAGGTCATCAATCCTGAGGAGAGGGTAGCGATTCTTCATAGAGATTTTATTCAGGGCTCGATAGTCAATGCAAAGCCTACATGTTCCATCTTTATTTAGTGCCAAGACAATTGGGATATCACAAGGTGAAGAGCTTGGCCTGATGTGACCCTTTTGGATCAATTCTTGAATCTATCTTTTTATCTCATCATTCTCCAAAACTAATCTACGATACATAGGAATATTAGGCAAAGGTGATCCTAGGATCAAATCGATAGAATGTTTTACCTAAAAATGCAAGTGGAACTCTTGTGGGTGACTTGAATAATTCATCATATTCTCCTATGATTTGTCTTATCTACTTTTGTTGTTGTGTTGATTGTGTAGTCAGGACTGCAACATTGGCCTTCTTGGATTTATGTAGTTTGACCACCATGAGAATAAATTGCTTTGTCTTCTCCACCAATCTCTTACATTGATTAGCACTGATTAGGGAGACATATGTGGGAGGTGGTACCTCTAGTACCCTATAGCATCATGTTCCAAGAGTGAGGGTGATCCTTCAGGTTCATGATTCATAGATGCCATGTCGCTCATACATGAACGACTGTCCAAGGTGTACATCAAAAACATCTAGATTGACCACATCACACAAGATTTCATCTTGAAATGGTTTTATAGCATATGAAATAAGACATTGATGGGTGACACGGAGGTCTCTCCCTAGGCTCAACCATCCAATACTGTAGGGCTTTAGATGAGGCTTCATAGACAGATTTAGACTTTTCACAACTTTAGTAGAGATTAAATTCTTTTGACTCCCACTATCAAGAATAAAATGCAGAGGCTTACCTTTTACCCATAATTTGGAGTGAAACAATCTTTCCTTGTCATCTGGTCTTTCCTCATGGGTCTGTGATGAAGTGATGATGGTGTCAGGCTCAGCATCTACAATTTCTTCTACATCCTCTTCGACTGTGGGTTGTGTATGAGGTAGAGTAGTAGATGTTGAGTATTGTGACTCAAAAAGTAGTGACTTGATGGCTCGACATTCTTTTTTGGAGTGAGTTCTAGTTTTGTGGTAATCACACCATTTTCCAACCTTCCCCTTCTAGGATTTCTTATCTTGAAACTCCTTTTGCTTCCAATTTTGGCCTCGTGTTTGACCTTCCTTGTCGCTTTTCCACTTTGAGGGTTGACTCTTTGTATTCTTTCTGCCATGCTTCTGTTCAATCTTCACTATGAATTTGTATGCCTCACCGAGGGTTTCCAAATTAAAGAGTTCCATTTCCCCCCGTATGTACCATTGTATTCCACCATGATATTTGAGAGTCTTATGTTTATCACTTTCTTGAATGCCCAATCTTGCAGATAAAGAATGAAAAGTGTCTATGTAATCTTGAACAGATTGGTCCTTACCTTAGTGAAGTTATTAACACTGTATGTACAAATCATCATATGCTCTGATGGGATAGTATTCTTCTTTCACCACTTCCACAAAATCATCCTAGGTAGGTTCCACCTCAAGGCCAATGTCATCTGTACTGAACCTATTTTTGTACACTTCTCGCCAATTTTTATTGGGCAATGATGATTTCAAAAGAGCAAAAGTAATCTTTTCTCCATCGGTGAACTTATTTACAGAGAAGTAGCAAGACAGTTGATCCAACCAATTTTCTACTGCATCAACATTGATTTTGCCTTCAAATGTAGGAATATCAAAATTTTCCTGAACCTTAAAGGGTGTTTGGGCACTAAAAGGACGTTCCCTAGATGAAGAGCTAGGAAGTGTAGTCGCAGAGCCAAAATTTCCCATCAAAAGTGTTTGAAGAATTTGGGCAAATTGTTGTAGCATCTACGCTTATTGCCATTGGAGGGCTTCATTCATCATTTCCTTGAAAGGATCAGATGTCTTGGTGTCGTACACCATTTGAAGTCATTTGGAGCGAACATGTGGAAAATTTAGAAGCTCTGTTGTTTCCCACCCAAGTTTTTTGTAGCCTGACCTTGTCCTCTAGATTATACACTCTCAAGATAAACCGCTCTGATACCACTGATCCAAAACTCAAAAGTTTTGGTTGATAAATATTTCAATAGCATAGAAATAACATAGTAACAATGAATTCTCTCAGAAGAGATGTAGTATTACTCAAGATCGCAATACAAATATATGCTTATCTCTGGGAAGAGATGTCTATCTTCACATTTTGGGTTACCTCTTCATTTATACACATTTTTAAAGCATGGGGAGAATGTGGAAGGTCACCAATCTTGAGGGAGATAAAGTGGTTTGACTTCCATGATTTAAAATAGTACAAAATTTGAGGAATTACTATTTTTAGAAACTTACTATTTTTGAAATTTGGGACACTTCTATTGGGTTTTAGGGGGTCAAACTTCATTGAGTAGAGCTCAATGCCATCTCACGACGTTGGAACCCAAAACATACTTAGAATAGACTATGCTTGGTCGAGCTATGTAGTGCTCGATTATATCCATGTTATATGAAAAGAAGTCCCTCATCCCATGTACGTGGATGTTTAGAGTATACATCTGAATCATGTGAACAATCAAGTGGTTTACCACCTCTGTCTGACCATCAGTCTATGGATGGAAGGCTATAGACTCCATCAACTTAGTACCCATCATCTTCCATAGAGTGGATCAGAAGATGCTCAGGAACTTGCTATCTCGATTTGAGACAATGGACTTAGGGAGATCAAATTGGAGCCATACATGACTAAAATATAGTTGAGCAGTTTCCTCAGCAGATATATTTTTCTTACAAGCAATCATGATAGCCATTTTTGAAAAATGATCAACTGCCACAAAAATATAGTCCTTAGCATGTTTTGAAGTGGGCAAACTTGAAAGAAAATCCATTGAGATAGATTCCCAAGGCCTGGTAGGTTTTGGAAATGGCATGTAAAATCATTGATTCTTATTTGTTGGCTTGGATATTGCACATGGGGTGCAAGATTTGAGATATCTTTCCACATCCTTTCGCATATGGGGTGAGTAGAAGTGTTTATGAAGAATTTCCAATGTCTTTTTGATACCAAAGTGTCCAGCTATCCTACTGAAGTGTGCTTCCCATATCATCTTTTGTTGATTTGAAACTATAACACAAATGTGCCCCATATGATAGAGGACATTATCTTGAAAATAGAAATTAGAAAAATGTTTACCTTTTTGAAGTGTTTGATATGTATCAACAAAGGTAGGATCTGCTTCATATAGAGCACCCCAAGTGGCAGTCTCATGTCTGCACAGGTCAAGAACTATTGTGAGTGCAGTAATAGGTGGGTGGCTTAGATAATCTATAGATGTATTTGAGCTCCCATTTTTGTGGTTGATTATCAGGTGGAATTGCTAAAGATATGTGGCTGACTTTTGGTGCCTCTCATTTCATAGTTTGCTTTGTGTCTAAATGAATTCCAATGGTCTATGGTCAGTGTGGATGATTGTCTCTTTCCCCAAGATGTAGTGTTTCCATTGTTTGTAGGCTTGCACAATGGCATAGAGCTCCTTATCATATGTTGGATATTTCCTAATTGTATGAGTGAAAGTTTCACTATGATATGTAATAGGATGGCCATGTTGCATGATGATAGTTCCCATAGCATATTCAGATGCATCTGTCATTAGCTCAAAAGGTTGATGCAAATTTGGCAAGGTAAGAACAGGGGTTGAGCAGAGTCTATTCTTTAAATTCTCAAATGCCCTTTGTTGTATTTCACCCCTTTGAAATGTAGATTTAGCTCTTCCTTTAGTCACTTGGGTTAGTGACCAAACAACATGTGAAGATACAAGAACAAACCTGTGGTAGAAATTTGCAAGACCCAAAAAGCTATGAAGCTCTGTGAGGGTCCTTGGTGTGGGCCATACCCAAATATTTTATGGATCAATATGGACCCCTTCCTCATTCACAACGTACCTACGGTACTAAATTTTTTTCATCCCAAATGTGCATTTGTCAAGATTTGCATGTAACTTGTGCTCTCGAAGAGTTTGAAGCACCTTACAAACATGTTACAAATGTTCTTCCCATGTTCTGCTAAAAATGAGTATGTCATCTAAGTAGACAACCATGAATGAGTTGGTGAAGGGTCATAGGATGTCATCCATCATCCTCATGAAGGTTACAACTGCATTAATTAAGCTAAAAGGCATAACCAACCATTCAAAGAGCCCCTCCTTAGATTTGTATGTAGTATTCCAGACATCAGTGTGATCAATGGGAATTTGGTGATAACTAGATTTGAGATCAATTTTGGTGAAGAAATTCACACCATGGAACTAGTCCAACAGGTCATCAATCCTGGGGAGAGGGTAGTGATTCTTTACAGAGATTTTATTCAGGGCTAGGTAGTCAATGTAATACCTCCATGTTCCATCTTTCTTCAGTGCCAAGACAATTGGGCTACCACAAGGTGAAGAGCTTGGTCTGATGTGACCCTTTTGGATCAATTCTTGAATCTATCTTTTTATCTCATCATTCTCCAAAACTGATCTGTGATACATAGGACTATAAAGCAAAGGTGATTCTGGGATCAAATCGATAGAATGTTTTACCTAGAAATGTAGTGAAACTCTTGTGGGTGACTTGAATAAGTCATCATATTCTCTTGTGATTCATCCTATCTACTTTTTTTGTGTTGATTGTGTAGTCAGGACTGCAATATTGAACTTCTTGGATTTCTATGGTTTGATCACCATGAGAACAAATTGCTTTATCTTCTCCACCAATCTCTTGCATTATTTAGCACTGATTAGGGAGACAAATGTGGGAGGTGGTACCTCTGGTACCCTATAGTGCCATGTTCCAAGAGTGAGGGTGATCCTTTGGGTTCATGATTCATAGATGCCATGTCACTCATACATGAAAAATTGACCAAGGAGTACATCACAAACATCTAGATTGACCACATCACACAAGACTTCATCTTGGAATGGTTTTATAGCATAAGAAAGAAGAAACTAATGGGTGACACAAAGGTCTCTCCCTGGGCTCAACCATCCAAGATTGTAGGGCTTTGGATGAGGCTTCATGGATAGATTTAGACTTTTCACAACTTTAGTAGATATTAAATTCTTTTGACTCCCACTATCAAGAATAAAATGCAGAGGCTTACCTTTTACCCATAATTTGGAGTGAAACAATCTTTCCTTGTCATCTAGTCTTTCCTCATGGGTCTGTGATGAAGTGACGATGGTGTCAGGCTCAACATCTACAATTTCTTCTGCATCCTCTTCAACTGTGGGTTGTGTATGAGGCAGAGTAGTAGATGTTGAGTATTGTGACTCAAAAAGTAGTGACTTGATGGCTCAACATTCTTCTTTGGAGTGAGTTCCAATTTTGTGGTAATCACACCATTTTTCAGCCTTCCCCTTCTGGGATTTCTTATCTTGAAACTCTTTTTTCTTCCAATTTTAGCCTCATGTTTGACCTTCCTTGTCACTTTTCCATTTTGAGGGTTGACTCTTCATATTCTTTCTACCATGCTTCTGTTCAATCTTCACTATGAATTTATATGCCTCATTGAGGGTTTCCAAATTGAAAAGCTCCATTTCCCCCCATATGTACCATTGTAGTCCACAATATTTGAGAGTCTTATGTTTATCACTTTATTAAATGCCCAATCTTGGAGACAAAGAATGAAAAGTGTCTGTGTAATCTTGAATAGATTGGTCCTTACCTTGGCGAAGTTGTTGCCACAGTATGTACAGATCATCATATGCTCTTATGTTATAGTATTCTTCTTTCACCACTTCCATAAAATCATCCCAGGTAGGTTCCACCTCAAGGCCAATGTCATCTGTACTAAACCTCTTTTTGTAGAATTCCCACCAGTCTTTCATGGGCAATGATGATTTCAAAAGAGCAAAAGTAATCTTTTCTCCATCGATGAACTTATTTATAGAGAAGTAGGAAGACAGTTGATCCAACCAATTTTCTACTACATCAGCATTGATTTTACCTTCAAATGTAGGAATATCAAAATTTACCTGAACCTTGAAGGGTGTTGGGGCACTGAAAGGATGTTCCTTAGATGAGGAGCCAGGAAGTATAGCCACAAAGCTAAAATTTTTGATCGAAAGTGTTTGAATAATTTGGGCAAATTGTTGTAGCATCTACACTTGTTTCCATTAGAGGGTATCATTCACCATTTCCCTAAAAGGATCAGATGTCTCGGTGTTTTCCACCATTTGAAGTCATTTGGAGCGAACAGGTGGAAAATTTGGAAGCTCAATTGTTTCCCATCCAAGCTTCTTGTAGCTTGACCTCATCCTCGAGATCATACACTCTCAAGACAAACTGATTTGATACCACTGATCCAAAACTCAAAATTTTTGGTTGATAAATATTTCAATAGCATAGAAATAACACAATAACAATGAATTCTCTGATAAGAGATGTAGTATTACTCAAGATCACAATACAAATATATGCTTATCTCTAGGAAGAGATGTCTTTCTTCACATTTTAGGTTACCTCTTCATTTATACACATTTTCAAATCATGGGGAGGATGTGGAAGGTCACCAATCTTGAGGGAGATTAAGTGGTTTAACTTCCAAGATTTAAAACAATACAAAATTTGAGGAATTACTATGTTTAAAAACTTAATATTTTTGAAATTTAGGGTACTTCCATTCAGTTTTAGGGGATTAAATTCATCAAGTGAATCTCAATGCCATCTCAAAACATTCTCCTCATTCTTAGATTTTGAACAGTTCAAACGGTGAGTCAATTGGAGCTACGGTGCAAAAAATATGGCTCCCAGAAGTTTTGTAATCAATTAGGGTGGAACTGTCACCTGAATTGTCACCTATATTGTTGCCCAGATCATTCCTCCCTCCTTGAAAAGCAATGGTCCCCATTTAATCAATGTCCCAATTAGGTGTGGTAGTTATTTCTTGATTTGATTCTCTGTGAGCCACTCACCTTGGTGGCTAAGCTGGCCCCTTTTGACCACTTGATAAAGTAGAATAAAGCATCCTCTTGTTGTCTTCATCCAGGTATCCAAAATATGATCCTCTTCCACTAGAGAAAAACTCTATGGATCAAGCTCATCAATGTCTAATTGTTTTTCTACAACTTAAGTGTCCAATAGAGGTGGGTGATATGGTTTAAGGAGCTCCACATTGAATATTTGATGCAAACCAAGGTAGGTTGGTAGGTTCAACTCAAAAGCATTTTATCCAACTCTTCTGGTGATGGTGTAGGGACCATATTGTAGAGGTCAAATCTTTTTGTGTGGGCCTAAAAGTCATTCCTTCTGAATCCACAACCAAACCTTGTCACCCACAGCAAAATGGTGTGCAATCATATGTTTGTCATGGCGTTGCTTATACTTCTGATTCATCTTCTCCAAGATGTCATGAAATTGTTACTAGATGTGTTGCATTTGTTCAATAAATTTTTTTGCTTTTGCTACCTCAGATCTTATATGAGGTGTGTATTCCATGGTAGAAAATGGAACAATTATATCAATTGGTGCCATGGGTTGGAACCCAAAACATACTTTAGATGGACTGTGCTTGGTCGAGCTATGCAACACCTGATCATATCCATGTTGTATGAAAAGAAGTCCCTCATCCCATGTGCATGGATGTTTGGAGTGATACATCCAAATCATGTGAAAAATCAAGTGGTTTACCACCTCTATCTGACCATTAGTCTGTGGATGGAAGGTGTTGGGTGAATATTTTGTCACCAGCATACTGGTGAGGAAAATAGGTCTAATCATCCACATTATAGGGAGATTAATCATCCAAAGTTGTAGGTTTACCACATCCAAAGGGGAAAAATCTCTCCTCTCATCAAAGGGAGGTTCCTTATAGAATATGAGGAGCTATATACTATATATATGTAGAAAATAACACTTAGGGGTAAGACAACACCATCCATCTCTCTTTTTTTAGAGATGATGCTCACAGATCAAAGGAGAAATCCTGGGTGATTGGTGAAGGTACTTCTCTTCTTTCAGAAGTAACATTCAGCCAAGAGCTAGATCCCTTCCTGGATAGTAGAAATCCTGGTGAAATGATAGAAGGCACTTCTCTTCTTCTAGAAGTGCTTGTTCTTGCAAACAACAAGAATCTTTTAGGTAGTATAGGTAACTAGTAATAGGGATGTAGTAACCAACATCCTGAGATGTAGCACAAAGTCTCCACCTTGACTGTCCAAGAGTGAAATACAAAGAACAATGGGTGCACAAAGTCATCTCAAGGTTCTTTACATAGGAAATAGAAAAATAAAAACACACTAAAGGCAACTATAGGTAGCACAAAGTCTCCTTATAGTTGGCTTCGGGACACCTTCCTTATCACCTCCACTAACTTGTTAAATTGAATAAACAAGAATACATTTAGGAAATAGACATAAGAACAATCTCCTAGAATGATACAAGCTATAACAACACAAACTGAAAGTAATGCTTTCTGATTCAAATAAATAAATATGATAAATAATTCTGAGCTCAAAGTAGTGATGCCTTTCAATTTGGGCAGAGTTTTACTTCTGAGAAGATCTCTCTTAAAACAAGCAAAGAGATTACATTATATAGCACTCCAAGAAAGACTTGGGCACTTGTTTTCATGAAATGACCCATGCTCCTTTAATGCCTTGAATGCACTTCCAGTTCTCCAGGGGATCATGTGAACATAGCTACCTTGACTATGGCATGTTACTTTATCTCAAATGGGTGGGTCATCTAGTATTTGCATAGCTATCCACTTTGCCTTTACTCCAAGAGAGACAAACAATACACCTTCAATGTTTTCAAGCCAAAATATCTCTTGGCAGACTGTTCCATACTGAAATAACTTTTGTGTAGATATTTCTAGCTTTTCCCTCTTTGTCTCTTCCTGGTTTTGTCTTTTTTTTGGCATTTGATCTCTCTGGGCTGAATTCCCACACTCTTCCAAAGTGGTTCTTCCCTTTAGCGTTTTGGCCTTTGAATGCATTTGGTATGTCATCCTCCTTAGAAATTCCTTCATGTCTTTCCCACTTGCTTTGGCCACTTTCCACTGATCTCAACAAGTGACACGTGGCATGTTCCATTATGAAATAGGTGAGGACACATGGCAGCATCCGCTTACTTTATCAATTCACTCAGGGCCCACCACAGTCCACTAACTCTGCTTGTTAAATTGAATAAACAAGAATACATTTAGGAAATAGACATAAGAACAATCTCCTAGAATGATACAAGCTATAACAACACAAAGTTTGAAAGTAACTTGCTTTCTGATTCAAATAAATAAATATGCTCTTACAACAAATAGTAAGCCTCTTCAACAGGGGCTCTAAAAATAATATTGCTAATAATAGAGATGCAAGCTTGAGACTACAATAATTCTGAGCTCAAAGTCTCAGTGATGCCTTTCAATTTGGGCAGAGTTTTACTTCTAGTAACGAGAAGATCTCTCTTAAAACAAGCAAAGAGATTACATTATATAGCACTCCAAACTCACCATCTTCCAATACCTGCCGTATGAAAGACTTGGGCACTTGTTTTCATGAAATGACCCATGCTGCCTTTAATGCCTTGAATGCACTTCCAGTTCTGCTAGGGGATCATGCTAGAACAGGGCAGCTACCTTGACTATGGCATGTTACTTTATCTCAAATGTCTCCTCCTGGGCAATATCCGGTCTAGTACACACCATTGTATACATCAAACTCCCTATTGCGGAAGAATATGTAACCTTACTCATGTACTCTACCTCTAGTATTTGCATAGCTATCCACTTTGCCTTTACTCCAAGAGAGACAAACAAGCTACACCTTCAATGTTTTCAAGCCAAAATATCTACTTGGCAGACTGTTCCACTTACTGAAATAACTTTTGTGTAGATATTTCTAACCTGCTTTTCCCTCTTTGTCTCTTCCTGGTTTTGTCTTTTTTTTGGCATTTGATCTCTCTGGGCTGAATTCCCATCTTTGCTGGCTCTTTACACTCTTCCATCAGTGGTTCTTCCCTTTAGCGTTTTGGCCTTACCCTTTCAGACCTCCTGATGGGTGTCTTGGACTGAATGCATTTTCTGACAGTGACTGACCTCGGCCACCTATAGACCTGTTACTGGCTGACGTCGGTTCTACCTGACCGACGTCGGTGCCTGGTCTGTCGACGTCGGTCTCTGTACAACTGACATCAGTTTTTATACTGGCGACGCCGGTTCCTAACTTGCCGACGTCGGTCTCTGTGTTTTCCTGTAAGTGATTATTTCTTTTTTCGCGAGCTCATTTTGGACCATAACTTCATCCAATTCACTATTGCTCTGCCCAGATTGATCTAGCTTCCTTATCTAATCACTGTACATCACTCTTTCATTGAAAACAACATCACGACTCCTGATTACCTTGTTAGTTCCTAGATTCCAAAATCTGAAACCAAAATCATTTGAGCCATAGCCAATAAACATGCACCTCATAGACTTAGCATCAAGCTTCTTTCTATTTTCCTTATCTATGTGCACAAAGGCTTCACAACCAAAAACTTTGAGATATGAGAGATCTGCCTTTTTACCTATCCATGCCTCTTCTGGAATTCCACCATCTAGAGCTGTAGAGGGTCCTCTATTAATCAGGTACACTGTGGTGTCAACTACTTCTGCCCAAAACTCTAAGGGCAACCCTGCATGCAATCTCATACATCTTGCATGCTCCATGATAGTTCTGTTCATCCTTTCAGCAATACCATTCTGCTGAGGTGTCCTTGGAACCGTCCTTTGCCTTCGGATTCTGTGAGTGTAACAATACCAGTTAAACTTAAGACTGCAGAACTCACCGCCATTATCAAATCTCAAGCACGTTAATCTTCTGCCTATTTCATTCTCAACCATAGCTTTCCAAATCTTAAAAGTCTCAAAAACATCAGATTTCTTTTTAATACAGTAGATCCATACCTTTCTTGTGGCATCATCTATGAATGTAACATAGTACTGTGATCTGCCAATAGAGGCTACCTGAGCTGGTCCCCACACGTCTGTGTGAACAAGCTGCAACTTCTACCTTTTCTTAGTAGACCCAGTCTTGAGAAAACTAACCCTTTTCTATTTTCCAAATACACAATGCTCACAAAATTCTAGATCCATACTTTTCAAATCTGAAAGCATACCTTTAGACTTAAGAATTGACATCCCCTTCTCACTCATGTGGCCAAGCCTTGAGTGCCACAATTTAGCATCCACATCTGAAGTAGATAAAACTGAAGGAGATTTGTTAGTAACACAATTACACAAATAGAGAGTACCTTCTCTCTTACCTCTGGCCATAACAAGTGCACCCTTGGTCACCTTCCAAGAATCTATTGTGAGAGTTACTGTACAACCCTCATCACCTAGCTTACTTGCAGAAATCAAATTTCTCTTCAAACTAGGAACATGCATCACATCTCTCAACACCCATGTGTTGCCATTCTGCATCTTCAGCTGCACTTTACCTTTGCCAGTAATTTTACAGGGCTCATCATCCCCTAGATACACTATTCCAAAATCTCCTTGGATATAGTCACTGAAATATTCCCTGTTAGGAGTAGCATGAAAAGATGCACTAGAATCTAATACCCAAGACTCTATATTATTATGCAGAGAGAAAATTAAAGCATCCTGTGCAATACCTGCAATCTTGGCTTCTTCCTTTCCTTCGTGCTGATTGTCCTCCTTAGGCTTTGACCAACAATCTCTGCTTATGTGCCCCATCTTTCCACAATTCCAGCATTGTGGCTTCCTGCCATTTCTGGATTTAGATCTGCCTTTCCCCTTAGACTTGGATCTTGCTCTACCTTTCTTGCTCTTCTCTTTTTGCCTTCCCCTGCTCTCAAAACTTAAAGCATTCCCGGATGCCTCTTCTATGCTTTTCCTGCGTATTTTCTCATTCAAGATAACACTAACAACATTCTCTACTTTCAAAATATTTGATGCAGATGCAATATTACTTACTGCCATTACTAAGCCATGCCAGCTTTCAGGCAAAGAACATAATATTAAAAGAGATTTTATCTCATCATCAAACACTATATTTACTGAGCTTAATTGATTCACAATACCATTGAAATCATTCAGATGAGTAGAAACAGATCCACCTTCATTCATATGCAAATTAAATAACTGCTTCATAAGATATACCTTATTTGAAGCTGAGGGTTTTTCATACATATTTGCTAACGTAGTCATCAACTCTACCATTGTTTTTGTCTATGACAAATTAGATATCACAGTGGAGGCCAGACTCAGTCTTAGAGACCCAAGAGCCTTTCTATCAAGAACTTCCCATTCTTCATCCTCCATGTCCTTGGGCTTCTTTGCAATCCCACCTAATGGTAAGTAAAGATCCTTCTGATATAGATAGTCCTCTATCTGCATTCTCCAATGTTGATAGTTCTTGCCATTAAGCTTTTCCATTCTCAACTTACTTTCTTCTACCATTGCTTCTCCCACTCAAACAAAAATCCCTGTAGAAACCCCTGTGAGCAACTTGTAATCCAAACACACTACACAGATCTGAACCACCTGTTAGTGAACCTGAGCTTTGATACCAAATATCAAGCTTTGAACCTATAACCTGGCTCTGATACCACTTGTTGGGGATCAACCAACAATGGATTACACTTGTGAAAGCAATAAACACAAAAATAAATCAGATAGATAAGTAACTGAAATGATAAATAGCACAGAACAAGATATACAAGAAAACACCCTGAAAACTTGTATTAAAACTCTTTACAATAGGAATACAATTGAAGAAACTTCATTCTTCCACACCTCTCTCAGATGCACACAAGATCTCTCACTAGATCTCTATTCCTCAAGAGCTCTCTCTCAAGTACAATCAAATCCAACAACCTGGATTGATGCAACTCAGTACTGTCCTTCAAACATTCACAATGTTCTACTCTTATAGTTCTACAATCTCATACTAAGCTAAGAAGATCTTTCCTACATATAAAAATAGGAAACTTGAGCATGCTCTTACAACAAATAGTTAAGCCTCTTCAACAGGGGCTCTAAAAATAATATTGCTAATAATAGAGACGTGAGCTTGAGACTACAACTCAAACTCATCATGCAAACACTCGCTTCTGTCCTTGGAAATCACTTTTTGGACACACAGGTAACCGACATCGGTTCCTGCCTGTTCGCCTGTGACCGTCGCCGGTTGACCCTATTGCCGATGTCGACACCTCTATAACTGCAACTAACCGACGTCGGTCGCTCCTGACCGACGCCGACGTCTGTGTAGACCCAAACCTGTTTAAGTATGCTCCTTGGTGAAGCTTTTAGCTCCACACCCTAACATAGACTTCTATGGAGCTTTACCAGGGACACATGGCAACTTCCATAGCTTTGAAAATTATCAGAAACTATGTCTCGATAGACGACACTTAACAGCTTCTACTTCGGCTCTGTAAGGGACACGTGGTAGCTTCTGTTTCACTTTGTCTTTTTCCATCGAGCATTTTTCCACGAGCTTTTCTCTTCAATTTCTTTAGGCTCTCTTCTCAGGTGAATTCCTTTGGTTAAAATGTTTGAAGGAATTTTGCCTTGGTCATTTTCTCATAGAAAAACATTTCTAAAGGAATTCTTTTAGCCTCCTTCACTTAGTCATTTCCATCAGACAAAAAGTCTGAAGGAATTGTTCCTTTTGGGCCTTGAACCAAATCTGAAGGAATTCTATCTCTTTTGGCTTCTCTTTGACCCTTGAGAAAATGTGGCCTGCCCTCTGCAAGGGCGTTTGTTCCTTTGGCCCTAGGGCAGCCCCTTGAACCTATTGATTGGACCAACTAATTAAACCAACTTTGGCTCAATAGTTCAATGGTTCAATCGGTTCATTATTCATTATTTGGCTAAGTCTTTTGATCACTCAAACAAAATACATTGAACCAACCGCTTGTTGAAATTTTGCTGAAGCGCTTAAATGGTTCAAGGTTCAATGGTTCAATAGTTCATTCCTTGCTTATAAGCTTGCCGATGAACATTTTTGGTTGAACCAAGGCATTGAACCAATCCTAAAAATGACTAAGTGTTGGAAACTAGTTCTTTTGATTGAACTCACCTGTAGAAGCCTTTGAACCTATTAAACCTGCTAATTTCAAGCATGTTGAGTCCATAGAAACATATCTATAGAGTTCATAGATTTTTGGAAAAGCTTAAAGAATAGAGAACTTGAAAGCTCATAACAATTTTTGAAAAGAGGAGAGAGGATTTTGGTCTGTTACACCAAAATAGTTCATATGTTGTCCCAAAAATGAGAAAGCTATTTTTGGGGACAACAGCTGGCTCCAGTTGGGGAACTTCCATCAGATGAAAACTTGGAATAGCTGAGGGGAGTAGAAACCAGAATCTCTAGTGCTTTGAAGTATGCCATTGGGCTATGGAGTCATACTACCTAAAAAGAAAGGTTCAAAAAAATGAAAATAAAAAGCACAAAGCAGAATCAAAGACTATACAAATATACATATGTATAGGTGAACTTATTTGATACTTCAAGAATTAAAGTGATTCAGACGCTGCTCATTGTGAGACAATGAAAATGGCATTCCATCCTAATAAACCAGTAAGAAACCATTTTGTCCTTAGAATCGGTGATGGGTGAATGGAACTCTCCACCAAGAATCACATTTCTTGTGCACTCCTTTTGGTTCTCTATTCTTTCCCCATGGCAAGACGTGGTGTTCAATCTAAAAACCATAAATCTTTGCTCTCTTGGAGGAGAGTTCTTTTTGCTGACTTTAGAGTGCAATAGTATGGTCCACTACCATAGCTTGCTATTTTGTTAAACCAACAAGGTCAAAAACACCTTGAGCTTTCTACCTTTTGGTATATCATGGAGCTACCAAATTTTAGAACAAAAATGGGAAAGAACTGGACCTACTTTAGCTTGAAGCTTGAGGCTTCAAACTGCGTGTTCTATCCCAGTGGATCTGGTTTACAGACCAAATTATATAATGGAGATGGAGGAAGATGGTAAGGCTATAATGACAATGGGTAAGACATAGAATGGAGTCACTAGAATCTATAATGGATAAGGGTAGGGACTACTTCAATCTAAAACTTGAGGCTTTAGACTGCACGTTCATCCCCAGCAGAGTCACCAAAAATTGTTGGGTGAATATTTTATCAACCAGCTAACTGGTGAGAAAAATAGGTCTTATCATCTACATAGCATAGGGAGATTGGTCATCAAGATGTGTGGGTTTACCACATTAAAATGGGACAAATCTATCCTCTCATCAAGGGGAGGTTCCCTATGAATACGCAAGAGCTATATATATATATATATATATATATATATATATATATATATATATATATATATATATAATATATATATGCAGAAAATAACACTTAGGGGTAGGACAACACCATCAATCTCTCTTTTTTCAGAGATGATGCTCATAAATCAAAGGAGAAATCTTGGGTGATTAGTGAAGGTACTTCTCTTATTTTAGAAGTAACATTCAGCCAAGAGCCAGATCCCTTCCTGGATAGTAGAAATCCTAGTGAAATGACAGAAGGCACTTCTCTTCTTTCAAAAGTGCTTGTTCTTTCAAACAATAGGAATCTTTCAAGTAGTATAGGTAATCGATAATAGGGACATAGTAACCAGTAGCCTGAGATGTATCACAAAGTCTCCACCTTGACTTCCCAAGAGTGAAATATGAAGAACAATGGGGGCACAAAGTCATCCCAAGGTTCTTTACATAGGAAACAAAAAAAGAAAAACACACTAAAGGCAACTGTAGGCAGCACAAAGTCTCCTTACAGTTGGCTTTGAGACACCTTCCTTATCACCTCCACTAAGCTCTACTTGTTAAATTGAATAAATAAGAATACATTTATGAAATAGACATAAGAACAATCTCCTAGAATGATACAAGCTATAACAACATAAAGTTTGAAAGTAACTTGATTTTTGATTCAAACAAAGAAATATGATAAACAATTTTGAGCTCAAAGTCTCAGTGATGCCATTCAATTTGGGTAGAGTTTTGCTTTTGGTAATGGGAAGATCTCCCTTAAAACAAGCAAAGAGATTACATTATATAGCACTCTAAGAAAGACTTGGGTGCTTGTTTTCATGAAACCACCCATGCTGCCTTCAATGCCTTGAATGCACTTCTAGTTCTGTCAGGGGACCATGGTAGAACAAGGTGGCTACCTTGACTATGGCATGTTAATTTATCTCAAATGTCTCCTCCTAGGCCTAGGTCATTTGGTATCTGTGTAGCTATCCACTTCACCTTTACTCCAAGAGAGACAAACAGGCTGTGCCTTTAATGTTTGCAAGCCAAAATATCTGCTTGGTAGACTGTTCCACCTACTGAAATAACTTCTGCATAGATATTTTTGGCTTTTTCCTCTTTGTCTCTTCCTAGTTTTGTCTTTTTTCTGGCATTTGATCTCTCAAGGCTGAATTCCCATCTTTGTTGGCTCTTTACGCTCTTCCATCAGTGGTTCTTCCCTTTGGCATTTTGGCCTTTGAATGCATTCGAGTCCATCATCCTACTTAGCAATTCCTTCGTGTCTTTCTTGATTACTTTGGCTACTTTACACTAATCTCAACAAGTGACACATGGTGTGTTCCACTATGAAATAAGTAAGGACACATGGCAGCATCTACTTACTTTATCAACTCACCCAGGGCCCACCACAGTCTTTACAAAATGAAAGGGAGAGACCATGGATGTTGACACTTGGTGGCTTCCATCGAGCTTTACCAAGGACATGTGGCAACTTCCATAGCTTTCAAACTTATTAGAAACTGTGTCCCAGTAGACGACACTTGGTAGCTTCTACTTCAGCTCTATAAGGGACACGTGGCGGCTTTTGCTACACTTTGTCTTTTTCCATCGAGCATTTTTCCATGGGCTTTTCTCTTCAGTTTATTTGGGCTCTCTTCTCGAGTGAATTCCTTCGAACAAAATGTCTAAAGGAATTTTTCCTTGGTCATTTTCCCACAGAAAAACCTTTCTGAAGGAATTCTTTTGGCCTCCTTCACTTAGTCATTTCCATCGGACAAAAATTTCAAAGGAATTGTTCCTTTTGGGCCTTGAACCAAATTCGAAGGAATTCTATCTCTTTTGGCTTCTCTTTGACCCTTGAACAAATGTAGCCTGCCCTCCATAAGGGCATTTTTTCCTTCAGCGCTGGGGCAGCCCCTTGAACCTACCGATTGAACCAACCGATTGAACTAACTTTGGTTCAACGGTTCAATGGTTCAATCAGTTCATTCTTCCTTATTTGGCTAAGTCTTTTGATTGCTCGAACAAAACGTGTTGAACCAATTGCTCATTGAACCTTTGCTGAAGTGCTTAACTCATTGAACTCATTAAACCCATTGAACCAAAATGGTTCAAGGTTCAATAGTTCAATGGTTCATTCCTTTCTTAGAAGCTTGACGATGAACATTTTTGGTTGAACCAAGGCATTGAACCAATCTTGAAAATGACTAAGTATTGGAAACTAGTTCTTTTGATTGAACTCACCTATAGAAGCCTTTGAACCTGTTGAACCTGCTAATTTCAAGCATGTTGAGTCTATAGAAACATATCTACAGAGTCCGTAGATTTCTAGAAAATCTTGGAGAATGGAGAATTTGAAAGTCATAATAATTTTTGAAAAGGGGAGAGAGGATTTTGGTCTATTGAACCAAAATAGTTCATATGTTGTCCCAAAAATGAGAAAGCTATTTTTGGGGACAACAGAAGGATATGAAATTCATCAGCTTAGTATCCATCATCTTCCATAGAGTGGACCAGAAGATGCTCAGAAACTTGGTATCTCGATCTGAGACAATGGACTTGGGGAGACCAAAATGGAGCCATACATGACTAAAATATAGTTGAGCAATTTCCTCAGTAGATATATTTTTCTTACAAGCAATCATGATAGAAATTTTGGAAAAATGATCAACTACCACAAAAATATAGTCCTTACCATGTTTTGAAGTGGGCAAACCTGAGAGAAAATCCGTTGAGACAGATTCCCAAGGCCTGGTAGGTTCTAGCAATGGTGTGTACACTCATTACTTCTTATTTGTTAGCTTGGCTATTGCACATGGGGTGCAAGATTTGAGATATCTTTCCACATCCTTTAGCATATGGGGCTAGTAGAAGTGTTTTTAAAGAACTGCCAATGTCTTTTGGATACCAAAGTATCCAGTTGTCCTACTGAAGTGTGCTTCCCATATGATCTTTTGTTGCTATGCAACTGGAACACAGATGTGCCCTATAAGACAAAAGACATTATCTTGCAAATAAAAATCAAAAACATGTTTACCTTTTTGAAGTGCTTGATATGTATCAACAAAGGTAAGATCTGCTTCATACAGAGCACCCCAAGTGGCAATCTCATGTCTGTACAGGTCAAGAACTATTGTGAGTGCAGTAATTGGTGGGCAGCTTAGACAATCTGTAGCTATATTTGAGCTCCCCTTTTTGTGTTTGATTATCAGGTGGAATTGTTGAAGATATGTGGCTCACTTTTGGTGCCTCTCATTTCATAGTTTGCTTTACATCTAGATGAATTCTAATGGTTTGTGGTCAGTGTGGATGACCGTCTCTTTCCCCAAGATATAATGTTTCCATTGTTTTTAGGCTTGCACAATGGCATACAGATCCTTATCATATGTTGGATATTTCCTGATTGTATCAGTGAAATTTACACTATGATATGTAACATGATGGCCATGTTGCATGATGATAGCTCTTAGAGCATATTTAGATGCATCTAGCATCAACTCAAAAGGTTAATGCAAATATAGCAAGGCAAGAATAGGGGCTAAGGAGGGTTTATTATTTAAATTCTCAAATGCCCTTTGTTGTATTTCACCCCACTAAAATGTAGCTTTAGCTCCTCCTTTAGTCACTTGGGTTAGCGACCAAGCAACATATGAAAATCCAAGAACAAACCTGCGGTATAAATTTGCAAGACCCAAAAAGCTGCAAAGCTCTGTGAGGGTCCTTGGTGTGGGCCATTCTTTAATGACCCAAATCATTTTTGGATCAGCATGGACCCCTTCCTCATTCACAATGTACCTGAGGTACTGAATTGTTGTCATCTCAAATGTGCATTTGTCAAGATTTTCATATAACTTATGCTCCCAAAGAGTTTGAAGCACCTTATGAACATGTTGCAAATGTTCTTCCCATGTTCTGCTATAGATGAGTATGTCATCTAAGTAGACAACCAAAAATGAGTTGGTGAAGGGTCATATGATGTCATCCATCATCCTCATGAAGGTTGCAGGTGCGTTAGTTAAGCCAAAAGGCATAACCAACCATTCAAAAAGCCCCTCATTAGATTTGAATGTAGTCTTCTAGACATCAGTGGGATTGATGGGAATTTGGTGATAACCAAATTTGAGATCAATTTTGGTGAAGAACTTCACACCACAGAGCTGGTCCAATAGGTCATCAATCATGGGGAGAGGGTAGCGATTCTTCACAGAGATTTTATTCAGGGCTCAGTAGCCAATGCAAAGCCTCCATGTTCCATCTTTCCTCGGTGCCAAGACAATTGGGCTACCACAAGGTGAAGATCTTGGATTGATGTGACCCTTTTAGATAAATTCTTGAATATATCTTTTTATCTCATCATTCTCCAAAATTGATCTGTGATACATAGGACTGTTAGGCAAAGGTGATCCTGGGATGAAATCGATAGAATGTTTTACCTGGCAATGCAGTGGAACTCCTGTGGGTGACTTGAATAAGTCATCATATTCCTTGTGATTCATCCTCTCTAATTTTTTTGTGTTGATTGTGTAGTCAAGACTGCAACATTGGCCTTCTTGGATTTTTGTGGTTTGACCACCATGAGAATAAATTGCTTTGTCTTCTCCACCAATCTCTTGCATTGCTTAGCACTAATCAGGGAGACAGATGTGGGAGGTGGTACCTCTGATACCCTATAATGCCATGTTCCAATAGTGAGGGTGATCCTTTGGGTTCATGATTCATAGATGCCATGTCGCTCATACATAAACAAATGACCAATGAGTACATCACAAACATCTAGATTGATCGCATCACACAATACTTCATCTTAAAATGGTTTTATAACATATGAAAGAAGACTTTCATGGGTGAAACAGAGGTCTCTCCCTGGGCTCAACCATCCAATACCATAGGGATTTGGATGAGGCTTCATGGATAGATTTAGAATTTTCACAACTTTAGCAGAGATTAAATTCTTTTGAGTCCCACTATCAAGAATAAAATGTAGAGGCTTACCTTTTACCCATAATTTTGAGTGAAACAATCTTTCCTTGTCATTTGGTCTTTCCTCATGGGTCTGTGATGAAGTGACGATGGTGTCAGGCTCAACATCTACAATTTCTTCTGCATCTTCGACTGTGGGTTGTGTATGAGGTAAAGTAGTAGATGTCGATTATTGTGACTTAGAAAGTAGTGACTTGATGGCTCTACATTCTTCTTTAGAGTGAGTTCTAGTTTTGTGGTAATCACACCATTTTCTAGCCTTCCCCTCCTAGGATTTATTATCTTGAAACTCCTTTTGCTTCCAATTTTGTCCTTGTGTTTGACCTTCCTTATCACTTTTCCATTTTGAGGGTTGACTCTTCATATTCTTTTTGCCATGCTTCTGTTCAATCTCTACTGTGAATTTGTATACCTCACCAAGGGTTTCCAAATTGAAGAGTTCCATTTCCCCCCATATGTACCATTGTAGTCCACCATGATATTTGAGAGTCTTATGTTTCTCACTTTCTTGAATGCCCAATCTTACAGACAAAGAATGAAAAGTGTCTGTGTAATCTTGAACAGATTGGTCCTTACCTTGGCAAAGTTGTTGCCATTGTATGTATAGATCATCATATGCTCCGATGGGATAGTATTCTTCTTTCACCACTTCCACAAAATCATCCCAGGTAGGTTCCACCTCAAGGCCAATGTCATCTATATTGAACCTCTTTTTGTACACTTCCCACTAGTTTTTCATGGGCAATGATGATTTCAAAAGAGCAAAAGTAATCTTTTCTCCATCGGTGAACTTATTTATAGAGAAGTAGGAAGATAGTTGATCCAACCAATTTTTTACTACATCAACATTGATTTTGCCTTCAAATGTAGGAATATCAAAATTTACCTGAATGTTGAAGGGTGTTGGGGCACTGAAAGGATGTTCCCTAGATGAGGAGCTAGGAAGTGTAGCCGTGGAGCTAGAATTTCCCATCAAAAGTGTTTGAATAATTTGGGCAAATTGTTGTATCATCTATGCTTGTTTCCATTGGAGGGCTTCATTCACCATTTCATTGAAAGGATCAGATGTCTCGGTGTCATCTGCCATTTGAAGTCATTTGGAGTGAACATGTGGAAAATTTGGAAGCTCTGTTGTTTCCTACCCAAGCTTCTTATAGCCTGACCTCATCCTCAAGATCATACACTCTCAAGACAAACCGATTTGATACCACTAATCCAAAACTCATAATTTTTGGTTGATAAATATTTCAATAACATATAAATAACATAGTAACAATGAATTCTCTGAGAAGAGATGTAGTATTACTCAAGATCACAATACAAATATATGCTTATCTCTGGGAAGAGATGTTTATCTTCAAATTTTGGGTTACCTCTTCATTTATACACATTTTGAAATCATGGGGAGGATTTGGAAGGTCACCAATCTTGAGGGAGATTAAGTGGTTCGACTTCCAAGATTTAAAACAATACAAAATTTGAGGAATTACTATTTTTAGAAACTTACTATTTTTAAAATTTGGGACACTTCCGTTGGGTTTTAGGGGTAAAAATTCATTTAGTGGAGCTAAATTATATATCATGATGTTATCATCATTCTTATCTTTCCAACGGTTCAAACGGCGAGTCAATTGGAGCTATGGTGCAAAAGTTATGGCTCCCAGAAGTTTCATCATTAATTGGGGTGGAACTGTCACCCGAATTGTCACCTAAATTGTTGCTCGGATCAACTATGTTGATCTGAAGCTTTGTGAGGTACATCTTGGACCTATTAACAACCTAATTCTTTTTAGTGAAGATATAATACATAGTTTATAAGTTATGACCAAAATAGTAATTACCACTTTCATTTTTTGTTTTTTCTGCTAAACAAATGTCTGTTAAAATAGATCTAATTTTTAATCCATTTGTTATTATTTTTTAATTTTTTAAATTTTATTATTAATATATTCATCCTAATTCTCTCAAAATTTCATTGAAATCCCATATTTAGTTTAGAATTTATGACTTTGTTAGTGACTATCTATTTTTTTTGAATAAATAACTGTTAAAATAATCATATCTTTAATCTATAAACTATTTTTTGCTAAATTTTTTATAGGTGGTCCATATTTATGTATATACATTTTTTACAATTTTTTTCAAAATAATACTTATGGTTTTTGAGATATTATTATTTTACTAATTGTTCCTTTTATTTGTTAATTTTTGTTTTAGTTGTTTTCTAATTTTGTTTTAAGTTTGCAATTCTAACTTGCAGGGATTTGGTATATAGAGACTTTATAATATTTTGATTTTTCAAGTTTTAATTTTCCAATATTTCTTATTTTACACACACACACACACACACACACACACACACACACACACACACACACACACACACACACACACACACACACACACACACACACACACACACACACACACACACACACACACACACACACACAACTAAACCCTCTAAAATTTGGATGACCTAAGTTGGAAAAAGGCACAAATTTCCAAGTGGTTAAGTCTTGAATACTTTATTTGGTTCCTAAAAAGAATTTAGATGTTTTGTGCTTAGTTATTTATGAAAGTTTTTTTACAAGTTTTCAACTAAGGCCAAGGGGCCAAAATTTCATGAATATTTCACTTTGGTGCATTAAAATAAACACTCACACTTAGATTACATATTCTAAAGTGTGTTTTTATTTTATGCTTATTCATTCAAAGTTGTTAGTTTTCATAAAATGAATGATGCGTGTATGCTCTTCCCCCATCTCTTTTAAGGAAATAGGGTGACCAAAAGTACTCTTTATTTGCATTTTTGCCTTGTTCAAAGGAATTAAATGAATGTCTTTAAGGCTCTCCTCAAATCCATGTGGTTTTGGTGATTTAAACTTGACCCTAAAGTCTTTTCACTTCTCTTTTATTTTTATGTATTTTGGCTTGTGAGTGAGTGATCGCTTCTCCCTCACAAGTTCTTTAAGGGTGAATTTACTTGGGGTTTCATCTCATAACATCATACCAACCCCATTACATAGTGGGGTATACAAATATGGGCACATATATTATGATTTCTAGGGGGCTAAGTGACTAGCCTCTTCAATTGAAACAATAACCTGAGTCAAGTCTAGATAGCTAGGGGATTCTAGTAAGTACATAGATGAAATTTCTATACAAAGGAATAAACCCTTGCATAGTAAATTAGTCAGTATAAACTCAATGGATATGAGACATATCTAGTGTTAACCATATCTGGGACCATCTAGATAGTCAAAAATTTAAGTTTTAGAACAACTCCACTTGCCGTAGACATATTGTTGATGTAGGGTGAGTAGCCCAAAGTTGCATGTCACTGTAAAATATGTTGGGAGAAGGGGGGTGTAAAAACCCTACTAATTCATACACTTTTATTTTTGTATTAACACTTAAAATCCTCCCAAAATTATGTATATAGATGAAAATCAATAATACGATGCAACCTTATCAGTTTTAGGGCTTTGGACGTTATACTTAGTTGTATTTTTTAATTATTATTTTATTTACTATGTTTTAGTTAATTTTTTTTTAATTTGTTTATGCCACATCAAAATGAGTTTGGTGTCCGCATCACTTCATTTTTTGAGGAGGTGTTATGCCATCCATTTGACACCATGTTGTTGCCCTAGTATTTTGACAAAAAAATTAGTGTGTGTGTGTATGTGTGTGTCACTTAATTAAAAAGGGTAACATTATGCTACCTAATCCATTTTAAGTTTTGTGCCTTAGACTCTTGAAACAAACCATCAATCATACCTTTAAATCACAATAACATCATTATGATTCTTAAATCATTTCATATACTTGTTTTGCCTTATGTCCAAGTTTTCAATTTGAAACCAATCCATGTTTGAGTATTTGTCTAGTACCATTGTGTCATTAACCTTTATCTATCTTGTTATTTGATAAAAAAAGCCTAGTTTCCTAAGTTGAGTTTTTGATTAACCTTGACAAGCTCAAATCCAAACATTAATTGATTTATATTTATGCCTTGTATAATTTGGGCTTAGACACCAATATTTCTCTTTTGGGTTGTGTAATTTAGGTTAATTATTTAATAAAATTTGAAAACTATTATTGTTACTTTATTTGGGAGAAATTAGTCTATCTTCAAGTGCCAAATATTTTATGCTTCATACCAAATTAACTAAGTTCATGTCTAAAGTCAAATGCCTAGTCTATGCCAAAGAGTTTTAGATTTATTATATTAAATTATCTTTTGTTTAAAATATATATTTTGTGCTTATTACCAAAATTCATAGCACATGCCTTTGTTTAAGCCTAAATTTTGATGTCACATTTGACTGACAGACCTGTAAACCTTTATTTTTCCTAGATTAGACTTGTTTTGAACACTTTGAACCTAGAGTTTGGCATTCCAATTTTATATCATCCACTTGACCTTTTGTGTGAGATATTTAAATGTTGGAAATTTCACATTAGGTAGTTTTATTCCAAATTAACACATACCATTTTGGATATATGACTCCCCTAGACTAAGTTAGACCAAGTTTGTACCATTTGTCCTTTGGACATTATTTTTTAGATTTTGTATAACTCTAGGCCTTTTTGTGGAACATTCATAATTTATGTGGATATGTCTTGTTACACTTATGGTGGAGTCATGTAGAATCCAAGTTATGATAGAATGGCCACACAAATTGATTTTGTTTGAGACCCCTATGGTAACGATGCAATTTATGAAATATATCCATATCCTCCTTACAATGCTCAATCTGGGAAATAAATTCAAGCACCATGTTTGATGGTACCTTCTTTTGGATGATTGACATATGATGCTTTCCCTATCATGAGCATTTGATCCCCCACCAATATCATTAACCCTCCTTCATATTGTGTGAGTCATCAAGCTCCATAATGTCCAAGGATTTCTATATTAGGACTTCATCCTTTGGCTTATGTGAGAAACCAAGCTCCATAATTCCCTACCATTTATATACTAGGCCCTCATATTTTGTCTTGTGTGAGAAACTAAGCTTGATAATGCCCTACCAATTCTATACCAAGACCTCATCCTTTATCTTGTATGATCAACCAAGCTCTATGATGCCTAACCATTTCTATACTAAGACCTTATCCTTTGGCTTATGTGAGTAATGCCCTACCATTTCTATACGATCACTTCATCCTTTATGTTGTGTGAGGAAACAAGCTCAATAACACCCTACCATTTCTATATTAGGACCTCATCCTTTATCTTATGTGAACCACCTAGCTTCATAATTCCCTACCATTTATATCCTAGGAACTTATCCTTTGGCTCATGATAGCAACCATGATTTTTAATGTCCTACCATTACCATTCTAGGCCCTTTCAAGTGTGGTATCTCATTACCACAAAGTTGTCCAATCATATCTAGATGGGTCATAGTTACTATCCTAGGCCATAAACTAGCCTTTGTTAAGCCTATCATTATCCAAAAACTTAACATTATTCATCTGTTACCAATTATTTTCCACTTTAGAAAACCCCTACCAATCATTGAGCCACAATAGAGCTAATCAATACTTCTCTAATAGAGCCAATCATTCATAGACCAAGATGTGTTTAAAAATTGTATTTTACAACTAATTGTAAACCAAGACCAAGAGAATAAACTAATCCAAGATGATTTTGTTGAAACACCTATTTATGACAAGTCAACCTATGATGAATTACCTTTTGATACTATTCTAGTTGTCTAGGAGTGTCACTCTGACAAGCCAATCTTTGCTGAGTCACTTCTTAATGATTATAGCTACCTTTGAATAAATCATCATCTTGACCATTGTATTTTTTTTAAAGAGCCTCCCCTTGAATATTAAATCTATATGAAGTTGTCTTTTGACCTTTTCCCCCTCATTGAGGAGTCTCACTTTGACAAAATAGTCTCTGTGTAACCCATTATGCCATCACAGGCTATTACTTGTCCAATACAAAACATTCAACAAGACATAATTGTAATAACATCCACACTAGATGAAGAATCAACATTGTAATTAGGTTCTATTCCTGAACTGACATCAGATTTATTATCAAAAGTAGAATCAATGTTAGTCTCAATGTTGGATTTAGAGTCCCTTGAGTTGGAATCATCGTTAGAATCAGAATACATCTATGGTTATTACAATATTGGTTACATATGCCTTGAAGATCAATTTTAATATATTTGTGATCCTTCCATTGTTTCTAAGGATTATTAATTCAACATAAACACAAGTTATCCTAGTATCTTCTATAAAGATTGTGATTCCTCTTTCCATTTCATTACGATTCCACATGCCATTAACACAAACCAACATAGCCACTATATTGACATTCCACCTTCCACAAGTATCAATTGGGACTGATAAAATCATACCTTGTTAAAATTTATCCATGGTGATATATCAATTGAATAATATTAGGGGAACCAAAATCACATTCATGCAGAAGAAGAACAATTTCCTAGTGAAAACTTTTCAGAGGTGCTAGAGGACAATCAAAGTCCAAACTTGGCATCTTCTAGTGAAACCTATTTTGAGGCACTAGAAGGAAATCAAAGTCAAAAGTCAACATTCCTTAGTGAAACCTTTTTGAAGGAATTATGGGATAATCAAGACAAATTCATTGGTGAAAACCTTATCAAGACACTAAGAGCTGAGCACAATAATTATTTGCTACTTGATAAAGACAATATTAAAGATAAAATCAATACAGCTTTCCATCTACACCATAATTAAATGGTAGCTAATCTTAGGCCCAAACATCAAAAAAATTTGATGGTCTTATTGAGAACATATTTAGAAGTCTTCAACCCTACCAAAACTAAAATTATGTCAGATCTAAAATTAACAACATTATGTGTGCCTAAAAATTCCAATATTCATTTATTGCCCAACCATATACATAATTATCATCCATTATTTACCCATATTTACTATCTAAGGTTGTACTTTCCTTTGTAGAGGCTACAAAGACATATTGTCTCGATGTTTGAAGGAAATATAATCAATGACTAATGAAGATCACAACAACATTCTTTAAATCCAAATATGTAGCAGATTCTTAATATAGTAGCTATTCAAAAAAGGTGTGGGATAGTGATTTCCATGATTTATTATTTTGGTTGTATCATATGTTGATCAAGACATGCATCTCCACATCAACAAGAACAACCAAAACATCTACCTTCCCAAAAACATTTACCTTGCCAAAAACCATGTTTTTCCATTTTCCATTTACCTTACCATTTTTATTCTACCATTCAGTTTTCCATTATTTCATACCCTAACATTTACTTTAACTTATCACTTGGGGCATCCCTATTACCACTATAGCCAATTGTTATAACATCACCATTCTTGAACAAATCCATACTATATGTCATACCCTATATCATCTTATCATGCCTCTACTACTGACCAAAGCCTATTTTTAGCCACCCTACCCAACCCTTTTGATCTTGGTTCCTTTGATTCTTCTTGCACCTTCTACGAGGGGATTTTGATCTAGTTTCAGTAGTTTTAGAATTCTATTTTCAAATGATAGTCTATGAAAGTAATATGATAGTGGATCTAGCAAGTTATATTTTATTTACATTTTGTTGGTGCCACTGATTAGATCCACCTATGATAAAATTAGTATCTACTTTGTGTTACTAATTATAACCACCTATGGGTAAATTAGTAGCACATAACTATGTTGTTTTTTCTTAATTATAACCACCTATGTGAAAATTAGGAATAACACCTTTACCATGCATTATCGCATCACCTTGCCATTAATATCATCATTTACCTTACCATTTGTCTCAATTTGTGAATTTTTTATTACCTGGTTAAATCTCCCCACCTTTTGTTTTGGTGAAACTACTATGACTTGAGGTCCTCATGGAACTATGTAGGTAACACTCAATTCACATTGAGGTTAGCTCAGTCCCCCTTTTCCATACACTCTCACCATTTTGTGAGCAAACTAAGCTAACACTCTCACCATTTTATGAGTGGTATATTTCTAATCTCTAATGAGTTAAGATACCTTAAAATTCCAAAAACATTCAAAAAATTTAAAAATCCTAAAAATTTGACTCAGTTTACCATCTCCTAGAGAGATATAAAGCCTCAAAATCCAAAAATAATTATCCTAGTTAAACCTAGTCAGTCATCCCCAATCTACCCTACTTGGGAAAATCCATTATTCATTCTAATCCATTCCATTTCCATTAGGGGTGTGACCTTAAATTTTCATATATCCTCACTTGGGGGCACCACCTATTTATCCTTCCATTGAGCCTTCATGCATAGGTATTGACTTGGTTAACGACATGATGCTTTTTGTTACTTTTTCTTTCAAGTTGGCTGTGTGTGTTTGTTTGATTTATGGTTATTTGTTTTCCTATTTATTTGTTTTCATTTTTTTGCCTTGAATTAGTCTATATGTGTTCATTAGGTGATTCCTTGTGCATTATTCTTGAGTCTATCCATATTCATATGTTAACATTGTCATCAAGGTTTTTATCATTTGTGTATTGTTTTCAATTATTTATTGGATCACGTGTCAATATTTATGCACATTAAAAATAAGTCATTATGGTATTTTATATCATGATGCATACCATCATGTGATACAACAAAAATCAACTCAAGAAATCTTAAAATCAACAGAGCCACAAAAAATTCTCCTTGATAACCTTGGCAAATCCTCCCACCCTCCTTGATCAAATCAACCCATTAATTATTTTAGTTATATCAATGATAATAAGTATGGGAATCTCTACATTGGTAGGTAAAATTGAATCATTCACATTGATCAATTCTTATTCTTCTATTCCTCATTTCATTTTCTCTCATGTTTGGGTAAACTACATTGGCCTGAGGTCTATTAGACTATGTAGGCAACACTTGGATACATGATGTATCTCAAGTCAACTTAGCCACCTTTCTTCCTCAAATCATATCTTTCATCACTTTGCACATCTTTGTGTTCCTTGTTGTTTGTGACTTATTTAGTCATTAGACCATCACATCTATGTTTGCACGTACTCATCTTTAATTTGTGTAACAAATTATATCCTTGAATTATGCTTGCCAAATTTCCCTATTGAGACCTTATTAAATATCATTATTCAAGCTAGGTCATCTTAATTATTATAACTACCTCGGGAAAATCATTATTTCAACTCATCAACCCTAACTAGGGCATATGCCTGTGCCATTGATTATAACCACCTATGGGCAAATCAGTGTCTCAACCTTTGTTATTGATTATAACCTCCTTTGCACAAATCAATAATTTTTAAATTACTGCATGAAAATATTATCTCAATTGGATTCATCTCATCCATGGGTTAATTTCATTCTTCTTCTTGATTTTTTTAAGGGATCATCCATCAATCGTATGTGTTAGCCACTCCCTTGAAGGGGCATCATTATAGGCTTCCCAAACATCATTTAGAGCTTCTTCTTCAATCATTACCTTATTTCTTTCTTGACAACCTTTTTATTATTTGATAAGATGTTACTATGCCTATAGCTTGCAACATCTTTCCAAATAGGGGCAAATTGTAGACACCTAAAACTAGCCACAATTGGCCTCTATCTAGACTTCAGATTGATTCCTACCAAACATTGAAAATTAAGCCTAAGAATCACTGAACATATCAAATTTGGTTATGCATCATTTATCAAAGCTCAAAATCATGTCGATGCATCCCTATTTTTGGTACTATCCCTTATACAATAATAACCTCTTATGGATTCATCCCCAATCACCTTGTGGCATCATAATTGGAAATTTGGCTTATGGACCTATTAAGTGGGGTAATTGCAAACTTAATTAAATATTAAAAGAGCTAAAAGGCCAATAAAAATCAATTAAATAAATTAAAAAATATTATATGCCTATTTGAATTATCTATTTGAAATTAATGAATATCTAAAAAAAGAAATCTCAAAAATCAAAATATCCTAGCCTTTCATCATTATCTTTATGAGTTGTCAAAATATCCCAAAATATCCTAACATGTCTAAGTTGAGAACTATGACTAGTAACTAAAAGTCATAATTGCATGACAACTTTTAACTCAATTGGAGTAGTCTCAACACAACCTTCTAATTTTATAACTATGACTAGTAATTGAAAGTCATAATTGGATGATAACTTTTAACTCAACTCAAATTTAACTCACCTTGGGTAAGAGTTAATTACTAAAGCTATAAATACAAGGCCATACCCATTTATTTTTAAGCTTGGATATTGTAGAGTTTTTATACAAGATTTGCTCCATAAGCCTCATACAAGTAGTATAACATCCCCAAATCTTAAACCATGCAACAACAACAAAGCTAAGGTATGAAGGAGCAAACAAGATTCATTTGTCAAAGATTATTTGATTCAAAAGCCAATCAAGCCACACAATAAATCATTTGGAGATCCCAATAAAGGTAAAGGATTTTGTGTCTTTTATGTTTTTGTTATGTTTTCATCTAGCTTTTCTCACCTAAGCTCTCCCTAGTGTCTAGGCTAGAGGTGTCAAGATTCAATGTGATTATTTGTATTTGATTTTATTTTACTAACATAACACTAAGCTCCCCTCTATATATTCCTATGATCACAGTGATTACTTATGAAATAACTAGGATCCTATAATCTTTAAGAGAAATAAGTGGTCATGGTTCAAATTTCAATAGAGTGATGAATAAGTGGTAGCGGTCAAGCTAACCCATGATACCCCATGTATCTATGTGTTGCCTACATAGTCCATGTGGACCTCAAGCCAATGTCATTCTCCCAAAAATGGGAGGAAAAAGACCAAGGTGGTCTAGAAGTGAAGATGAATAGGTAAGAAAGTACATCCCAAAAAAAATTGATAGCCTTATATCTTGCATGGAAATTCTAAGCCAATTTTGATGATTTTGTGATTTTTAGGATTTTCCTAGGTCTTTTCAAATGTTTAGGGGTTTTAAAATTGTTTCAAATGCTGTTGGAAATTTCTAGGAATCTTAACTCAATTGAGAATCATGAGATATAGAATGGTCTAACTCAAAAAATGGTGAGAGTGTGGCTTAAGTTTCTCAAAAAATGATGAGATCATGGTTTAGGCTGCTCACAAAATGGAGAAAATGTTCAAACTTGAATTTCTCACAAAGCAATGAGAGTTTTAGAAAAAGGGTGGCTAATCTAACCTAAAAAAAAACTAAGAACTACCTATATAGTCTAAATGGACCTCAAGCCATTGTAGTTCTACCTACAGTGGTGAATGCTGGGAAATGAATCCATTATTCTAATGTTTTTCAGTATCTCAACTTAATAGAGAATGATGAGATACAACACAGTCCAAACTCACAAAATGGTGAGAGTTTTCAAACTTAAAAATACCCATAACATAGTGAGAGTGTGGCAAAGGGGTGACTGAGTTGACCTCAACATAAAATTAGTGTTGCCTATATAGTCCTATAAGACCTCAAGTCAATATAGTTCTACCTACATAAAAGGTATGTAACTAAAAACCAAAAATATTAGGTATAGGAAAATGGCAAGGTAAATGGAAACATTGATGGTAAGGTGATGTGGAAATGCGTTGTTCCTAATTTTCCTAAAGGCAATCATAATTATAAAACAATGGTAAAGGTCAATGGTACTAATTTTCCAATAGACAGTTATAATTAGTATCAAAAATATATAACGTAAAATTAAATAAATGATGCAATTAATAGGACCACTATAATAATACTTTCATATACTACCATTTAAACATTTAATTCTGATTTTTTTTTTGAAACTAAATCCATAATCAATCACTAAACATGTTTGAAGTACAAATGAATTATAACCAAGGCTAAATGTGATAAGTGGGGTTAGGTAAAAAGAACTAGCTAGTAAAGGGTTAATGACATGGTATAATGGTAAAAGGGTATGACATAACTTAAATGATCCTTGTAGACAATAATTTGATTCCCCCAAGAATAAAAACATTTGAGGTTTATTATGTTCATCAATTCATCAAGTTTATCTCCTTCTAGCATAGCAAGGCTATAAGACCCAAAACCATAGTTAGCAATAATTACATAGGGTCTTAATCAATTAGGTTGGAACTTTCCTTTCTTCTTTTTCTTGACATTGACATTCTTCTGATTTTGTTTTAACACATGGTCACTAAGCTTAAATTCTCAATGCTTAATGTGCCTATTATATTGGCCTCATAATCTTTTATGATATGATTGAAGGTTATTCAAGGTGACCATGTACTTTTCATCAAGTAATTATAGCTCTTTCAAGTGATATAATCTATAATATTCATCATTAATGATGTGCTACAGTGAAAATTAGAGAGAAAGAAACTCAACCTTGATAAGAAGAATGGCCTCAGTGCCATAAATTAGGGAATAGAGGGTAGCTCCTATTGAGTACAAAACATGGTATGATATGCCCAAATGGTGTTAAATAATTTTAATTACCAATTATGATCAATACCTTTAATAATATTCTTCAAGAATATTGACAATGGTTTTGTTAGAAGCCTCAACTTGGCCATTACCTTGTAGGTACTAGGTGGTAGAGAAATGTTGTTTGATACATTATTAGGTAAAAAGTGCTTTCAAATTTTTGTTTTTAAATGATACACCATTATCAGATATAATGTCAAAGGGGATACCATAATGTTAAATGAGATGGTAAAATATGAATTTAGATATTTGCTTAACTATTACGTAAATGAGGGAAATGTCTTCCACCCACTTAGTGAAATATTCAATAGCAGTCAAGACATGTTTATGGACATCTAAGGATATAGGATTTATCTTCCCTATAGGGTTGAGTCCACACATCAAGAATGGACATGGTGTTTTTAATGGTTTGATCATATTTGCTAGAGTATGAATCAAATTATCATGCTTCTGACACTTTACACACCTCTTCACATATGCAACTGCATCTATTTCCATAGTCAACCAATAATAATCAGTACAGAATAAATTCTTCGTTAGGTTTTCCCTGCTAGTGTGGGATCCACAAACTCCATTAAATTACCTCAACATTAAACCAAATTATGATAATTGTAAATAATGAAGCATAATTCTAACATAGCTTTTATGATATAAGGTAGGTCTAAGTAGGGTATAATGAGAGGCTTTATGGGTGAAGACTTCTTTTATGTGATAGGTTAGGTGAAATAGTTTGGTCTTAAAGATAGGCATATATGTTATAATTTCATGGAGACATGGGACCAAAAATGTTTCAAACCATATTGATGGTTTATTATTCATGTGCAAGCACTAATAAATGTTCCACAAGAAATTAATAATTCTTGGCTTTATTTGTGATCTAAATCATGGAGCTAATAGTGGCCATGGCATCAACTATTTTTTTATTTTCTCAAGGTATTATTTTAAATTGAATGTTGGTAATTTTATACTTTAGACTATCAACCATGTCTTTTTATGGTACTAGTCTATGACCTGATTGATGATTAGCTAAGAATCACCATGAATTAGTAAATGTTGGATGTTCCATTATACTACTTTATGAATCCCTGCAATGAGTGATTCATATTCAACCATGTTATTGGGATAGGGAAAATGAATGAAAAATGACTTAGGAATAAGATACCCTTGCAATGTAATAAACAGTATTCTAGCACCTAACCCACTAGTTGTGAATAAACCATCAAATTACATCTTTTATTATTATACCTTAAGAGGTGTTTCTACTTATTTTGTGGTTATGATAGTTTCATTTGGAAATACAAATATAAGGTGTTGAGTATCATGAAGAGGAGATTCTACAAGCTAATCTATGAGTACCTATCCTTTAATGGATTTTTGACTGGCATATTCAATTTCAAACTCACTCAATAGTATAATCCATTTTATCATGCATCCATATAAATATATTTTGGAAAGCCCATACTTGAGTGGATCTACTTTGGAAATAATAATGGTCTTGTTTAACATGTAATGACGTAAATTTTGGGCTACAAAAACCACATCTAAATAAGATTTCTCAATTGATGTATAATTATGCTCATATACAACCAATGTTTTTCATATATAATACATGGCATACTCCTTACCCTATTCATCATGTTGTGCCAAAAGTGACCCTAGGGTATTTTTAGTTGTTGATAGGTAAAGTAAGAATGGTTTATTCAACATTAGTAGTAATAAATTAGGTGGATTGGCTAGATATTCCTTAAGGTGTTCAAATGATTTTTGACACTCTTCATTCCATGAGAAAGTAATGCCCTTATTCAATAAATGAGTAAGTAGATGGAATTTATCAACTAATTTCTATATAAAGTATCAAATTGACTAGATCTTACCTTATAAATTATGGAGCTACTTTAAGGTAGATGATGATGGCATTTTAGTAATGACTAAAACTTTGGTTGGATCAACTTCAATACCCATATGAGAGACAATGAAACCTAATAATTTTCCATAAGTTACCCCAAATACACACTTCTTAGGATTGAGCCTAAATTTATATTCCTAAAGTCTCTTAAATATTCTTCATAGTATGACACAGGTCTTTGATTTACCTAGGATGTCATTAACATGGTCCTTAACAATGTCATGCATCATATCATATAAAATAACTATCATGTCTTGTTGGTAAGTGGATCCTACATTATTAAGTCCAAATAACATTAATTGATAACAAAAAATTGCCCACATAGTGGTGAAAACTATCTTGTGTTAGTCTTCTGGTGAAATTCTAATATGGTTATATCCTAAAAATCCATCCATAAGAGAAAGCATTTCATATCTGATCATTGATTCAATAATCATGTCAATGTTTGGTAGGGAAAATTTTTCCTTTGGGTAGGATTTGATGATGTCCCTAGAGTTAGTTCATATTTTGATACCTTATAGTTTCTTGCTCGCTAGCACAATGTTATAAATCCACTTTAAATAGATCAACTTGATGCATCTTGCATCTAAGAGTTTTTACAACTCTTTCTTGACTAGCATAATAATATGAGGATACATATTTTGCCTCTTATATTGAATAGGTTTGACATCAAGATGTATAATGATATGGTGTACAACCAAGCTGGGTCCAAACCTAACATGTCCAAATAGGCTCATGTAAATATGTCAACAAACTCCTTCAAAAGGGTTATAAATATTTTGCATTCCTTATTAGTGAGGTATGATCCTAATTTGATCCATTTTGGGTCCTCTGGAGTCCCAATATTAACCTCATAAGTGTCCTCCACAAGAAGTGTAAAACCATATTCTAAAATAGTTGGCAAGGAGGTAAATTAGTCGATAATGGCAAAGTATTCTAGCCAGACTGACTCATCTAATTCTCCCAAGCAAGATGAATCAAAATATCCTAATGATGTTAAAGGCCATGTAATAAATATAATATGTGCAAAAGATTACTACTCTTCAGTACTAATTTTAGATCCATAAATAGTCCTTTGGCTATAGGTCTCCTATGCTTCATATGAAGAGTGATGAACATCCATTTCTAATGGCACTAGAAATTGATTTTTACCAAGGAAACTTGCTTTTTTGTTTACTTTTACCTTGGTTAAAAAGTTCCTCATAGACGTTTTCAATTTTAGACCTCAATTCTTGATTTTTTCTTTATTTTTGGCCATGTGAGTTCACCTTATCTTTGAAATAGACAACATGATCCAATCTGATAGAAAATACTTTCTTGTGATCTCTAAGAGGAATGTGATTCCTTAATCGCAAAAATTCACATATAGCCTCATCATTTTCAAACTCATCCAATAACATTGTTGAATCTTGTTCGTCTCAGTCTATTAACAATGGGTGATAAAGGGTAAGAGGTGAAGGGTGATAAACATGGTTAATGGTACAAATGGAAAGGGGGTTAAACAAATTTAAATTGGTAAGGTCATTATAGATGTTATAATTAGACCCTACATCATTGTCAACATCATCTTCATTAGTTGATGGTGTTGGAATGTGAATAAAGTATATGGGGTCACCCTCAGGTAATTTAAATCCAATATCATGGGTTCCCTTATACTTGGTCATTAAAATAGGGTCAATTGTCCCTTATTAATGTATCCCTAGGCCTTTGCCTTCATAATCTAGGTGATCCATAATCTGATTAGGAATAAGATACTTTACACTTTGGTAATAGTCATCTAAATCATCAGTAAAAAGACATGAATCATATTTAGCTAAGGGGTCCTATTCTAGGCCAAAGATCAATTTGAAAATAATCAGTTTGTTCATTTGAGATTTTCCCTTGGTCTACCACTCCATGTGAGTAATATTGGCCTTGGGTCTCCTATAGGTTTTGGATTTTATGGTAATTTGGAAATATGGAATGAATCATGGGTACTATATTCTTTGATACCTTTATCAGATATATAAAAGTAATTTGTAATGTCTGGTGGATGCATAGATGAGGTAGAAACTAGGCTATCTAGGTTAATATAATTGGCTTCTAGTCCTAATTCAATGATTTTTGATTTTTTAGCTCTTCCTCCATCAAATTTGGGCATAATATTCGTGCAAAATTCATATTTATATCTCTTATACTTGGCCTCAAATAATACTAATATGTCTGGAGATTAGTTGGTATAGTCATTTCCATCCCTAAATGGCAAAATTTTATACACTAATGTAACATGGAAGGTATGACCCTGATTTCATGGATCTAGGGTCAGCATAATAACATATTGTAAGATAATTCTAGGTCCAAAACATGGCATAGAGTGTCATGGGTCAAAGGCCCAATGGCCACTAACAAGCTCATAGTACCTTATGATTCTTATTCCTCATTATCAAATATCTGTATAAAAATGGTATCTGGCTATAAGTTAGCTATTGTATATCTAAGATGCTTGATAAACTTTAAGGACATAATGTTGAGGCCCAAACCATTGTTTATAAGGTCATGTTTAACTTTATGGTTTGTTATACCAACCTTGATGTAAAATGGGTTATTATGCAAAGGGCCCAAGGATGACATGTCACTTTGGTCAAAGGTAAGACACTGGTCAGGGGCCAAGTGTCCTACCATGGCTTGAAATTTATCTAGAGTGATGTCATCAGGTATGAAGGATTGGATCAAGTACTCATTCAAGATGTCTTTGTAGATGCTTGGTGTATACAATAAATCCATGATGAATATCTACATTGGTGTCTTCTTTAGTTACTCCAAAATATCATAAGTCTTTCCTTTGGTTCTAGACATTGGTTTATTTTTGATAGGTATAGAGTTTTGAATAGGTTTATTCATGGTATTTGGTTATGGTCCCTTGATAGTGATCTTGGATCATCGAGTTATGAGTATTCAATCTCAATCTGGTACTTGGTTGGGGAGGTAATAGGGTCTAGAATGGTAATCCTTGGGTGATGTTAAGCTTGGATGCTAATCCCACCTGAAGGAGAATTACTGATAAAAAGAGGTTGGTAGGCATTTCTTGGTTGATAGGAATTATTGGGTAAAGGTCTTGGTATATTGTTAGTTTATTGGGGATTGATGGTAATGGTGTTAACATGACCACTTGAGACATTTCTTAAAACATTTTTTTAGGTATATGTGATGGCATGAGACCTCCTTGTTTGGTTTGGTCAATTTGCACTTGGTTTTGACCATTTTGTTTTTATTGTTATTATTATTGATTTTATGATGGAGTTATTTGGCAATATTATTTTTGTTGGTACTATTACTAGTTATTATTCTTATGTTGAGGAAATGGATCCAAATAGATGCCCAAGTTATGATTGGTCATATGAGCATGGGTATCTTGTTTTATCTCTCCATTCTCTAACATATTATCAATCAGATACCTTATTTGTTTACACTGACATATGGAATGTCCTTTGGCATGATGGTACTCACAAAATTTATGTTCTTTCTACCAATATAGAAAGGAATTCCTTCAAGAAATGGCTTCAGTACTGGTCAATTGATCATATTTACCTAAACTAATTTTTAGAACATAAATTCAATATGCTCCCTAAGGTCACTGAATTAGCTAAAAATGGGTGGTCTTCTCCTTAGAGGAGGGGATTGCAATTGGTTTTGATTATGTCGCTATTGATTTTGTGGAGGCCTTGGATAAATCTATGGGGGTGGAGGTTGTTGAATGGGTGGAGGTAAATGGATAGTTAGTGTTTTCACCATTTATACATGGCATAATTCAGTGACCCCATTACCAAAAACATTCTTTTTGTATTTGTAGGATTTTTGTTTATCATTTTATTGGCCTGAGGTGGCATTGAAGGTGGTATTTAAATAGTATTATGATTTTGGTGATGGATTTGATTTTGGTTCTACTGGTATTGATGTTAGTTTTGACTTTGGGTTAAAGAAGATAGCTTAATTATACTTTTATTAACAAGGGCATTTTTAATCTATATCCCTTTATTAATAACATCTTCAAATGTATGAGCACATTATAGCTTGAAATGGTAAGATATCTCACTATGTAGGCTCTTTGTAATTATCATGGCCAATTGCTTATCTAGAAGATTATGAGTGAACTAGTTCACTAGTGCTCTCCAATGTTGCAAGTGAGAAATAAAGCTTTCATCATTCTTCTATTTTGATTAGATAAAGTCCATAACTATAATATCATGTTTTAAATTATATGAAAAATGTTGTACAAACTTCTCACAAAGTTTGTCAAAGTCAAGTACAAAATTCTTCGATAATTTTAAAAGCCATTTCAAGTCTTGTTTGACTAGAATTATTAGAAAGAGTAGAAGAAAATATATGTCACTATATGCCACTAGTTGGAAAACAACAAATAATTATTTCATATGATTTTTGGGGTCACCTTTACCCTTGTATTTGTCAAATTTATGGGGATCATAACCTAGAGGAAATATTATTTGAAGATAATCCATGTTGAATGGGTATGGACATATGTCATCTAGTTTCAATTTCTTTATTTACTTTTTAGTTTGAATGGATTTAATTGCATCCTTAATTTTTTGCAACTCTTGGGCAAGGAAGTCAGATGGAGTGGCCTATTATTATTGGGTTTGTGCAGTCAAAGGTGGGTTACCTTGACTAGGGTAAGTTGGAATGGCATATTGTAGAATGTTTATCTGATTGATTGGATGACCAAGTATATGTATTTGTGTATTGGGATTGTATTATTGATACAAAATATTCTATTGTTAGAAAATATTTTATCTTAGATTGGTTACATAGCCTTGGCTAGTAAATTTTGGTTTTGGTAATAACATTTGGCTTTCTGGGATATGTTGGTGTTGTTGGGTTTGGGTGAGAGCTTGTTGTCTACTCATTGAACCTTGTTGTATAAAGGGAACACATTGCTGACTGAAATCCTACTATTGGAGGTGTTAAAATTTGAATCCTTTTTATATGTGAAATACCCATTAGGTGAAATGATTTTTTTGCCTAGCACCTAATATCTGCTATACATTGGGATTGTATTATTGATTAAACACCTATTATTAGACAGATAATTCTTGGGGGTTTGGAATTTGTTGTTATTGACCATCTAAAAGTTTTTGACCGATGGAAACACATTATGGATTAAGAAACCTTTATGATTATTGAGGTATATTAATTTATGCTTATTATGGTAGAACATTTCCCCCATGTTGAGGTGGCATAGTGTTTTCCACTTGTTGAGGTGGTATATTGGTTTTTTATTAGCTCATTGTCCCCTATCACACACTTAAAGAAGTAGCTGGTTGAGGAGTGGAGGTTTATTATTGTGTTTTGGAAATAGGCATGCCTATCCCTTGCTATTACAATCCACTTATGGCATTGGTTAGAGGAATATATTGTGTGTTTCTTGATAATAAATTAGACATACTATTGTGCACCTACATTCTATCCATTATGTTTTGAATGAGGTCTTCCATTTGAATGGTAGTTTCTTATATCATTATGTGGACATTAAACATGTTAACAACCAATGTAATTTAGCTAAAGGGGTCTATATTTTGATTTTCATAGCTTTAAGAATCTATTTATTACCCTATTAAATGTGTTATCCCTATAAATGACATGTTTGGAATAACCATTGCATTGAAATTATGAGCTAGGTTAAGGTAAATTTCGTATGATTTTTGTACCTATTCTAATTGATTGTCCATAGGACCTTCTCCTTTCATAATTGCACTTTGGATCTATTATAACATTTGAACTAAAACTTGATTATAACTAATTGATGATTGATAAAATTATTGGTTTCAAGGCACATTAATAGGGGTTCTAATCAAACTAAGTAGACTTTTATGTGGGAAGTCTAGCAAAAATTTGGCTCCTAATTCAATGAACCTGACTAAAATTTCATCTTTTCTTTATAATAAATGGTTATCAAACAAGGAAAAATTGTAACTTATTTACATTGGTGTCATAATGTATTAGGGATATTATTATTGGATTTATTCTACTATTAGCATTGCTTAAAAAAGGTACTATGTTGTTTACTTTTATTGTTCACCTAAATAGGAAGGTGTAGTGACCAAATAATATGCTATCAAGTCTAACCTTTGTTTAACATATTGAATATTATAAGATGGATATGGATCTATATCATAAGCTATGACATCACCATATGGATCTTAAATAAAAGGATCATTAGTAATTGGTTCTCATAGTATGGATTATACATAGTCCCATTATATGTGTAACGAGGCATGCTCAGATCTATGACTAGGTCTCATGAAAATTAAAGGTCTAAAATGGAAAAACCAAGGATTAAACCAAATAACCTTTGGATCTTTTTAAAAAGACATAAAGGGTAAAAAAAGCAAACTAGGTAAAGGTAAAGACAAAATAAACAAAAAAACTGATCTAAAAAAGGATTTGATTTTCCTAAAGGTGGTTATAATCAATGGAAAAAGTAATAAAAAAGCTCAAAACTAGTCTATGGCTCAGGCACTTATTTACCTAAAGGTAGTTAATATCAATGGTAAAGGTATATAGACATGGTATAATAATTACAAACTATGTTGAAAGGATAACAATGATTTGCCCAAAGGTGCTTATAATCATTAACATGGAAAACAAGGCTAGACATGAAAACAAAGGTTGATATAAAATAAGAAGTTGAAAAAAATCTAAATTAAGGTGATTGGCTTGGATAAAATTAGTAAAATGGGTCAAAATATAATATAATGCTAAGGTAATTATCTTAGAAAACACTTGGTAGTTTTATCAATAAAACTAAGTATTTAAATTACAAGATAATTTTTGATGATGAAACTAGAACATTTGGAACTCGACACAACACACTTCAAACATGACACACAGTAAAAAACTTGGTCCAAAGGATGTTCAAACAAGGCAAAAGACAACAAACAACTACTAGGTCTAGGAAAGGGGACTTTAGATCATATAAGAAATCAACCCAAGTAACACAATCTAAAAATAAAATGTAAACTAACTAAGCCCAATAGCCTAAACTTGATTAGTTTTAGGATTTATACTTTGAAATATTGAGTTTTAAATTTAATGCAAAAAAACTTGGATGTTATAAGGTAAATGGGCTAGACCAAAATGGGTAGTGTAACTGTGTGTTTGAAACAAAGGTATGGCAATGCTTTTGGAGCTTGGTTTCAAATGTAAAAAGTGTTTTGGAATAATTTAGGTAGTGTAACAACACTCCTTCAAATAAATGGTTTTGAACTAAAATCCAAGGCCAAATGTTTGAAATGAAATGGGTAGCATAACAACACCCTATTTAAATAAGTGACACACAAATAGTTTTGAAATAAAATCTAAGGAAAAATTGTGAAAAAAAATGGGCAAAGCAACCCTCTTAAATGAAAATGGTGTGAAAACACATGATGGTTTTGACCTTATTCTGAATTGACAATACAATAAACAATTTTAGTCTCAAATACTCATGTAAATTAAAGAAAATAGAAATAAAACTAATGACTCATCCTATCCCTAAAAATAACAAGGGTGTGCATAACTTCTATCAATATACCAATGCTCAAAAGGGATTAATTGTTATTCCAAAAATTAAAGAATAGGTGTATGTAGAATTTTTAATCCCCCTATGTCTCTCAAGAATTAGTATATGGCATGAACTTAGAGTGATGAGCACTTGACATTTGGAAATAAATTTCATGTCAGGGTTGAATAAAATATATAAGTTTAAAAATGCACTAAATGGTCCAAGGTGTTGCTAACACAAGGGTGTTTCACATCAATTAGGTTCAAACTCACAAACTTACTATGCAAATGTCTATTCCTTAGCATAGTGATTTCAACCATGTACTGCTTAGTGAAGTGTGATGTTTAGCATGAAATGACCTAAGTTTTTGTTAGGATTGGAAATGCTAGCCACTTAGCCCCCAAACAATCCTAGTGTCATGTGCCAAATTTATATATCCCACTGTGGAGTGGGGTTGGTATGATGTTACGAGAGGAAACATCAGGTCAATGCACCCTTAAATAATTTTTGAGGAGGTGATGATCTCCTACTCACTATTAAAATGAAAGAAAATAAATAAATAAAAATTAGAAAGACTTTAGATGTTGTTTATGGGTCACCCAAGTCACTCATAGTTTGGGGAGAGCATACATAACATTATTTCTGACAAAACTAAACAAACAAGGTAATAAACTGAGTGCTTTTGGTCACCTCTGCATGCTCTTGTTGTAGATGTATATAATCATCCACTATTTTACTACTTTACCCACCTAGAACATTAGGTATAGACATAGCTCATGTTTGTATATCTACACATGCTTCATCCCTATCAGCAACTACTTGCCTATATGCTACAATAACAATGGATGATTGATCAAATAAATGGGCATGAATTCCAAAAATGTTTGTGGCCCTCTCTACTAGTTGATCATCCATGACATCATCAGGGATATGTTGTGTTAGTACTTATAGGGTAGACTCAATGGTAGTCTCTCAATAATCATCATCACCTAGACCTACACATAATAACATAATACATTAAATACCCATCCAAAAAAATAAGTAATAAAGTAAATAAAACATATGGATATATGATGGAAACCTAACCTCAACTACCCTAAGTGGATAAACCTAAACCAAATACTCTATGATAACCACACCTAATAGGAATAATGGTGCCTATATATGCTACACCCACCATGATCTATACACATCAACCACTCTTACATCATCCACACTGGTATATCCAACACTAGATCTCGCTTTATCAACAAAATCAAAGCTAGGTCCACCATTGATGGTTTGGGTATACTCCTTGGCCTAAATAATGCCTAATAACTCCTCACCCAAACTTGTGGTGCTAGTGGAACATCTTGAGTGACACTAAATTGCCATTTAATTCTCTCATACTAAAATATCTTGAACACATTGACCCAATGGTCATGCAACCAACAACTCACCCTAAACCATCTCAAGTAAATACCATCCTTAGACCACCTCTCAAAGTCATTATAGGGTCTCTAAATAACATCTCTATTAGTAAACCTATCTAACAACTATCGATATCAGATTGTGCTCTTTTTAGGCACCCAAATAGTACTAGTCCATCTCTTTGTAAATACTTGTGGGTGATCCTAATCCACTTTTGGAAACCCATTTAGTCTAGATAATACAATATTCTCATAATCCCAATAATGTACTAATGTCTAAGATCTAATTCCACCAACACACAACTCCTAAGTAAAATGGTAAAAATCTGAATACAAGTGGGCTAACATAGTATGACCTCACAAGTATATGGTCCCGTGTTCCTCTATGTCTTGCATTATACTATGTATGTTGTATGAAATGGATACCCCAATACCATATATATCAAAAAAAGAATCTATTAAAATCACCAAAAACTTCCACAACCATGGAACAATTGCCATGATAATCACAAACAATAATACATCAATGTTATTCCCTACCTAATGTGTCCATGGAATTGTTACCCAGATAATTTTTAGACTGCACTACTAAAATTAAAATTTGGGGTGCTTCCATTGGGTTTTTGAGGGTCAAACTTTATTGAATAAAGATCTATGTAATCTCACCACATTACCCTCATTCTTAGCTTTCCAACAATTTAAATGATGAGTCAATTAGAGCTATGGTGCAAAAGTTATGGCTCCTAGAAGTTTCATCATCAATTAGAGTGGACCTATCACCTAAATTGTTACCTGGATCATTCCTACCTCCTTGAGAAGCAATGGTCCCCATTTCATCAAGATTTTTCATCAAGTGTGGTGGTTTTAATTTGATTTGATTCCTGATGCATACTTGGAATCAGATGTGATTTATGGAACTGTGCAAGGCTCAATTGTTCAACATTTCTGTCTGACCATCAGTCTGTGGATGGAAGGCCATGAACTTATTCAACTTGGTATCTATTTGATTCTATTGTTGTGTTGTTTGTGTAGTCAGGGCTATAACATCAAAACTTTTAGATTCTTTTGGCTTGACCACCATGAGAAAAAATTTCTTGGCACTAATTAGAGAGACATATGTAGAAGGTGATACCTCTGGTACCCTATAGCACCATGTTCCAAGAGTGAGAGTAATCCTTTGAGCTCTTGATTCATAGATGCCATGTCGATCATACATGAATAACTGACCAAAGAGTATATCAAAAATATCTAGATTGACCACATCATATAAGACCTCATCTTGGAAAGGTTTTATTGCATATGAGAGAAGACATTGGTGGGTGACATGAAGGTTTCTCCCTGGACTCAACCATACAATACTATATGGCTTTGGGTGAGGCTTCATGGATAGATTTAGGCTTTTCAAAATATTAGCAGAGATTAAATTCTTTTGAATTCCACTATCAAGAATGAAATACAGAGGCTTACCTTTCACCCATAACTTAGAGTGAAATAACCTTTCCTTATCATCTAGTCTCTCCTCGTGGGTCTATGATGAAGCAACAATGGCTTCAGGCTCATCATCTATAATCTCTTCTTCAACCTCTTTGACTGTAGGGTCTATTTGAGGTAGAGAAATGGATGTTGAGGATTGTGATTTAGAAATTAGGGACTTGATGGCTCAACATTCTTCTTTGGAGTGAGTTATATATTTGTGATAATCATACCACTTCCCAATCTTTCCTTCCTTTTACTTCCAATTTTGGCCTCGTGTTTGACCTTCTTTGTCACTTTTCTATTTTGAAGGCTGACTCTTCATATTCATTCTTCCATGCTTTTGCTCAATCTTCACTATAAACTTATACGCCTCACCGATAGTTTCCAAATTGAAGAGTTCTATTTCTCCTTGTATGTACCATTGTAGTCTGCCACGATATCTGAGTTCCTTGTGTTTCTCACTTTCTTGGATGCCCAATCTCATAGATAGAAAATGAAAAATGTCAGTGTAATCTTGAATAGACTATTCCTTACCTTAGCGAAGTTGTTTCCACTCTATATATAGATCATCATATGCTCTAATGGGGTAGTATTCTTCCTTTACAACTTCTATGAAATCATCCCAGGTAGGTTCCATCTCAAGGCCTATATCATCTACACTGAATCTCTTTTTGTACACTTCCCACCAATTTTTGATAGGCAATGATGCTTTCAAAAGAGCAAAAGTGATCTTTTCTTTATTGGTGAATTTATTTATAGAAAAATAAGATGAAAATTGATCCAACCAATTTTCTACTACATCAACATTGATTTTGCCTTCAAATGTAGGGATATCAAAATTCACCTGAACCTTGAAGGGTGTTGGGGCACTGAAAAGATGTGGGGGTACGGATGAGGAGCCAAAATTTCCCATCAAAATTTGTTGGAGAATTTGAGCTAATTGTTGTATCATCTACACTTGCATATATTGGAGGGATTCATTCACCATTTCCTTGAAAGGATTGGATGTCTCAGTGTTGTCCATCATTTGAAGTCATTTGGAGTGAATAGGTGGATAGTCTGTTGGTTCTATTTTCCACCCAAGCTTCTTGTAATCTGACATCATCCTCAGGATCATACACTCTAAATAAAAATTGCTCTGATACCACTGATCCAAAACTCAAAAGCTTTGGTTGAAAGATAATTCAAGAAATAAGAACAAGATAATTCAAATAATGCTATCTTTGAGAAGAGATATTTTTTTATCAAATTTACAGACCCAAACATATGCCTATCTCTGAGAAGAGATGTCTAATTTCCATTTTGTGTTACATCTTCATTTATACATGTTTTTTAGGTGGGGGGAGGATGTGGAAGGTTACCAATATTGAGGGAGATGAATTATTTTGACTTCCATGATTTACAAAAATATAAAATTTGAGGAATTACTATTTTAAAAACTTACTATTTTTAGATTGCACTACTAAAATTTAAATTTGGGGAACTTCCATTGGGTTTTAGGGTGTAAAACTTCATTTAAAAAATATCCATGCCATTTCACCATGTTATCCTCATTCTTAGCTTTCCAACGGTTCAAATGGTGAGTCAATCGGAGCCATGGTGCAAAAGTTATGGCTCCCAGAAGTTTTGTCATCAATTGGAGTGGACCCCTCACCTGAATTGCCCCTAAATTGTTACCCAAATCATTCCTCCCTCATTTAGAAGAAATGGTTCCCATTGCATCAAGATTTGTCATCAAGTGTGGTAGTTGTACTTCAATTTGATTCCTGATGCATACTTGGAATGGACTGTGATTTATGTAACTATGCAGGGCTCAATTATTCACCATTTCTATTTGACCATTAGTCTATGGATGGAAGGTTGTGAACTTATTTAGCTTGGTATCTATTTGATTTTGTTTGTTGTGTTATTTATATAGTCAAGGCTACAACATCAGTGCTTTTAGATTCTTGTGGCTTGACCACCATGAGAATAAATTTATTGACACTAATCAGAGAGACAGATGTAAAAGGTGATACCTTTGGTACCCTGTAACACCATGTTCCAAGAGTGAGAGTAATCCTTTGAGTTCTTGATTCATAGATGCCATGTCGATCATACATGAATGACTGACCTGATGATTACATCACAAACATCTAGATTGACCACATCACATAAGACCTCATCTTGGAAAGGTTTTATTACATATGATAGAATACATTGGTGGGTAACACAGAGGTTTCTCCCTGGACTCAATGATCCAATACTATATGGATTTGGGTGAGGTTTCATGTTATAGAATTAGGCTTTTCACAATATTAGCATAGATTAACTTCTTTTAACTTCCACTACTCAAGAATCAAATGCAGAGGCTTACCTTTCACCCATAACTTAGAGTGAAACAACCTTTCCTTGTCATCTAGCCTCTCCTCATGGGTCTATGATGAAGTGGCTTCAGAGCTCAACATCTATAATCTCTTCTTCAACCTCTTTGACTACAAGGACTGTATGAGGTAGAGCAGTGGATGTTGAGGATTTTGATTTAGAATGTAAAGACTTAATGGTTTGACATTCTTCTTTGGAGTGAGTTCCAAATTTGTGATAATCACACCACTTCCTAGTCTTTCCTTCCTTTTACTTCCAATTTTAGCCTCATATTTGACTTTTTTTGTCAGTTTTCCATTATGAAGGTTGACTCTTCATATTCATTCTTCCATGCTTCTGCTCAATCTTCACTGTGAACTTGTACGCCTCACTGATGGTTTCCAAATTGAAGAGTTTTATTTCTCCCTATATGTACCATTGTAGTCCACCATTATATTTAAGAACCTTATGTTTTTCACTTTCTTGGATGCCCAATCTTGCAGATAGAGAATGAAAAATGTCAGTGTAATCTTGAATAGACTATTCCTTACCTTGGCAAAATTGTTTCCACTTTATATATAAGTTGTCATATGCTCCAATGGGGTAGTATTATTCCTTTAAAGCTTCTATGAAATCATCCCAGGTAGGTTCCATCTCAAGGCCAATATCATCTGCACTGGATCTCTTTTTGTACACTTCCCACCAATTTTTGACAGGCAATGATGCTTTTAAAAGAGAAAAAGTGATCTTCTCTTTATCAGTGAATTTATTTATAGAAAAATAAGATGATAATTGATCCAACCAATTTTCTACTACATCAGCATTGATTTTGCCTTCAAATGTAGGGATATCAAAATTCATCTGAACCTTGAAGGGTGTTGGGGCACTAAAAGGATGTGGGGATGTAGATGAGGAGCCAAAATTTTCCATCAAGATTTTTTAGATAATCTAAGTGAATTGTTTTAGCATATGTGCTTTCTACCATTGTAGGGATTCATTCACCATTTCCTTGAAAGGATTAGGTGTCTTGGTGTTGTCTACCATTTGAATTCATTTGGAGCGAATAGGTGGATAGTCTACTGGTTCTATTTTCCACCCAAGCAACCTGTAATCTGACCTCATCCTTAGGATCATACACTCTAAAGACAAACCACTCTGATACCACTGATCCAAAAATCAAAATATTTGGTTGAAATATAGTTCAAGAAACAAGAATAAGACAATTCAAATAATTTTATCTCTGAGAAGAGATGTTTTATTGATCATATTTGTAGACCCAAACATATGCCTATCTTTGAGAAGAGATGTCTAATTTCCATTTCAGGTTAAATCTTCATTTATACATGTTTTGAAGGTGGGGGGAGGTTGTGGAATGTCACCAATATTGAGGGAGATGAATTGGTTTGACTTCCATGATTTACAACAATACAAAATTTGAGGAATTACTATTTTTAAAAACTTACTATTTTTAGACTACACTACTAAAATTAAAATTTTGGGAAATTCCATAAGGTTTTCAGGGGTAAAAATTCATTGAGAAATTATCCATACCATCTCACCATATTCTCCTCATTCTTAGATTTCTAACGGTTTAAACGGTGAGTCAATTGGAGCTACGGTGCAAAAGTTATGGCTCTCAGAAGTTTCGTCATCAATTGGAGTGGACCCGTCACCTAAATTGTTACCCAGATCAAAAATTTAGATATGTGAGTTATTTTTTATCATGATTTTATATTTATTAATTTTTTATTATGTTTTGGATACTTGAATAATTCTTCAACTCATGAATGGATCATCATTGAAAACATGTACATAAACAACTATGATCAATGGTGGCAAAATTTGTCAACATTCTTAGCGACTTTAATGGGATGTCCATCTTCTAAAATATCAAGAATAGTATCTTTATTCATTGAGATATCTAGTTATAAAAATATAAAAAAATATTAAATTAAACATAACTTCAAGCAGATAAAACACCTATGCATAAGAACTTATGGAATTGAAAACTAGAACAACTACCAACTGAAAAAATGTTTAAGATAACACTTAGAGGAAAGTAAAAATCTAAAAATACTATGTAAAACACTAAAAATACACTTGGATCAACTAAAAAAAATCTCAAGTCCTCTCCATGTGGTTGAAAAAGATGAGGATCAAACAAATGTTTAAGTGTCATTCTGGTTGGATCATCTCTTTTCTTTCTTAGTAACCTCTTTGGCTTATATCCAAGTGAATCAAATGAAGAAAACACACACACACACACACACACACACACACACACACACACACACACATACACACACACACACACACACACACATATATAAACAAACTCTTCATGTGGTTCAATGCTTACCTCATGTTTCTATTCAACACTAATAAATATCTCCAATGTAACCACATTCTCATTTGTAGGAACAACTACAATTTCAGCCTCTAATGGCTCACAAGAACATTATTTTTGGATTTTTATAGAATCTTTAGATATGCCATCTTGATTGTTAAATAATAAAAATTATTCAATATTTTAATGAAATATCCTTTGATAAACATATTCTTGAACATGTTTCCAAACCTTCACAACCACTTTATCAATGCCTTCACAGGAAGATGTAAACCTACATAGATTTTCAAAGTCTTGAACCAACTCGAGGTAATGTTGTCCATAATTAATCAAAACCTTATTATTCCTCACTTATAGCTTCTTAATTTTTAGTATAAACAACTTCATATTATTTTGTATATTTACTTAGATCATGTCTAGGGATGTTACCTTGTAAAACCACTTCTGTAATCTCATTAGTTGTTTCCATGTCAACTTAAACTTATTCATGATAGAATTATTGACTCTCATATGTAGCTAAAATTTGATTTTAATTCTTAAGGGATGAAACATGATCTTATTCTATGATAAATTGAATATTATTTAACCAACACAATTATTGATCATCCTCTCTTGGAAAATTCTCCTATTTACTTAGAAGTTCTTCTTTCACCTTTTATACAATAGTTCCTCATTCAAAAAGGGAGATGGTGGGAGGGCAAGAGGATCCATTTGGTGGCATAGGGATATAAGTAATTATGGTATTATATTGAATGGTATTTTGGATTGAAGAGGCATTAGATAAGGGGCTCAATAAACTTGAAAATTTTCTTGGTTGGGATTCAACAACTTTCTCCATCTATTGATTTTGGATAGGCATGGGAAAAAGGATATTTATCAAGAGTAGGCATGACATAATCAGGGGTCTTGGTTGAAAAATGTTTCCAAGATGGAATGGTATTATGATATTGGGGAAGAGTGAGAAAATATTACATTGGCATAGACCTCTCTTGATGATATATTACACCTTGGGCTAGGTTTTGAGCAAAAAAAGGTTATTTTGGAGTAGAATGAGGTATACAAGATTGAACATATTTAATTTGTTCTATTTTAGCCTCATTTTTTACCTTTAATGAGTCTATCTCTTATTTATTTAACTATTATTGATTCATATTGTATTCCTCTTCCCTATCACTGTCCATACATTGTCTCTCAAAGTCAAATCTTATCTCTTGCACACTTTTTTTAGGCTAATTGGAAAGAACATGATTTTGCCAAGGATGATTGGAAACATGATTAGAGGTTGGAGGGGGGTAAATATAATGAGAATATGGATATAATGCTTTTAAAATTTTAATTGAGGTGAAACCATAAATATTTTCATCTTGATATGAAGGATACAAAGGTACAATAGATGTATTTTCACAAAATGGATGATTGAAATACATATCAATGTATGTTATTTAGGAACTTGGAATAATTAAATTAGTTGTATATAACTTGGAGTAACTAGATGATTAGTACTTGAGTAATGTATTTTATAAAAATTTCTTAAACTAACACCAATATTTAGTAATATTCTAAGTTATTATCCCATTGGGTGTGCTAGAAACTAATAAACTCACTCTTGTTGATACAATAAAAACTAAACCAAAAACATCATACTTATTCCTATATGCATTAGAAACAATAAAAAAACTTGATAAAGAACATATATTAGGGCATAGGGTGAACATTACGATCAAGACCATGCAAAGAGGATCCATTCCTAGCTATGCCAAAACAGACCAAACCTGTTAGTCTATGAATAATAAACAAAATTATCTCCTTCCACCACAAACTAATCAAAATATACAAGAGTGGAACATAATGAAGGAGGTAATTTTAAGGCTTCAAATAGGTATATAAATAAATAAATACAAGTTGAAGTTGAATACATACAATAAATTTGCACACTCTGATTCCAAAGGTCATGATCCTCTTTACCATCTTAGGACCCCCTTGGGAGCATCCAACTTACAACCCATAACCAAACCCAACCCACATTTATTTTTACCTAACCTATTTTAGCAACATTTTTACCTTTATCCATGATGATGATGCTCAATCTGATTGGAAATGGTCACCCTAACTAGTGACGGCTAGGTTGTACCACCTGGACTTTTAGCATGCAAGCCACATGCAACCATCATGTTGCTTTTTTAAATATATCTTGTCTAAATCTTATTGTGATCCTTTGCATGGAAAATTTATATTTATATGGCCTTGTTACACCTTCACTTCCACCTCTTTCTCTTTCCTATAAGAGAGAGAGGCTTGGGAGGCCAAATCTATTTGCAATTGTTAACAAGAGATTTGTGTATCTAGAATATCTATTTTAGGTCAATCATCTTCAATCGCTTTAGTAATCCAATAGCCATATCAGGGAGCCATATTGCAGCCATATATCTATCAAGCTATCAAAAAATAATTACTCTTTTAAAATCATGACCTACTTCTACAATGAGTATGATTTGGGTAATAATTTAGGCAACAATTTGGGTAACAGTTCCATCCCAATTGATGATAAAACTTTTAGGAGCCATAAATTTTGCACCATAGCTCCAATTGACTTGCCATTTGAACCTTTGAAAATATAAGAATGAGGATAATGTCATGAGATGACATCAATATTTGCTTGATGACGTTTGACCCCAAAAAACCCAATGGAAGTGACCCAAATTTCAATTTTAGTAGTGCAGTAAAAAAATAGTAAGTTTATAAAAATAGTAATTCCTCAAATTTTGTATTGTTTTAAATCTTGGAAGTCAAACCACTTAATCTCCATCGAGATTGGTGACCTTCCACATCCTCCCCATGCTTTAAAAATGTGTATAAATGAAGAGGTAACTTGAAATATGAAGACAAACATCTTTTCCCAGAGATAAACATATATTTGTATTGCGATCTTGAGTAATACTACATCTCTTCTCAGAGAATTCATTGTTACTATGTTATTTCTATGCTATTGAAATATTTATCAACCAAAAATTCTAAGTTTTGGATCAGTGGTATCAGAAGTAGTTTGTCTTGAGAGTGTATGATCTTGAGGATGAGGTCAAGTTATAAGGAATACAAAGAGTCAACCCTCAAAATGGAAAAATGACAAGGAAGGTCAAACACGAGGCCAAAATTGGAAGCATAAGGAGTTTAAGGATAAGAAATCCTAGAAGGGGAAGGCTAGAAAATGGTGTAATTACCACACAATTGGAAATCACTCTAAAGAAGAATGTCAAGCCATCAAGTCACTACTTTCTGAGTTACAATACTTGACATTTACTAATCTACCTCATACACAACCCATAGTGGAAGAGGATGAAGAATAAATTGTAGATGCTGAGCTAGACACCATCGTCACTTCATCATAGACTCATGAGGAAAGACTAGATGACAAGGAAAGATTGTTTCACTCCAAATTATGGGTAAAATGTAAGCCTCTACATTTCATTCTTAATAATGGGAGTTAAAAGAATTTAATCTCTGCTAAAGTTGTGAAAAGTCTAAATCTATCCATGAAGCCTCATCTAAAGCCCAAGGAGAGACCTTTATGTCACCCATCAGTGTCTTCTTTCATATGATATAAAACCATTCCAAGATGTAGTCTTGTGTGATGTGGCCAATCTAGATGTTTGTGATGTACTCCTTGGTCAACCATTCATATATGAGCAACATGGCATCTATGAATCATAAACCCAAAGGATCACCCTCACTCTTAGAACATGGCACTATAGGGTACCAGAGGTACCACCTCACACATCTATCTCCCTGATTAGTGCTAAACAATGCAAGAGATTAGTGGAGAAGATAAAGGAATTTGTTCTCATGATGGTCAAACCACAAAAATCCAAGAAGGCAAATGTTGTAGGCCTGACTACACAATCAACACAACAACAAAAGTAGATAGGATGAATCATAGGAGACTATGATGACTTATTCAAGTCACCCATAGGAGTTCCACTACATTTCTAGGTAAAACATTCTATCAATTTTATCCTAGGATCACCTTTGCCTAACAGTCTTGTGTATCATAGATAAGTTTTGGAGAATGATGAGATAAAAAAGATAGATTCAAGAATTGATCCAAAAGGGTCACATCAGGCCAAGCTCTTCAACTTGTGGTAGCCTAATTATCTTGGCACCAAATAAAGATGAAACATGGAGGCTTTACATTGACTATCGAGCCCTGAATAAAATCTCTGTGAAGAATTGCTACCCTCTCCCTAGGATTGATGACCTGCTGGACCAGCTCTGTGGTGTGAATTTCTTCACCAAAATTGATCTCAAATTTGGTTATCACCAAATTCACATCGATCCCACTGATGTCTGGAAGATTGCATTCAAATCTAAGGAGGGGCTTTTTGAATGGTTGGTTATGCCTTTTGGCTTAACTAATGCACCTACAACCTTCATGAGGATGATGGATGACATCCTATGACCCTTCACCAACTAATTCATGGTTATCTACTTGGATGACATACTCATCTATAGTAGAACATGGGAAGAACATTTGCAACATGTTCATAAGGTGCTTCAAACTCTTTGGGAGCACAAGTTGTATGTAAATCTTGATAAATGCACATTTGGGATGACAAAAATTCTGTACCTCGAGTATGTTGTGAATGAGGATGGGGTCCATGTTGATCTATTAAAGATTTTGGTTATTTGAGAATGGCCCACACCAAGGACCCTCACAGAGCTTCACAACTTTTTGGGTCTTGCAAATTTCTACCGCAGGCTTGTTCTTGGATTTTCATATGTTGCTTGGGCACTAACACAAGTGACTAAAACAAAGAGCATTTGAGAATTTGAATAACAGACTCTACTCAGCCCCTATTCTTGCCTTGGCAAATTTGCATCAACCTTTTGAGTTGATGACAGATGCATCTAAATATACCATGGGTGCTATTATCATACAACATGGCCATCTTGTTGCATATCATAGTGAAAATTTCACTGATACAGTTAGGAAATATATAACATATGATAAGGAGCTCTATGCCATTGTGCAATCTTGTAAATAATGGAAACACTACATCTTAGGGAAAGAGATGGTCATCCACACTGACCACAGACCATTGGAATTCATCCAAACACAAAGCAAACTATGAAATGAGAGGCACCAAAAGTGGGCCACATATCTTAACAATTCCACCTGATAATCAACCACAAAAAGGGGAGCTCAAATACAACTATAGATTGTCTAAGTCACCCACCAATTACTACACTCATAATAGTTCTTGACCTGTGTGAACATGAGATTGCCACTTAGGGTGCTCTGTATGAAGCAGATCCTACCTTTGCTGATACATATCAAGTGCTTAAAAAAAGGTAAAGATGTTTTTGATTTCTATTTGCAAGATAATTTCCTTTGTCATATGGGACACATCTGTGTTCTAGTTGTAGAGCAACAAAAGATGATATGGGAAGCTCACTTCAGTAGGAAAGCTAGACACTTTTGTATCGAAAAGACATTGGTAGTTCTTTAAAAACATGTTTACTAGCCCCATATGCGAAAGGATGTGGAAATATATCTCAAATCTTACACCCCATGTGCAATAGCCAAGCCAACAAATAAGAAGCAAGGATTATACACTCCATTACCAAAACCAACTAGGCCTTGGGAATCTATCTCAATGGATTTTCTCTCAAGTTTGCCCACTTCAAAACATGGTAAGGATTGTATTTTTGTGGTAGTTGATCATTTTAAAAAAATGGCTATCATGATTACTTGTAAGAAAAATATATCTACTAAGGAAACTACTCAACTATATTTTAGTAATGTATGGCTCCATTTTGGTCTCCCTAAGTCCATTGTCTCAAATCGAGATAGCAGGTTCCTGAGCATCTTCTGGTCCACTCTATGGAAGATGATGGATACTAAGCTAATGAAGTCCATAGCTTTCCATCCATAGACTGATGGTTGGATAAAGGTGGTAAACCACTTGATTGTTCACATGATTCAGATGTATCATTCCAAACATCCATGCACATGGGATGAGGGACTTCTTTTCATACAACATGGATATAATCAGGTGCTGCACAGCTCAACCAAGCACAGTCCATTCCAAGTATGTTTTGGGTTCCAACCCATGGCACCATATGATATAGATATTACATTTTACACCATGAAATACACACCTCATGGAATATCTAAGGTAGTAAAAGTAACAAGTTTATTAAACAAATGCAACACATCCAGCAACAAGTTAATGACATCTTGGAGAAGATGATTCAAAAGTATAAGCAACGACATGACAAACATAGGATTGCACACCATTTTGCTATGGGTGAAAAGGTTTGGTTGTAGCTTTAAAAGGAATGACTTGTAGGCCCACACATAAATATTTGGCCTCTACGATATGGTCCCTACACCATCACCAAAAAAATTGGAGAAAATGCTTTTGAGTTGAAACTACCAGCCTACCTTGGACTGCATCCAATATTCAATGTGGAGCTCCTCAAACCATATCACCACCTCTATTAGACACTTTAGTTAAGTAGAACAACTAGACATTGATGAGCTTGATCCACATAGTTTTTCTCCAGTGGAAGAGGATTATATTGTGGACACCTGGGTGAAGACAACAAGAGGACGTTATATTCTACTTTATTGAGTGGTTAAAAGGGGCCATCTTAGCCACCAAGGTGAGTGGCTCACAAATAATAAAATCAAGACACAAATACCAAACCTAATGGGTAACATTGATCAAATGGGGACCATTGATTTTCAAGGAGGGAGGAATGATCTGGGCAATAATTTAGGTGACAATTCGGGTGACAGTTCCACCCCAATTGATAATGGAACTTTCGGGAGCCATAACTTTTGCACCATAGCTCTAATTGACTCACCATTTGAACCATTGGAAAGATCAGAATGAGGATAACTTCATGAGATGGAATTTACCTCTACTCAATGAATTTTGCCCCTAAAAACCCAATGGAAGTGCCCCAAATTTCAATTTTAGTAGTGTAGTAAAAAAATAGTAAGTTTCTAAAAATAGTAATTCCTCAAATTCTGTATTGTTTTAAATATTAGAAGTCAAACCAATTAATATCACTCAAGATTAGTGACCTTCCACATCCTCCCCATGTTTTCAAAATGTGTATAAATGAAGAGGTAACTTGAAATGTGAAGACAAACATCTCTTCCTAGAGATAAATATATATTTGTATTGCGATTTTGAGTAATACTACATCTCTTCTCAGAGAATTAATTGTTACTATGTTATTTGTATGCTATTAAAATATTTATCAACCAAAATTTTTGAGTTTTGGATTAGAGTAATCCATCTCAACCTTCCACCCAACTAATTTTAGTATGACAAGTATTTTTTTCTAGTATTCACTCATTGTATTTTCATTTTGAAATCAGTCTAGCCCTTACTCACCTCTCAAAACATACCTTATAAATCTCATCAATCAACAACACCAACCTAGTTCCACAAATAGGAAACTAACAATGGTTAGCCTTAACTGGTGATAGTTAGTCTCAATCGATGATGGTTAGACAACCGATGATGGTTCCCCCAATCAATGATAATCACCTTGACCATTGGTTGTTCACTATTATGAAAATTTATAGTAATATCCTATCACCTAACTACACCTAACCAAATATAATTTTGTGTCCCTACCTATTCACAGATCCTTGCCTAATTTTTTGGAATATACATCAATCATTTAACATAGGTATTGACCTACCTTTGCTATATTTAACATACTAGTATACCTTTTATTTAACAAGCATTTCTTGTATAACCAATTTTATTAATCTTATTTAATTGATGTAAGTACTTTATACTCTATTTTATAAACTTAATTATTTTAGAATGGTGGATTGATAGCCCCTAAGGTAGATCCCACTTCTAGGATCTAGCTACTACTAGGCAATCCAACTAGCTACTTGTCTAATAAAAAATATTCTTAGTGTTATCTTATATATAGGTCATTCCTCCCAAGCCAAATAGGATCTCTTCACAATCTTTTGATACAACACATGCAAAAAAATAACTAGGTATTCTTACCACAACCTATATTTTTAGTTTTACTACCTTCTTATAGATAATATCAAAATTTGAGTGAATATTTTGGCATGCTTGATGGGACCTAAAGTCTTTACTCATGTTTTTAGTTGTATTTGTATGCTCTTCTCTCTATCTACTTATAATTGAAACTAAAATTTATTTTGGGCTTAAAATCAACTGCATCCATTGTTCACTTTTTACATTAGTTCACTTTGAATTAAAGCACATTAATATTATCATAACACCACTTTTATTGCACACACTAGCCAAACCACTTTCATCAATCAAACATAAATACAATTTGAGATAAGGCTCAATTCGATTTCATAACCTAAATATCACCTTATCCTTTCTCAGTAATCCTACTTGGAGGTCATTACCAAGGGGAGAACTAACTCAACTCTCTGGCTAAGTATAAACTTTGGATATCAATATATATTAGCTAAGCACTTGACACCCTTATCACTGTGATGTGTGAAGTGAGGGGGTAGGTCCTAATACAAATCCATGTATTGATTCAAATTTAGATTCTTTTGAGAACTTAAACAACCCAAAACCAACCATATACTGCTTTTTATAGTACCTGATCTATAAGCCAATTTATATCATACATTCTCATAAACTGAGGCATAAGCTAAAAATGAGATTAAACTAACCTCTAGGCTTAACATTATTTATAGTGTGTGTCTTGATTACCTTGATCATTTTATTGTCTTCTTCTTATTTGAGTGGTGGGTTTATTCTTATTTTCTCTCCCCCTTTCTTGTATGGTTCTCACTTGCCACTAATGAAGAGACCTAGCAGAGTAAAAGTTGTCACTCAAATCAACCTCTTCTACCTCTTCATCTATGGAGTATGTCTCTGAGTCAGAAGAATCACCTCATCCATTGGGAAGCCCTACTTTCCCTTGAGTATTTTCCTAAGGAGACATAGACTTTACCACTTTTTAAGACAATAATCTAGTTGCCCTCTAACACTACCTGTAGAGTAAAAATTTACTCCACATTTCATTCTACTTTTCAGTCACGCACCGTGAAATTTTGTCTTTGCATACTTTGGTCTGAGATGGCAGAGTTTTGAAATAGAGCACGGGTTCTATTTTCCTTTTGATTCATTTTTGAATAAGTGTTGAAATCAAATAGAAGCTGACAAGTGTCATCATCTAAGGCATCCTTCTTAGTGGAAACTACCAAGTGTTGTCATCTGAGGCACCTTTTATATTTTCTATGAGTTGGTTAGAATGTGCCATGTATCTCATAGCAACTTAGTGGAACATGCCAAGTGTCAGCATCCATAGTTTCATATCGGCACCTACATTTCATCTCTTTTTAGCGTAAGGTTTTAGAATCTAAGTATCAAGATCAGGTAGAAAGCACCAAGTGGCAATCACAGAAGGTCTTAGTTTTGCTTTTCTAAAAGTGACGGAAGCTGTCACGTATCCTAGCAGAAGAAAGAGGAAGCCACCATGTGTCACGGTCTGAATTATCTTCATCTTTGCTTCACTGATATAGCAAAGACCATGGTGGGTCCCAAGTTTTGTGTCTGAATCAAGTGAAAGTTGCCAGGTGTCACTATCTGTGAAAATGTGAAATGAGACCCAATTATTCTTATGGCATAAATAAAGTAAAGCAGACACTGCCACGTGTCATCTTCCATAGGTTTTTAAAAGGTAGGTAGAAGAAGTAGAGACCACCATGTAACCCCAACTGAGTAAAACAGAGATTTCCACATGTCTTCTGATGAAGTAGTGGAGTTTGCCACCTATTCCTGTGTCCCTTTTAAAGTTACTCAGGTAAGAAAGGCTATTGGTCTTATTTTCTTTTAAGCTGTTGAAGTTTTGAGGAAGTGGATTGTGATGAGTGTCAAAGGCGGAATGCTCCAGAGTGAAGATGCAAAAGAGTATAAGTTATGTGTAAAGTGTCATGTGTCTTCAATAGGTGCTGTGGAACATGACAAGTGTCATCCTCCAGTGTTTCCTAAAGGTTTCAAGAAATTGGCTATGTTATCTAGTGTTTAAGAGAAGGGAGTATCCTGCAATTTGTTTCAACTAATGAACTGCCAGAAGATGAAACTTTTTAGAATCCATAAGACATCTTCTGTTAGACACTTCCAGTTCAGTTGGTTTTCATCTAGGCTGTTAGATTGGGAACAAGCAGACAATCTGGAGTGAATCTAAGGCTATAAATAAGGGTGTAGAGATCACCAGAAAGGAAATAATAAAATTATCAGAGAGAATTTTTGAGAGAGAATTATTGTAAAGAGTCTAGACTTTCTAGAGCTGTGACTAAGTAATATCATTTGATTTTGTCTCATTTTCTTGAGTTGAAAGGTTTATATAACTATACATGTTTGCACCTCTTATATGACTGGAAAATTCAAATAAGAAGATTGAAACCTATGCCTTTGTTGATATTTTCTGTGTCATTTGCAAAAGTAGTCTAGGCTGTAGACTTTCTAGAGCTATGATTAGGAATGTCATTTGCTTTTGTCTCATTTTCTTGAGTTGAAAAATTTATATAACTGTACGTGTTTCTGTGCCTCTTATATGACTGGAAAATTCAAATAAGAAGATTGAACCCTATGCCTTTGTTGACATTTTCTATATCACAACAAAAGTAGTCTATACTGTGAACCTCTATTTCTATTGTTTCCATCTTTTACATTGATCATGCACTTGTTTGCTCTTAAATGTAAAATGAATCCTACATATAGTCTCACTGTGCTTAGGATTAAGGTTGAATTACATTCAGGTGCATCGCCATAGATTAGATTTCCTTTCTTGCATTTGTGTTTCTAATTTAAATTCCTATCCCTTTTCCTAGTATCTACTTGAGTTAAAGAAGAACCAACTTCTCAAAATTTGGAGGTTGTTTCCAGACGCAAGTCCCATATCTTGAAACTTCCCATTATTGGTGTTTATTACAAAGCACAATTTTAAATCATCAACAGTTTTTGGCATGCCTGATGGGACCAGTCTTGAAGTTTCTTTCAAGATCATATGAACTAGAGAGCTACAAGGAGTCATAGCTATGGATTGGTAACTAGATCATAATTTGCTACAAATCCAAGTATTCTTTTGCCACCTTTGGTAGCTAGTCTAAGGAGAAGAGTCAACCAGTTTGTACCAATACTAGTAGAAAATATGGGAGCCCCTATACCCCCAAGAAATTATGTGAGTTGGAATACTGGTAGTCCATTAGTCCTCCCAATACCACTAGCCACTTGGGAACCTATCCTAGTGAATGCCTTAAAAGCTCTACCCAAATTCAGTGGGCAAGACTTTAAAACACCTGAGGAACATCTTTAGGATGTATCAGATGTCTGTGCTATACATGTTGTCACACAACAAAATGTGGCTATAAGATTATTAGCAACTTATTTTAAAGGGAAAGCTCTAGAATGGTACAGGTCCTTGACCCCAAATACCATTTCTACATGGTATCAACTCAGAGATATTTTTTTGAAAGATTTGAAGAGAAGGGTGACAATTCTTCTTTATTACAGTAATTAATTACCATTCAAAGGGCACCACAAGAAGCCATGACTGACATCAATTCTAGATTTCAAAAGACTTGAGAAAGAATCCCTATTATAGCTAGACCATTACTAGGTATGGCCATAGTATTTTATCTTAAGGCTTTGAATTCAGATATATCTGTTATGATTCAGTCACTTGGATGACACACTTTGCCAGAAGCTTATGAATATGTAGTCAGAGCTGAGAACAATTTAATAGATGATAGAAAGTTACCTCAAAGGCCTCCCATGCCCATGTTCCTAGAAATTTCCTTGTCATTACCTCAAGAAGTCCCTAAATCTGTAAGCCCACCTGTGTCTATGTACACATACCCTCAACCATATGCTAAAGAAATTGTCCCCACTCAGTCATCTGAGCTGGATGATATCAAGAATATCCTAAGGACATTTTCTAATGAGTTGATCAATATAAAAAGACAACATAATACCTTTTCTAAGCCTCCATATGAAGGTTATCAAGGAAACAAATTTTCATCTCAGCCAAACCAATATCAAGGTCCTGCAAGACAAACTAACCATCAGCTAGCAAACCAATTGGTTGCAGTCCCTACACCCTCAAAGACTATTCCTCCCAATTCAAATAAGGAGATTGTTTCAAGGCAAAATAACTATGTAGATAACACTAATTCCTAGTGTTTCCCTTGAAATAATGTTCATACACCTAGAGATTGTCCTATGGGTAATTTACAACAAAAGGTGGCGGAGCAGAGAAGAATGGATGGTCAGTTTGCAAGTTCCAGTTATAATCAAGCCTATCAATCTTTTGGTATGCAGAATTTAGTCCTAATGGCTCAGATGTAGGGGATGTCATTGCAACAAGAGGAAGAAATAACCCTAAAACATGCTTTGTTCTCATGGGAATGAAGAATCAATTTTCTTGAATGAAGCATCTACCTCCAAAAAACTAGTGGTGCAATCTGGTTATTACACCAAATCAAAGAGAAGGATGGTGGAACAGCCTGAGATTGTAAATAGTCAAGTCATGGAGAATCCTCCATTTCAAGGACAAAGAAACATGGCTGTCAGACAAGAAGTGCCTTAGCCAGTGCAAAGTCAAGGGACTCCTGCCCAAATTTAGGAAAAAACAAGATATCCTTATTTTCAAAAGGCTTAGACTTTGTGACCAATAAATGTGGTGGATCAATTGAAGAAGACTCCAGCACAAGTATTAATATGGGATATATTAGCTATTCCTAAATAGAAGACACTACTACAAGAAGCTCTACAAGGCCAAGCAGTGCCCAAAGGTACTATTATCAAAGAAGGACCTACTGGAAAAGAAAAGCTCAAAGATAAAGTCCATTTGTAGACAACAACCCTAGTGAATAATACAACAGAGGTAAGCAAATCTAAACCGGATCCCTTCTACTTAACTTTGATAATGGGTAAGAAACTAATGCATAATGCAATGATTGATTCAGGGGTTAGTACCACAGTAATGCCCAAGTAGATAGCTGATGCTTTAGAACTTAAGTATGAACCACTCACTAAAGGAGTCATATAGCTAAATGGCAAAGAAGTACAAACCATAGGGAGAATCAAACAACTCCAATTACAATTATATGCTTGTCCTAATATAATTGTAAATCAGGATGTAGTAGTGATAGATATGCCTCCTATTTTTGGCTTATGTTTATCAAGAGAGTTTACAGCCAAGATAGGAGGATATATGTCCCTTGATTGGTCTCACCTCATCTTAAGAACCAAATACAGTTTAAAGATGAAGATATTGTCTGAACCATTATATAAATATCACATCACTAATGAGCCCACTGTAAAGTTAGAGGTAGCCCATGTTATGATGAATAAAGAAGAAAGGGTTTTTGTCGAAGAGCTAGGGGAATGGACTGAATATAATCATGAAGAAGAAAATGATCATTTATTAGCTATGATGCAAAGTGACCCATATGGAAATTATGACTCTATTGGTATGGGTACTTACATTATACTTGATGAAGATCATAGAATTCCAAATGTTCTAGAGGAAGAAAAGTCAAAAGATACCTCTTCTATCAATCCACGGGCCTCTTATGAATTCCAGATTCCTAGTGAGAAATCACAAGCGCATACCTTAACCTTTGATGAAGAAGAAATAATTTCTAATTTTCTTCTTACTTTGCAAGATAATGTGGAGGAGCATGGAAATTTACTGGACCATGATTTAAATGATTTTTTTGAAATCATTGGGTTAGGTTATACCATTTTTCAGGGAAGCTGTGAGCCAGTTACAAAGGAACAAAACAACATTGAGCCTCATTTACATGTGCAAAATCATTGCAAACTTGTAGAATTATCCTTTCAAGATATTGGTAATTTTGAAGAGGATGATCATGCAGTAGAACCTGAGTTCGAGGGAAAAGGAGTTAAGTCAATAAATGATATATTTAAAAAGGCTTCTGTTGATGAACAGATGGTCATTAACTTCTTGGTAAGACATCCCAATATCAAGAGCTGATATTCAATGAGCTTTCAAGAACAAAAGGAGCTTATGAATGTTGGAAACATGTTTGATTCAGACTCATTTGAATGTAGGCAAATCAATATCACATACACAGAGGGCAATTCACCAAAGATATACCCAATTCAATCACTTGTATGGTAATATAAGCTGGCTTGTCATGAAAGAGACTTTAGAAATTTTGATTTTGATCTAGAAGGGAGATAAAGATGCTTCATTAATGTAGTTAGGTAGTTTCCTCTTTTTGTATTGCTTTATTTTCCTATTTTATTTTTTCTATTTTTTGTTTTCCCACGTTTCTTTTAAATAAGTGTTCTTTGAACATGTAGTTGGTAGCTTAGAATTTTCTAATTTTTCAAAAATCTCCAATACATTGAATGTCTCCCAAATCTTTAGAAATCCCCAAGGTACCTTGTGTTGCCACTTACACAACATGTCTATCTCACTATTCCATAAAGATTGAGTAGGATCTACTAATGGTTATCCAAGTTTAATGCCATTTTGAGACTTGATAGGTCAATAAATACCTCTTAGCAAGAGTTAAAGTTTATGAATTCTCAAACATTCTTACATCTATGCAAACATATCATGCAACTTGCATTTTTTTGTGCTTAGTAAAATTGCTTCAGTGAAAGTATTTCCATTTTGCAAAAGTTCATACAAGCTATCACAGAGAAGATATAGAGTTGGAAGGGGCACAATCTTCACAATAAAGAGCTAGGATGTATGAATCCCTTGAAAAGTTTCTTGCAAGTAAATTGTATGCTTCAGCTCCTGCACAACCATTGAAGACCTATCCACAAACCAAGTTTATTAAAGTTGGTCAAGCAAGTGACCCAACAAAAATAAAAGATTATGCGAATGGCATCATGGACCCAATTCTACAGAGAGCTAGTAGCAAAACTCCTAGAGAAGGGGCACATCAAAGGTGTATACAAAGAGCCAGAGTAGGACAATATGAAACATTCACCATAAGGATATGGACCTCACAATTGGCTCAATTCATTGTCCCAGCTGTGCATCCATGCCTTGACCTAGTCAAATTATATGTAGACTTGTTTCATGCACCATTCAACGAGGCCCATTCACGGTGTAAATCACACTGCAAGCTATTAGGGATATGTTAGGCATACATCATGACAATACAGCTACATTTCCCACTATTGCTAAAATGCAAATAATGTGTGAAAACATCAACACTTAGTTAAGGTTCCTGAGATCCAAATTACAAATGGGTGATGATGACACTATAGTGCCCACACTCCCTACACCAAGAGTTCAATTCGCCCAGGCTAGCCAAGATGCATTGTCAATGATGGCTTTCATCTTTGGCATGAAAGATGATATGGTAGTGTATGCAAAACAAATGGCTATTCTCTTTAGGCTAAAGACCATTGATAAAACCTAGGAGTATTGGCTCAACTTTTTTTAGTAAATTGCTTTCTCAATGGTAGAACAACTGGCCCATTTCAAATTAAAAGGAGTGTTCAGGTATTCTTCCTATTTATTCCACCTCATGCTTGTCTAAAACCCTGACCTCTTTGCCCAACATATGTATCTTAATATGTATGACCCAGATTTTGATCTCCAAAGGACCATTCCTGTGTCTGCATAGACACATATTTTGTCAAAGACTAGTGACCCATATGAATTTTGGGAATCATTTGTCACCCTTGCTTTGTGCCACCTCAGTCTTGAACTAGTTATGAATAGATTATTCCCAAGTGTTTCAAATCTTTTATCCAGTTGCCCAATTCCTTGTGATTTCTATTTTGTATCCCACCATACCATTATAAGAGTCCATGGTTTTTGTGGGGAACCAATACTATTACCTAAGATTCTGACTCTTAGGTTAGCATTCTTAGAGGTCACTAGGCAGGTATCCATAGTTGACAATGAGTTTGGTTCTGGGAAGAAAAAAAGAAAAATGTTTAATCTACCATGGATGACAACCAACATGGTTTTGGAAACTAGAGACACTGAAGTTGTGTTGTTCAGAAAGCTAGCCTTTCTGGGTTTCCTTTTAATAGAGGACAAATGGGTTTATGACCCAAACAATTTCATAGCCTTCTGGGTAAGGACTCACAGGGTGGCAACTAGAATTGCACATGAAGGCTGCCCCTTTTGGGAGAACAGAAGAAATCCTAGGGAAGACACTCCTAGTTTTTATGTTGGGTTAACAGACTTGCCCCTTCCACAAAATAGGCCATGGGAGACATTCTATGTTAAGTAGAGGGATTATGATCCTAAAATCAGAATGACATCTGGCTTAAGGAGAACATTAAAGAATAAAGATTGGGATATAGAGAAGATAGAGGCCTATTGGAAATATAGGCAAGAAATTTGTCAAACACCCCATTCTTTCAGAAATGTAGACACAGATGAAAGATGGGAAGAACTATGGGATGAGTGTCATCTCTCCCATGTATCTAGCCTAGAGACAAGTAATTTGTCAACACTGGGTTTAGAGCATGAAGCTAGGGCCAGGTCAAGTCAAGAGTCACAAGCCTCAGAGCAAATTGTAGCTGTAGTAACTGTATCAATCTGGGCCCAATCTCTCAGTACCATAGAAATGCAAAAAAGTGTGATGCCTTCATCATAAAAATCTTCCCCATCAGCCCCAATTATAGATATTCCTAGTTCTCCATAAGAAGTAGATGTGGAAGGAAAAAAATGCAGCAAGAAGAAGAGACACCCAAGAAATGAAAGAGGGTGTAGTTTCAATTTGATTCAGAAGAGGAGATGGACACCTCACAACACCAATTATAGGGTACTATAATCACTCCTCAGGTAAGTATCATTCCTCGCTCTCCTTCTCAGTCTATTTCTTCTCCTATTGGCATGATGATTTCATCTAGCTAGATGATGTCCTCTGCCACTTCTACCATTCCCATTTCTCACTTCACCCCATTTGTGGCACCTTTGGCCTTAACATTACCTCATTTCTCTCCCTCGTTTCCCAAGAAGCTTTCCCCTCAGATTACCCATAGCCAACAATTGGCTATTCAATATGGTCTACCACAAGGACATCCTTTTGTGGGTGGGCACATTGCCTCTCCTTCCACCTTCTAAACCCAAGCAGATGCTACTAAGAAGGCAAGGGAAGCCCAAAGAGAGAAAAAGAAGATTAAGGAGAATAAAGCTTTGGTTACACCCCATTTGTAATCACAATTTGACCTCATCTAGTAGTAATTGACAGTGACCCATTTATCACCAAATGTAATAAAGCCAATGGAGTAGATGCAGCCAGAAGATTACATGATGAATGTAGTGGCCATCGACATGTCCCTTTTCAGGCCACAAGACAAAATTGAGCTACTGACTGAATCCACTTTTACAGTTACTAAAGACTACTTGGAGATATCAAGAAGGCTATAGAAGATGGAAGCTAAATTAGCCAAGGAAAAGGCAAACTATAATAGTTTGACCTCAAAGATCAATAGTAAAAACAATGAAATAGAGAATCTAAATAAATAGTTTCCAGATACTATTTCTCTTCGGACTCACTCGGCAGTTCAGGCCCAAAATGATTCTTTAAAGGTAGGGCTCACATAGGTAAAAGATGCAGTGATGACCCTTAGGCGTGAAAAAGCAACATTGTAAGAAAAATGTGAGGGACACCTATTGTAGATTACCTAATTGCAATAAAAGCTATTAAGTGAACAGAATAATACTGCGACTGTACAAGCCCAACTTCAAGCAGAGTAACAGAGCAACACAATTGGCACTGGAGTTGACCAATAGGCCAAAGAGTATCAGAGAGTTAAGTCTGGTAAAGGAGATATATGAATCCATGTGGAAGAGAATCTCTTCAGAGATTATTTAGCTCAGGCCATCTCTCACCTTCCTACTAAATGCACAAAAATTGTGCAAAAAGGTGAAGAGTTCAGTTGTAAATACTCTGGTTACAGTCTCTAAAAGAGTAATGGACTCACAAACATTGCTGCAAAAGCTATATGATGCAATGGATGCAACACTATCAGTAGCAGGAATCAATGATAGAATGGTTGCTACCAAGTGAGTAAATGAGGTTCTTAGTTGTAATTCTATAACCACCAGTTGTAGAGAGCTTTTAGATGTCATGAAGGAAGGAATCAATGAAATGAAGCAACGTATTGAAGATCTAGTACAATTAGGTTTTCCTTCTCAATTTCTTGATGACAACATCGTGCTGATGGTAGAAGAAATTGAACCTTTGCTGTTGGCCAAACAAAAGGATCAAATAGTTTTCCAGGATCTAAGGGATGATTCATCAGTCCCTGAAGTAGAATCTGTCTTGGTTCCTATTTCCCAGCTCGAATTCAAATTGAAGGCTACGGTTCAAATTTTACAACATTTTTCACACAAAGATATTATTAACCTTGATTTAGCCTTAAATATATTATAGAGTAAGCAAGGGTTATCTGATGAAGAGTGGTCCACCTACAAGACAACATTGTTGAAGCTGTAATTTTGAATTTTTGATCTATCGGGAGTTGTGGTTTCTTTTTGAGCAGGCTCAAAAGTCCTTGGGGTCCCCAATAACTGTAGAGTAAAAATTTACTCTACATTTCATTCTATTTTTTAGTCACATGCCACAAAATTGTATTTACATACTTTGGTTTGAGATGGCAGAGTTTTGAAATAGAGCACGGGTTCTATTTTCCTTTTGATTCATTTTTGACTAAGTGTTGAAATCAAGCAGAAGCTGACAAGTGTCATCATCCAAGGCATCCTTCTCAGTGGAAATTGCCAAGTGTCATCATCTGAGGCACCTTTTATATTTTATATGAGTTGGTCAGAATGTGCCATGTATCTCATAACAACTCAGTGGAATGTGCCAAGTGTCAGCATTCATGGTTTCATATCGAAACCTGTGTTTCATCTCTTTTCAATGCAAGGTTTCAAAGGCTAAGTATTGAGATCAGGTGGAAAGCACCAAGTGGCAGTCATGGAAGGTTTTAGTTTTGCTTTTATGAAAGCAATGGAAGCTACCACGTATCCTAGTAGAAGAAAGTGGAAGCCACCACATGTTGTGGTCCAAACTATCTTCATCTTTGCTTCACTGATATAACAAAGACCGTGGTGGGTCCCAAGTTTTGTGTCTGAAGCAAGTGGAAGCCACCAGGTGTCACTGTCCATGAAAATGTGAAATGAGACCCAATTGTTCCTATGGTATAAACAAAGTAAAGTGGAGACTGCCATGTGTCATCTTCCACAGGTTTCTAAAAGGTAGCTAGAAGAAGCAGAGACCACCACGTAACCCCAGTTGAGTAAAGCAGAGATTGCCACATGTCTTTTGATGAATCAGTGGAGTTTTCCACCTATTCTTGTGTCCCTTTTAAAGTTACTTAGGTAAGAAAGGATATTGGTCTTATTTTATTTTAAGCTATTAAAGTTTTGAGGAAGTGGATTGTGACAAGTGTCAAAGGCAGAATACTCTGGAGCAAAGACACAAAAGAGTATAAGTTACGCAGAAAGTGTCACGTGTCTTCAATAGGTGCTGTAAAACATGACAAGTGTCATCCTCTGGTGTTTCCTAAAGGTTTCAATAAATTGGCTAAGTGTTATCTATCATTTAAGAGAAGGGAGCATCTTGTAATCTGTTTCAGCCAATGAACTGCCAGAAGATGAAAATTCTCAGATTCTATAAGACATCTTCTATTAGACACTTCCAGTTCAGTTGGTTTTCATCTGGGCCATTAGATTGGGAACAATCAGACAATCTGGAGTGAATTTAAGGCTATAAATAAGGGTGTAGAGATCACTAGAAAGGAAATAATAAAATTATCAGAGAGATTTTTTTAGAGATAATTATTGTAAAGAGTCTAGACTTTCTAGAGCTGTGATTAAGTAATATCATTTGCTTTTGTCTCATTTTCTTGAGTTGAAAGGTTTATATAACTGTACATGTTTCTATACCTCTTATATGACTAGAAAATTCAAATAAGAAGATTGAACCCTATGCCTTTGTTGATATTTTTTGTGTCATTTGCAAAGGTAGTCTAGGCTATAGACTTTCTAGAGCCATGATTAGGAATGTCATTTGCTTTTGTCTCATTTTCTTGAGTTGAAAAGTTTATATAACTGTACATGTTTTTGTACCTCTTATATGACTGGGAAATTCAAATAAGAAGATTGAACCCTATGGCTTTTTTGACATTTTTTGTATCACAGCAAAAGCAGTCTATACTATGAGCCTCTGTTTCTATTGTTTCCATCTTTTACATTGATCATGCACTTGTTTGCTCTTAAATGTAAAATGAATCCCACATATAGTCTCCCTATGCTTAGGATTAAGGTTGAATTACATTTAGGTGCATTGCCATAGATTAGATTTCCTTACTTACATTTGTGTTTTTGATTTAAATTCATATCCCTTTTCCCAATATCTTCTTGATTTAAAGAAGAACTAGCTTCTCAAAATCTAGAGGTTGTTTCAAGATGCAAGTCCCATATCTTGAAACTTCCCATTATTGGTGTTTATTACAAATCACAATTTTAAATCATCAACACTACCTTAACACCTCCCCTCACCATGTCTTATTTCCAACTCCACCTTAGGATCCTCTATATGGCATGCCATCCCACCTTATGAGGGGTATTCATATTTCCATGGTCACCACCCAACCTTTGACTACCCAGGCATCTTCATCTACTAACCCATTTGATGCTACAACTAAAAACCAACCTATCAAACCAACCATTACCCTTACACCTTCTTCCCATAAAAATGACTCCACCTTAGAAACAACCCTACCATTGACCCATCATTATCCACTTATTACTAGAACACCCACCACTAGCACTACTAGCCTTCCCTCTATCAAACCTAACCCATTGGTCAATACCCCTTTACCAAGCTTAGGGGTATTTATCCCTTCTACTTCACCACTTACTAACATGAAGGTCACTACCCCTCCTTTTGTTACCAACCCAATTACTATTCATGCCTAATCCACAAGGAATCCTTAATAGCTACCCATTACACCCAATCTAGGATACATCCCTAACCCACAAGGGTATATACCCACTACTCTACCACCATAATCCACCTATCCTTACATACCATCTACCTAACCTCTAGTATCCACATTCCAAAATGTGACAGCCTCTCAACTGCCAAATAATTACTAATATGTTACCCAATCTCAACCATATTATCCACCTTACAACCCTTTTTTTCCACAAACTCAAACTGACCTAATGAAGATTCTCATGGATAAGATGATAAACCTCAAGTCATCCATTTTAGGGGCTCATAAAATCCTATCCTATGAGTAGATTTGTAATGAACCTCTTCATCCCTTTGTCCCTATCAGACCTTACCCCCCTCAATGGGAGCTTAAAAAATTTACCAAATTTTAGAGTAAGGAGGACCCTAAACAACACCTTAGGGATTTTAGGCATGCATGTTACATGATTGCTTATGATGATTCCCTTCTTCTTTGAACCTTCACCATGTCTTTATATAGCCTGACACTTGACTGGTATAGTTCCCTTATCAGGGATTCAATCTTTTCTTTCACCCAACTAGCTCAGGTCTTCTTAGTCACTTTTCAATTAACATCTCCAAGAAGGTTTCTCTCACTAATCTCTATTCTGTCAGACAATTCAATGATGAGTTCATTGTTGATTTTGTCACCCGTTGGAGAAGCTTGATTAATCAACTTTCATTTTCCTTTCCTCAGCTTGAAATTATAGAGCTTTTTGCTTGACCCTACATCAAACATGTATCTTCTACATTGTGTGTCCAAATTTTTATAAATTTTGATGAAGATTTTACCATGGCATGTAAGCTAGAAAACCAAGCCATAGATGAGGGAAAATTGAAGTTAAAAAACAATAAATCTACCTTCAAGACAAATGAAACCTCTTATTCTAAACCAAGCAACCAAGCCAACACTAGAACCAAGAGTAAGGGAACTACGAACATAGTTGTCCTTAAAATCACCCCTCCACCCAATGTCAATCAACAAAATTTCCCATTAACTTTAACCAAAATACAAATTACCAAAATCAAATCAACCAAAAATAGTTCACTCTACTTGGAATCTTATGCCTCAGTTATGGAAAAACTATTAAAATCCAACCTCATATAGTTTCCCCCCATCAAACCTCCTCAATAGTTTGATTCTTCTCATCCAACACCTACTTGATACAAAGAGAACAAACTTTGTGCTTTTCATTAGGTAATTGGACATAATTTTAGTCTATGTAATACTTTCAATAATGTTGTCCAAAGCCTTATCGACAAGGGGGAACTCATGTTGGATAATCCTAATGCCCCTTAAAATTAAGATCTTGATATCTTCAAGAAGCCTTTTCCCATCCATGCCCCTACCAAAACTGAGGACACACAAGCTAAATTTTCTCATTATTCCCACATGGTTAATATGGTCCTTAATCAATAGGGAAGCTACCATCTAACCTACCTACCTCTCCCCCACTTCACCCACTGAGGTGGTGGAGTCACTTTCCCTTCCTTCAGAGGTCCAAACTAAGGATGTTCCTTTTTCCTTAGATTCACTCATAGAGTATTTGGAATCACCAAACACCCCTTTGAATAACCTATCCAAACCAACAACCATTCTTAACCTACCATCTCCCCTAACCATAAGATAAACCATAACTATGGACATCATGCCCAGGGGAACAAATTTTTCATAAATACCCCTCATGGAGCAGCCACCTAATCCAAACTTACATCCCTTATTTGAGGAAACATGAGAGGCTACTAATCCTCCTCCTCATCCCATAAGTTTATCCTTGACACCCACTACTCGAGAGGCTAGACTAGTTTATAAACCTTTTTCCAAGCTTGTTCAAAATCTAGGTATGGTCACAAAGCTAGACATGGATCAGTCCACTTTTGGCAATAGTTAGGGCTTCCTTACATCAAAAAAACTAAAACTTCAAACATGACCTTAAATAACCAATCTATCATTTTTACACCACCTCTTAAAATGATTAGAACTTCTACCAACCCCTCACCTTCTCACTCAACCGAAATAACCACCTTTCCAATAACTACACCACCAACTAAACTTCCAAAACTCTTTGTTCCTTCCCTACATGAAGCTTAGTTCACCAATATTTGAAAGTGAAATTAACCACATCTAATCCTATACCCAAACCTCAACCCAACTAGCTAAGAGGGAAAAATCATTGAAGAGCCACATGGCTAGGATTCTACCTCCCTCTACCTTGTCTTCTATCTTAGGGCCTCATCCCTCAACTTTGCCTAAAAATTAAGCTCCTTTTAACATATGTCATCCACCACTAATGGCTACACCAACCCACTTACTATCTGATGTACTGGTCCTTCCTAGATTACTGATAGCTAGAATATCAACCTTAAACACTCTAACAACTAGCATACCCAAACCAAAATCATTGACTAGAAATACCAACTTACCTAACCCTCTCTCACCAAACCCATTTCTACCAACATGCCCATTTTCCAAACCAACACAAAAACCTCTAGACCTCCCCCACCTCTAGATGAATTCTATACAATAATTTGTCAAAGGTTACTACATGCCTCTTACCTCACTTTACCCCCTATCAGGCCCTTTGATCCTCTTGGTTAGAAATCAACTTGGTATAATGACCATCAAATCTATTCCTATCACAGGACACTTGGGCATGACATAGAGAATTACAAAACTCTCTAGGCCATTACCCATTAGCTCTATGATGAGGATGATATTTTAATAGATAAACTTATCCCAACTCCTCTACCACTGCACCCACCAACCATTTACTAGTACATCCCTAATCCTCTACTCTCACCTTAGAGTGATAGAGAATCTACCCAACCTCTTATCATACCTTTCCCCTCTATCCATACCATTAATGTGGTCACATGATCATAATAAAAGGATAAAGGGAAGGCTAAAGTGTCCATTCCATGTAAATAACCCCCAACTCACCCTAAACTAAACCTAATCCAAACCTCTATGTCTTCAACTAAGCCCAAAGTTACCATCTTAGGAGCCTTTGAGACTAACCCCTCTCAATCCATTAGGAGGGTCATTCTTAAGAAACTTCACCTAACTCTAGCTAAGATGAACCTCTAATATCTCATTTACACCTCACCTCACTATCATCAAGCCATAATAGAGGCTATGCAAGCTATTAAGGGTAAACTAGGTGACTCCCCACCTATAGAGGCCTTTGTAGGTGATATTCAACTCTCCACTCTTATTAATTTCAAGGACTTAGAGGTACCCTCTATCCACCTTGAGGATTTAGATGTTCCTCTCTTTATTATTTCCCACATCAACCAAACCCACATCAAATGGGTTATGATCAATGTTGGGGCTAGCATCGACATAATCTCTTCCTATGCCTATGACCAACTCAAATTACTAAACAATGTCATGTTCTAAAATTTAGCTATACTTATATCCTTTAACAATACCATGACCACTACCTTGGGAACTATTATCCTCCATATTTAACTCAGACCACACACGGTCCTTAAACTCTTCTATGTAGTTGAAGGTGAATTCTAGTATAATGTTTTGCTAGTGAGACCTTGGATCTGTGTTATGGGTTGCATACCTTCTATCCTTCACCATTGTGTCAAATTCAAGAAAAAGGGTTAGGTTTTTATCATACAAGCTAACTCAAGCCATTTTTTAGCATGGAACATGACCTACTGACCTAATGACATCCTCCTACCTATGATAATAATACCCCAATCATCCATCACCAAGCCATCTACCATGAAAAATAAATCCATTACTTCTCCTTCCATAGTGGCATCTATTAGTTCATATATTCCCATAGAACAAATACCCACCACCAATCCCTTAGAATCTAACTTTTAATACTTTACCCTTGGATAATACTGACTCCTTACCCTCAATGCTTTCCGTACTCCCTAAGAGTATCAGAAACTCAACCACCAACTAGGTTATGACCCCAACATTGGAGCCATTTCTCCCTTGGGGCCTCTAAGTTGTCAAATACATTTTATTTATGGGGGAATTGACAAACCACTTGATCTTACCATGACCCCATCTTCCCCATGACAATCCACCTCTACATTCTCTTACTTGGACAACCCAAACTTCACCAAAATATACCTTCATAGGTGTGCCTAGAAAGGATTTGGCTTAGGATGATATGAGCATGGACCACACAAATTAATATTGATTGAGACCCAAAAGGCTCACAAGGAGTATGGATGTAGATTCATTCTACCTCATATGAAGAAAGCCAAACAACCTACCACTACCACTATTATGGAAGAAACCCCTTCTTCACCAACACCCCCTCCACCTGAGTGTGATGATGAGGACATCATCCTACCTAACTTTTTTTTCATCAACATGATTAACCTCATCCCCATGACTTATCAAAAGGAAGGGGTGCTAGTATCCATCCCTTTAATCCATCTTGAACTAGTGGGAGAAGACTCTCTTACCATTAACACTATCTAGTTCCAAGATGATGATTTTATTCTCACCTACCTTGGTGCACCTAATTACTCCATCCACAAATCCTTACCTCTAAAGACCTCAACCATTTAAAATGAATTCACTATAGATATTTACATAGGAACTTTTGACAACCCTCATATTATAAAACTAGGCCAATCTCTCACCCTTAAGGAACTTCAAGACTTATCTACCTTCCTCTAGGATTGCAACATTACATTCACATAGTCATATGTTGATATGCCTGGTATTAACCTAGCCATTACCACCCACAACATTGTAACCAATCATGACACCAAGCTTGTTAGATAGAAAATTTGATGAATGCATCTTCACATTACCCTTCTTATCAAAGAAGAGATTCAATTCCTTCTCTTTATCAACTTCATTCAACCCATAAATTTTCTCTAGTGGGTTTTAAACATCGTTCCTATCACTAAAGCCACATGGGGACTATACATATGTGTGGAATTTCGTGACCTCAATCTCACCTACCCAAAAGATGAATTTCCTCTACCTAGCACTGACCAAATTGTTGATCTTATAGTAGGACATGAGATGTTATCTCTCATATATGGATTCTTGGGTTATAATCAAATTTTTATTGTCCCTAAAGATCAATACAAAACTACCTTTATCACCCCATGGGAGAGTTTTTGTTATAGGGTCATACCCTTTAGTCTTAAGAATGCTGGTACAACCTATCAATGTGCTATGACCTACATCTTCCATGATATTATCCACATAATCACAAGGACTATGTGGATGACTTCCTTAAAAAATCCAAACTTTGTAAGGACCACTTATCCATTCTCAAGATTATCTTTGAGAGACTTATCCATTACCATGTCTACCTCAATCCTAAGAAATGTATTTTTTGGGGTCTTGTTAGGAAAACACCTTGGCTTTATCATTTCCCTTTGAGGAATTTAGGTTGATCTAGCCTCAATAAAAGCCATCCTTGACATGTTACCTTCAACCAATCTTAAGCAACTCTATAGTTTACAAGGGAAGCTCTAATCCATTCATCACTTCATTTCTCAGATCTCATATAAAAGTCAACCCTTCCATCACCTATTGAAAAAGTACATATATTTCAAGTGGAATGTCAGTTATCAAAGATGGGTCAATACCTATGCTGAATGGTTGAGGTCTATTTCAAAATAGTAGGTAGGGGTCTATGAATAGGTAGGGACACAAAAAACTAGATTTGGTTGGGTGTAGGTAGGTAAAAGGAGCTTGATGGAAATTTTCTTGATAGTGAACCATCAGTGGTCAAGGTAACCATCACTGGTTAGGGGAACTATCATCAGTTGTCTAACCATCACTAGTTGAGACCAATCACCACTAGTTAAGGCTAATAGTCATTAGTTTCTTGTTAGTGGAACTAGGTTGGTGTTGTGAATTGATAGGATTAAGAATGTAAGTTTCAAGAGGTGATTAAGGGATAAACTAATTTTGAAATGAAAATACAATGAGTGAATCCCAAAAAAAATACTTATCTTATCAAAAGTTAGTTGGGTATATGGTTGAGATGGATTTCTCATTTTAGAAGTTAGTCATGATTCTGTTAGAGTAACGGTATTTGGAGAACTCAATGGAGAGATGGAAATGAGCTAGCTCTTTGGTATGGATATTGGATTACTAGAGTGATTGAAGATGATTGACCTACATAAATATATTCTAGATACATAAAGCTCTTGATAATAATTATAGATGGATTTGGCCTATGAGGCCTCTTTCTCTTATAAGCACATGTAAGAGGTGGAAGTGAAGGTGTAACTAGTCCATCTAAATATAAATTATCCATGCAAAGGTTTACAATAATATTTAGACAAGATATATTTGGAAAATCAATATGGTGGTTTATATGTGGCTTGCATGATAAAATTCTAAGTAGTGCACCCTGATTGTTACTGGTTAAGGTGACCATCGCTGGTCAACCTAACTATTACTAGTCATGGTTGAAGGTAAAAAGGTGGTTGGGATATGTTTTTTAGGTCAAATTAACTATGGGTTGGGTTTGGTTAGGGGTTGGAAGGTGGATGTTACTAAGGGTGTCTTAAGATGGTAAAGTGGATTATGACCTTTGGAATCATAGTGTGTGGATTTATGGTGTCTATATTTTCCCATTTTTATTATGTGTTTTGAATCAAAAAGTTGTAAAAAAAAAAACTAATTATGGTTAAAGGTTTCATTTCCTTGAGTATGGGAGGAAGTATTCCCCCTCAAACTAGGAGATGATGAGGTAAAGTAGAATCAGGTCAGGGTTTGATAATGGGTAGATGGTGGGTCACGAGGTAGGTGAGAAAAGAATGGTTGGTAGTTTTAAATGTAATACACACATAAAATATGACTAAGTGTGATAGTCATGATCCCATAAAGACTAAAGTTACCAATGTTAGTAAAAATAAGGGTCAGTGCTAAGAGGATAAGTGACAAGTGTATCTTGTGACTACATTTAGGCATGGTGGTTGGATACACCTATTAGTATTTGAGGTAGGGTTAGTGTTTCTATGGGTATCCAAGGTAGGAATTACTCTTAGTGAAAACACTAATGAGTCAAGTGCCTTAGGTATCTGAGGTAGGAAGTGCTCTTGAAAAGACACAAATGATCTAGTTGTGCACTAGGTGGTGTAAGAAATGAATAGTCAAAAAGGCAAGGTTTGTTTGCATGATCAAAAGTACCAAGCATGGTTAGAAAAAAATACATGAATAGGTTGGGTTAAAAATGACCAACATTGAGGTGGATGTGGCCAAAGGTGAGGGGTTGGTTGGAGGGGGTGGCTAAGCTGACTCCATATGCACTGGGCAAGTAGACATTACCTGTATAGTTTTGTGGACATATTATCCAACTAAAACTTCAGGCCAAATGTAGTTATTCCTATCTAGGTAGATAAAAGGTTAAGAACCTACATGGGATGCTTAGAAAGTTTAAAAAAAAGGGAAAGGTCACCTTAATTGATGATGGTCAAGGGGTGCACCATGGTCGATTGACACTGATCATCCTAACCATTGACAGTTAGGGTAAATCCTAAAAATCTAGAAGGGGCTGATAGGCCATGGATGTAGACCTGATAGGGGCACAAGTTTAGGGTGATGGCCAAGTGGTAGTAGTACTTGTCATAACACATGCCTAAGTATAGGTAATATAGGGATAGGTGGCCACACTATAGGGTTAAATTTTTGTGTTATAGGCTCAAGTGGTGACTATCATAGTAGAGTGGGATCAGGCATAAGCATCCCTTGGGGCAATCATGTAGGAGAGAGATGCTCTTATATAGAGGGTAGCAGTAGGAGGGGGACTAACACTGATGGCTAGAAGACCACCAAACATAGTTCTAAGGCTCTAATATGTAGCCATCATTGAGGAGCCTAGGTATTATGAGGTGATGGTGATGGATCAACTACCATAAGTGATGAGATATGGGGAGTACTAGAACTAGTTTGGTTTGTGGGCCATTTATAACTACCCTAAGATAGGTGCAGGCCTCCATAGTGGGCCAATATGGGATACTAGGTGGGATACCATTAGATGGGAGTGTATGGGTAGGTGGTGTAGGTACCCTAATGGCATGATTTACATATGTGCTAATATGTTGGTATAGATAGGTGTATATTATTTTGATACTGACCTGCATGTCAATGTAGATAAAAAACAAACTAAATGTTGATATGTTACACAATAAAAGATAAGATAAGAAAAATATTGGTATCTTGATCACTTAGTGAAAATAGCCTTTCATCACAATTAAAAGCTTGTCAATCATCAGCTTGTAATCTCATGCATATGATATATAAAGATGATGGGTGAGACTGGAACTATCATGTGAGACTAACATGCCTTTTTTGTAGGCTTCCTTGAGGATAGTGTAAGCAAGTCTAAGCTCATATATAAATTATAGACTGATTGATGTAGGAAATCTACTAAGGAGAGATGATTGTGGATTTCTAAGATTATTACTTTTAGGAGAGCCAATTACGGTGTTTCTTATTTATTTTGATTTTGCTTATGGGTTTTCTGATATTTTGATTTTACTTGGGGTTAGGGAAGTTGATTAATGCAAGAAGATTTTAAAATTTTTATAGATTTTGACAAGTGCTTTACTTAGCCATCCTTCAAGGGAGTTGTCTAAGTTTATGTGCTTAGTTTAAATGCTTTTGATATCTATCCTTCAAGGGAGTAGTCCAACTTATGTTTGTGTAATTTTGAATAAGTTTTCAATAGCCATCCTTCAAGGGAGGTGTCTACGAATGCTAATAATGACCTAGGATTTGGTTTTGACTTTTAAGATTGATTTTGATTTTGTTTGATTTTTATTGACATAGACTTGCTTATACATGCTCAAGGGGTTACCCTTATGAAGGCAAAACTAAGAGCACAAGAATGTTTAGTAGGTGAAAAGAGGTGTAGGTGATAATGACCATGGGAATCTATACTGAAGAGAGATAGAAATCACCATGAGAATCATGTCATGGGTAGAGATATGGTACCCATAGTTTAAGAGTAGGCTATGACTATAATGGATAATCACATGATTTAGCAATAGTCAGGTGCCCCTAAAAAGAAGGAAATGAATGTGGTTGTAGGAGATGATCTTAAGTTAAACCAATGATGATTATGACCCCTATTTAACAATAGAAATGACATAGATGTGATGCATTGAGAGGATCGGGTTCTGGTTTGCCTTCGAGAGAGGACAAATCATAATCTCCTAATCCATACTTATGAGCTATGATGTAAGGTCCATGCCAATTGAAATCAAATTTGCCTCTTTTTATTTTCTCCATATTAGTGACGTGTTGATTTTTCTTGAGGATGAGATATATAATCTTAAATTCTCACACTTTTAGGTATTTTTTTATAAGCATGCTTAATTCATTCTTGATAGACATAGAGATGGGAAAGAGAAGCCAAATGACACTCATCAAGTAGCTCAAGTTGGGATAAACATTATTGATGATAATAATCTTCTAAAATAGGGTCATGTAAAGATATGTAGAGAGAGGGTATTTGGACCTCAAGAGGCAACAAAACTTTAGCTCCAAACATGAGGGAAAAAAGTGTAGGACCTGTAGGGGTTTAAATGCTAATATGATATACCCATAAGGTGAAAGGGATGTGTAGGTGCCAATCCTAACTTGAAGCATTGACCATTTTGGTAAGCATGTTATTAAGGGTTTTGTTAGAGGCTTCTTCTTGTTTATCTGATTGTGGATGATAGGGTGATGAAAAACTAAGTTTTTTTACCAAATACATCATAAAGGCCTTAAAATTATTTATTTTTGAAGGATTTTCCATTGTCAGTGATGATCTTATGGGGAACACCAAAGTGATAGATGATATGATGGGTGATAAATTCAACAATATTTTCAAATTTTTTTGAGACAAGAGGAATAACCTCCACCCATTTGGTGAAATATTTAGCCATAGTGATGATAGAGTGATGCCACTATGAAGAGTGAGGATTAATTTCACCAATAAGGTTCAGACCCCATTATGAAAAAGGCCAAAATTTAGTAGAAACTTGAAGGCTATGGTTAGGTGCATGATGTAAATTAGCATGTTGTTAACACTTGACACACTTTTTCACATAATCATAACAGTCTTGGTTAAGGGTAGGCCAGTAATAGATTAGGTAGAGGATACACTTAGCCACAATGAATCAAATAAGGTGACCCCCATATATACCATCATGCATTTCCTTGATAGCATGATAAGCTTCTAGACCATGGAGGAAATGGAATAGGAGGCCATAAAAATTGCATTTATAGAGGATCCCTCCCATAATGGTGTAACAAGAGGTGCTTTGAATAAATTATTGATGGGCATTCCTAGAGAGGCCAAAAAGAACTATGCCAATGTCAAGGTATTCAAAGGTTTGATAATACAAAAGGTTAGGTAGGACCTACCCCACATTAAAGATGGTTGGAGTGTCTAACTTGATGTAGGAAGGTTTAGTGAGGTGAGGGATAATGATTGATAGCTTAGAGTCTGATGGTGATGATGGGATATTAAAAGAAAGAGAAGCCATGATGTTAGCAAACTTGTTGGTAGATCATGGGGTAGTTTGAATATGGTAGTGTTCAAATGATGTTAAGAGCTCTATGACTGATTGTCTATATAGTTGCAAAATCTCATTCTTACACTAGTAGATGCTGCTGACTTAATTGACCACAAGGTAGAAGTCATTGAAGATATTGATACTTCTGACTCCCAAGGCCAATACAGTTTGGAGACCTATTAATAGGGCTTCATATTCAACCACATTGTTAGTACATGCAAAGTCAAGTTTAAAAGATAAAGGAACTAGTTCACTAACAAGGGGATAAGGATGATATCAGCTCTCCCACCATGTTGTCATTTGGAACCATTAAATAACATGGTTATGTGATTGGTGAAAACTACTTGGGATAATCTTGCGATGGACTCATCTAGAAATTCAAGAGGAGGAGGTTGGTTAGTTGGTAGGGGTGCATCAACTAACTGGTCATCAATAACTTGCCCCTTAATAGACTTTTGATAAAGTAATTCAAGGTTAAAATTAGCTAAAATCATGATCCACTTGGCCATACACTACTTTTGGTATGGCTTAGAGTGCATGTACTTGAACAGGTCGGTATTGGTTATGATAAAAGTTTTGTGGTGAAGAAGGTAGTGGTAGAGTTTGGTGGCCATGAAGACTAAGTCCAAGCATAGTCTCTCAGTGTGAGTATACCAAGTTTCATAGTCTACAAGGGTGCAACTTATGTAATAGATGATTTTCTCTTTATGTTTCTCATCCCGATGGGCAAGCATTGCCCTTAGGGATTGATTAGTGGTAACGATATAAAGGTAGAAAGGTTGGTCATTTTTAAGAGGTGTGAGGACAAGTGGAGATATAAGGTACTCTTTGAGTGCATCAAAGGCCTTTTGAAAATTTACATTTCACTTGAAAGAGATGTCATTTTTCAAGAGGTGATGGAAGGGTTAACATCAATTTGAGAGCTAAGAAATGAAGAAACGAATGTATTGGAACTTCCCTTGCAAATTATGGAGTTGCTTAATATTGGTCAGAGGTAGCATGTCAAGGATGGATTTGATATTGGATAGATAAACCTTGACTTCCTAAAGGAAAATGATGAATCTAAGGAGTTTTCCTGACAAAACCCCAAAAATACATTTCTTGGGATTGAGGTAGAGATGGTAATAGATAAGTCTCTCAAAGATAATCTTGAGAATGGCTAAGTGGTCCTTGTGAAGTTTTGATTTTATAAAGAGGTCATACACGTAGTCCTCAATGATTATATGGATAATATCATGTAAGATGTAGATCATATCATGTTGGTAGGACATAAGCCAACTTGCTACCATCTCTCCATCAAGTTCTCCAAATACTATTACTCTTCTAGAATCATGACCAACTTCTACAATGAGCAATCCATCTCAACCATCCACCCAACTAACTTTTGGTAAGACAAGTATTTGTTTTCAAGTATTCAATAATTATATTTTCATTTATAAATTAGTCTATCCCTTACTCACCTCTCCTAACTTACCTTATAAATCCCATCAATCAACAACACTAACCCAGTTCCACTGATAGGCAATTGATGATTGTTAAACTTAATTAGTGACAATTAGTCTCAACTAGTGATGGTTAGACAACCAAAAATGGTTATCCCAATCGACGATGGTCACCTTGACCATTGATAGTTCACTATTAGGAAAATTTCTATCAACCTCCTTTCACCTACACCCAACCAAATCTAATTTTTGTGTCCCTACCTGTTCACAAACCCCTTCCTAATTTTTTGGAATAGACCTCAACCATTTAGCATAGGTATTGAACCACCTTTCCTATATTTAATGTTGTATCATACCTTTCTTTAATAATCACTTCTTGTATAATTAGTTTCAATAATCTTCTTTAATTGATGCAAGTACTTTATACTTTATTTTATAAACTTAGTTATTTTAGACCAGTGGATTGACAACCCCTAAGAAAGCTCCTGCTTCTGGGATCTAGCTACTGCTAGGCAATCCACCTAGCTACTTTTCTAACAAAGAAATCTTTTTAATTTTGTCTTATATGTAGGTCATTCCTCCCAAGCCAAATAATATCTCTTCACAATCTTTTGATACAATGCATGCACAACCATAACCATATATTCCTACTACAACCCATATTTTAAGTTTAACTACTTTCTTCTAGATAATAGAAAATTTTGAGTGAAACATCAAGCTAGACAAGAGAAATCCTAACACCAACTAGGATATGGGTATATACAAGGATTCATTTCCAAAGCACAATAACCAGCAACAAAGTTGAAATCAAAACCAAGGCCAAGAATGCCATAAATAATAGAATCAGGGTCATGATCAAAATCAAAATATGAACAATAACCATAATCAATATCATGACACCCAAACTAGTCAAATTAAGCACCATACCATGCCATAAGATTATAATAATACCATAGGATGTGTTACTAATAATCATGTCACTACTATTAAGATCAAGTCCCGTGTACCATCCAATGTTGCTCAAAACATTGGTACCTATATTTTAGGATCACCATCCCCTTCTTCAGGTAATTCTACACTAGGTCTAGTAGTTCACTTACACCTTAGTTTTTATGGGTTATCATTCTTGGAGATCTTCCTCATTCATTTAATTATATTAAATCCATCACAAATCAAAGTTGTGCAGTCACAACTAGATGACTGGAAGTTATCCTCCATTGCCCTTTGCCTTTTTCTAACATTAATTGTGATCCAAACCCTATACCTTATAAAACCAATCTTAAACCAAATCCTATACTAGCTAAGGCCAAACCTTTTCATCCCATTATTGATAAACCATATAGTATATATAAATAAATTAGGAAAACATATATGCAGATTTCTATTCTAGATCTCTTATGCACATCTAAAGCTCATAGGACCATATTGAATGATTTACTTAGACAATCCACTATGCCATATGAAATTAATCTTGACTAATTCCAAGTACTTATATGGAATTTATCCCCAAGATGATATATTATGTTTGACCAGTGAGATATGCCATCTGTTGGTCCTATACATAACAATCCTATGTACATTGAAGTTGTTATTTCACATCATAAAATCAAATGGGTTCTTATAGACAATGGTTTTGGATTGAACATAACATCATTGACATTTTTACAATAATTGGGGTATACAAAAATAGACATGTGGCCAGATACCATCACCATTATGGCTTGTGATAATGCATAAGAGAATCTACAGGGACCATTTATTTACCTATCATTTTTGGTCTTGTCACCCATGATACCCTATGCCAAGTCATTGATATAAATATTATTTATAGTCTACTTCTCAATCATCCTTAGATCCATGAAATATGATCAGTCCCTTTTACTGTACATCAATGTTTCAATTTCCCCCATTTTAGTCTAGAGGTTATCATCTATGGTAACTTATAACCATACTAATATTACACATATCTAGAAGCTGAGTATGAAAACTACACCTATTATCCTAGAATTGAATCAACAAGTAATAAAGGTAAGAGGGGTTGTTTATAAGCCTCCTAAGTCCAAATTTATTGATCCTAGTGACTTTGATTCCACTTATAATGATCTATTTCCCATCACTATGTCTACCTATAACATTCATGATGCATTCCACATCAACAAATTGTATAAGTCTCTTGAGTCCTATGGCCATCCTAAACCCTCTAAAAATCTTGGTAGACCTAATATGATTTGGAAAAATAAATCCAAATCTCCTCTACATGAGCCACTTATATTTGTACCTAATATATCACCTAATAAATATCGGGCCACTAGTTCTAAGTGAGGTTGGTTATATGGTAATGATTTTTGTAATTGATTTCATAGTGATAAATACCCCATTCTAAATTGGATCATGGATAGATTGAAATATAGAAGAAAAGTATTGGGACCAAATTCACAAGTTATGATTGAACCATTTTAACTACTAAACATATAAGGAATCAAGGTCTTAGATTTATACTACCTGGGGGTGACACCTTAAATTTTGAAAGTGACACCACTTTGTCAATTGCAAATATAAATCATAGCAGTGATGTATCATCCCTTTAGCATGTAATGAGCTATTAGATACCTATTTATTCAATTCTAATTCTATCATGATTATTATATCCCATTATCCACTTACCCTTCATCATCCTGACCTAGTTGATTGGGACCAATAAGATTCTATCATACTCCTAGACAAATTTTTGAATGAGGAATATCTTATTGAGTTCATGGTCCTTTGAGATAAATTACTAGTTGGTGATCACAAATAAGGCTTTGAATTCCATCTAGATGCTACCACCTATTTTGGAGAGTAGGAAAACTTCCTTGGTCATGACAAACTTAAAACATCAAGATCCTCAAGTGAAAACTTATTTAAGTCACCCTTGGGTCTAGGAAAGAGTAAAGATAAAGACAAGTCTAGGAGTGAAAATATATTTCAAGCACTCTTAGATAGGGAAGTTCACCTTTCTCTTTAGGAAGCACAAGTGTCCACCTAGTCCAAGCATTACCAAGTTTTAGCATTTGTTATAAAGAAAATAATTTTTTTGAATGCCTTGCTCAAGATTTTATTGAGGTATTTATCAACTGATCATTGCCTAGTATATTTGATTCAAATTCCTCATTTATGGGTGAAGGTTATGATTAATAAGAAGTTAAATATGATCTATTCTCTTCTTTGCCTACTATTTTTAAAGATGTCTCAACATTATTGGTTAAATATATTATGGAGGTTAGCATTGGTACATATGAAGATCATAAGATTATTTACCTAGGTAAATCCCTCACTGACAAGAAGCACAAATTCATTATTACCATTCTAAAATATTTTGTTGATATATTTGCATGGTCTTACTTAGACATGCTTGGTATTGACCCTTCATTGGTATAAAATTATCTTTTTGTCCATCCAAATTCCAAACAAATAAAAAACAAATTATAAAAAATGCATCTACACATAACCATCTTGGTCTAAAAGGAGTTATAAAAATTACTGGGGGCAAGGTTCATTTGACCACTCAACTATTCTGAGTGGATCTATAACATCATCCCAATTAAAAAAAATCCACATGGTATTTGCCTATGTAATTATTTTAGAGACATTAACATGGCATATCCTAAATATGATTTCCCTCTACCTAACATCGACATGATATTTTATTCAACAATAGTCTATGAAATGTTGTCCCTCATGGAAATTTTTTTGAGGTATAACTAATTAATATTGAACTAAAGGACCAACATAAGACCATGTTCACCATATTTTTTTATCAATTCATGTTATTTACCTTAAATAGTGTTAGTAAAACCTACTAGTGTGCCATGAATATCATATTCCATGACATTATACATGCCATTATTAAGGACTATGTTGATGACATCCTATCTAAATTAAGAACATGTGTAGGGCACCTAAATGTTCTATGGAGAATCTTTGAGAGACTTAGTGATTATAAGGTATATATAAACCTTAATAAGTGCATCTTTGGCATTACTTTAGATAAATTTATATGGTTCATTGTGTCATAAAGAGGAATTGAGGTTGATCCTACTAAAGTGAAGGCTATTATTGAAATGCATCCTCCATATAAATTGAAATAGATCCACAAATTACAAGGCAAAATTTAGTCTATTCACTATTTCAGATCATAACTCACTAATAAGTGTCATCTTTTTACACACCTTTTTAAAAAAGATGTTACATTCCAATGGGATACAAACTATGATCAAGCATTTACCAAAGTAAAAAAATACTTGTCTAATATGTCAGTATTAACTCCACCTACACCAAACAAACCATTGATCTTATACATATCATCAACATAACATACACTAGGGGTAATTTTAGCTTAGCATGATGAATAGAGAAAATAACATGCAATATATTATCTCAACTAGACATTGGAACTTATGAGCATAACTATTCACCTATAAAAAAGCTTATCTTGCATTGGTATTCACCTCCCAAAAGCTGTGACACTACATGTTGAATAATTTTTTTTATTATAGACAAGATTAATCCACTTAATTATCTATTATCTAAGACCACTCTTACAGGCTGCATAACCAAATGGCTTATATTGCTGAGTGAATTTGATGTGGAGTAACAAAATTAGAAGGCCATCAAAGGATAAGTCCTGGAAGATTAGCTTGTTGAAGCTCCTTTGATTGATACCAAGCCTCTATAATTTGATTTTATAGATGAGTCAATCATGAACTTAGATGAGTTAAACATAGAGTCAAAATAGTGGAAATTATACTTTAAAAACTCATTCTCATCCTGTAGATCTAGATCTAGCATTTTACTGGTCACATCACAAGGGCATTTTATTCCCAAGGCATTTCACGTTAATTTCCATTGTAATAACAACATGGATGAATATGAAGCCTTATTATTTTAATTCATCTTGTAATACAATGGGATATCAAGTAGTTGATTGTATATGGTGATTTTTACCTAATCATCAACCATGCCCCAAACTAGTACTAGACCAGGGATGAGAAGCTCATACCTTACAAGCATATATTGGACAATCTTAAGTAAAAATTTCAATTTTTTTAGTTTAAATAGATACCACAGGCCAAAAACCAAGAGATATATTCCATGGATACCATTGGGTCCATGATACAAGTTTTCAGTGATGTTGGAGAGTATCAGTTTCTCATTGAGAACATTTTATAGCCATCTCATGTACCACTAGATTTAAAGAGAGTATGTAATATTGTTAGTACCAATACCCATTGGTATCAAGACTTGTATACTTATCTCCAAGATCAAACCCTTATTATAAACCTCTCAAAGAACCAAAAAAAATTATTCCTTCATCGAGTGTCCCACTATACCATACTAAGAAATATGCTCTATCATAGAGGCTATGATGGAATGTTGCTTCACTATTTATCTTCAGGAGAATCTATGTTGGTGCTTAAAGAGGTCTACAAAGGAGTGTTTAGGGACCATGAAAATGATATGGTTTTGGATAAGAAACTCTTATGAATAGGGTATTATTGGACAAAGATGGATATATAAACCTAAAATTATGTTAATTCATTATTTATCAAAAGCATGGTAATTTGATACACACACCTTCTTTACCTCTTCAAGTATTTACTAAACCATGGTTGTTTTCAATGTGGGGAGTATATATAATTGGGAAATAAACCCAACTTACTCTGATGGCCACAATCACATCCTTACTACTACAAAGTATTTTACTAAGTAGATAGAGGCCATACCCATCAATTACATAAGTGGCAAACAAATAGCCAAGTTCATTTACATCCATATTATATGTCATATGATTTCCCCTTCAAAATCATCTCTAATAATGGTGTTTATTTAAATAAAAATGATGTCAAATCCATCTATACACCTTTCAATATAAATCATAAATTTTCCACACCATATAACCCATAAGGCAACAATCAAGTTGAGGCATATAACAAGCCCATTATTAAAATCTTTAAGAAAATTATCAATGAAACTAGCCATGATTGGCCCTTGTAGCTTTTCCCTACCATTTTCACTTACCACACTAGTCATAAAACCCATATAGGAGCTATACCATACTCCCTAATCTTTGGTTTAGAGGCCATTATCCCTATCAAGATTGAGTTACCCTCATTGTGCATCTCACTACAAGGCATTATTGATGATGAATAATATAGAGTTGTCAGATTGTAAGAGTTGGAGATTATAAATGAAAATAATTGGAAAAACTTAGAACATTTGAAATCTTATTAGAATTGACTATGCCATAACTATAACAAATGCATTCTCCCTAGGGAGTTTGAATTTGGTAACTTGGTCCTTATTTTTTTTAAAAAACTAATGCTAAACATAAAAAGAAAGGAAAATTTGAAGCCAATTGGTTGGGTCCATTTGTGGTCACTACATATGGTTCTAGGGCATATATATTGGATACTCTATATGTATAAGATCTTGAGGAACCCATGAACATATTACACCTCAAGCATTTCTACACTTGAATTTTATTCTATTCAATTGTCTATAAGAGCCTGTGATTGGGGGCACCTACTTATATTTTTACTTGGACCATTCTTATTCCTCTTAATATAATGCCTAGACCATTTGTATATTTTTACCTATACCATTCTTGTTTTTTTACCCAGACCATTCATGCTCACATATCTGGACTATTTTTCCCTAGACCATTCTAATTTTATTATAACATGAATTCTTATTTTATTCCTTAGAAAGTTCATACTTTATATTACTTGTTCTCCTAGGATATTCTAATAATATTAATATTCATGATATTGATTATGACCAATGAGTATGTAGATAGATTCAGTGAATATTTTAGAGGCATTTTAGATTGATCAACATCAACATCATCTTCTTTTCTAAGACAATATCTTAAGGCATGTAAACATATGGTTTCACCTACTTGATAGTTACTTGAGACTTAATATAATTACTCCTATTATTATTTATGCCTTGTATGTAATTTAATTATTATTTTATATTGTGTGGTGTTCCCCTTTTCCTTAGGTTCTACTATTGGTTTATAGAGGAACACTATTACAACTGGTTTTAGTTTTATTTAGCCTATACCTAAGGACTAATGTCCTTTTATAGACAATTTGTTGTACATATGAAAATATTATATTTATTTTCATTATTCTAAAATAACCCAAAAACATTATAAAATTCTAGGAAAAATATCAAAAACATTCCTAGTTAAGGAGGATGGGCTTAAAATATCCATGAGATTTACTATTGACTCTTTTGACCTCAAGTCAAATTAGGTCAACCCCCTATGGTAAAAAAAATGTATATGGGTATATTATGATGTATGAGGATGTGTCATGTTCTTATTTAATGTCATTTAATGACTTATTAGTTGTGGTCATAGTCAAATTTAGTCCTAGGCCATTTTATGTCACTTAGGGGTCACATTTGAGTCATTAATGAATGTGGTATGGTTTTATTTGGTATAAAAGTTTTAAAACATATATTTTAATGTCAAATATGTCATATAATATCATTCATGTTAGTACTAATTGAAAAACTTATAGGTTCCTCACTAAAATCAAGAAAATAGTTGAAAAAGAGGAGGTTTTGGTAGTTTTACAATATCTAAAGGATTGTGACACATGTGGAAATATTATATAGTGGATATTAAACTCCCCTAAAATAATTTAAATGTTTTATATACTTTTAAATACTCAAATAATATCTTAAAATGATTCTACTCCTTCATCGCTCCACTAAACATGCAAAACTAGTCAACAATTTTCTTCATGATATGGCCAATAGGAGAGGTTTCAGGTCAAATTATATTATTTGGGTGTTATTAAACTTGGTATTATTAAAATTTATGTTAGTATTTAAAATATTTGTTGCCCAGACTTTATGAACCATTCTTAAGAAGTTGACTATCTCATTTTGCATAGTAATCCCCACACCCTATAGGTTTTCTCCTTGTTTGGGATGGTACACACAATAAAATTATTGTAATTTTTTAGAAAGTATTTTTAAATACATATTTCATGTTTTTAATCCCTTTTTTCATGTTTGTAGGTGATTTGATGAATCCAAACTTCTCTAGTTATAGATTGAGTATAATAGTGAAGTTACAAACATATCCATCAATTGTAGAGGCTTTAATTTATTATATTGGTTTCTATAGGAGATATATTGATGATTAATGTTTCTAATAATTCATATCAATATTACTCCCTTACAATCTTATTCTCAAAGGCTAACATTCATGGAGTTGCAGTTAAGAATAAAATCATGTTACATGCAGACTGCTTCCTACAAGTAGCCATATACATTAATGGTGTATGAAGGTCCTAAGAACATCCATGGATATTTAATAATATTCTAAAGATTTTGAATACACTTTTAGATCATGAATAATCAAGTTGAGCTATTAAAATACCATATGTTTGACTGTGATAACCAGTTCAAATTACACACAGTCCTACACCATTAATGGATACCTATAGGTGCCCTACATGAGAATAAGCATGTTAAAATGAAACATTTAAATGATTTTGAACTCTATCCAAGTGGGAAATATCAATTTTTAGACCTTTTAGATATCTAAGATTGATCATGAGGCTATCCACTATGCATAATGTCCATATATCATATTCACTGTCATGCATCATGCAATTACACCTATAGGTGTCTCTCAAAAAGGCTTGAAAGTGTTAAATGAAGGAGTATAAGTATGTTGAATAGCTTAATAGAGTTTTATAACATTTAATATTTCATAAAAACCATGTTAAATCCATAGAGTGGTAGGCAGACTTAAGGAGTTGTGTTCACAGTGGATAAGTTTGTTTTAGGGACTTGTTACCTTAAAAGCTCCAAAATAAAGCCTTGGCCATATTTGATACTATCATATAATGAGGTAATAGGAGGTATAAATAAGATTAAGTGATCCATCATGTAGCTATCATATAAGTTAATGACTTACAAAAGAGAGTAAATGGTTTGGCCAATAGAGTATTATGCTAGAAGGTTTCTAATCCATGCATTTGTTCACTATAAAAGGTCAGTGTTCTCTATAGTATCCTAACTTTAAATGGTCTTATAGTTCATGGTGGATTAACAAGAGCATACATTCAAGTCAAGGGACCCTATGGAAATAAGAAGGGAACTAATGTTTCAAAGATCATCAATAAGGATTTAAGTGTAGGGTATTAACCTCTATCAACATCTATAGGTGTGCCTTTGCTCCCAAAAAGGTAAACTATAATTTGACTGTAGGTACCTACAGGATCAAGATATAAAACTTGGATATTGAAGCATAAAACCACAAAAAATTGTCAATTAAAGTTGGTTCCAAGATCCCAAAGAGATTATATCATGTGTGGCATAGATTTCAAATATTGTCAATCATCTACAAAACCTCTTTTGCTCCAAGAAAAGCCACCTATACTCTGACTATAGTGTGACAATACACTAGTATAGTGTAGTCTATTCTTGTCAGAAGTCTTAAGCATGAAGTGAGTCATAAGTTAGGTTTTAAGTTACCTTGATTATTTCAAGGGAAGCATATGAATATGTCATGAGGATAAATGTTTAAAGTGTTACCTACAGGGACCTCTCATCTGAGTGAAAACACAATATACAATTAACCTATAGTCTAGACCTATCAAAGTGAAAGCTTTACCTTGAAGATTTTAGAAAATATTGTATGATGAATAGGCTTGGAGTAACTTCAAAAAAGTGATATACCATCTCATGAGACTCCCACAATAAGGAATCTAGGTAGGAGTTAGATTTCATAAACAACTAAAGTTAACTCATAAAATCCTATACACAGTGAGTTTTACACAAGTCTATTTTAGGTTTTTTGAGGTTTTGAGGTGCTATAGGTATTTTTAAACCTTTAAAATTTTTACATAGGGTCTATATCACCTAATAAATTTTCTCATATCATTTTTTTCATGAGGCAATAGGGGAATTCCCTTTGTTCTATCTTAGATACAGGGCACTCCCAAATGCACATATCTTGTAATTTTAGTAAGTGATGAGGGGGTGAGATAAATAATAATTAAACCTTGAATAAGGATGTAGGGAGTTGGATTATACATGATAAAACATGAATGAGGCATGGAAACCTTTGGAAACTACTCAAGGGTGTTAATGAGTAGTTATGTGTAATCAAGTCCTATTAGGATTATAGACATGTAAACCTAGCCACCAATGGATTCACATCTAACTTTTGACCAATCCTTGTGAATAATTGAATACCTAGCTCAATAATTTCCATAAGTCTCAAATATGGCTTCATATTCATGCAATTAAATCAACTTGGCCCATAAATCAATTAATTTGGGTAAATGCACATTGAATTAAATAAAATCATTCAAAAGTGACCAAATGCCTAAATGGGATTAATTAAAGTGAAAATCTTGATCAAAGACTAATTAAATTTATAATTTAGAAAATTATTTAATAAATCAATTATCAAAAAGGAAAATTCAAATATCAATGGCATCTTAGAACATCCTAGAAGCTACTCATCACCTCTGTGAGTTGTCACTTTTGGAAAATAAAATAAAAATATCCTAGGAATATGCCAAACTCAACCAAAGTTAATAATCTAAACCAAGGTTCCAATTTAACCCAATACAAGTGATTTTTAAGCCTATAAAATCAAGCCTATATCTCTTCATTTAGAGATCTTGGACATAGTAGTGTTATTACGCAGGAATTTGGTCATGAATGCAAACATAATGTTATAATGCCAAAATTCTTCCAAGCCAAGCCAAATCAAGCCACAAACCAAGAATTGAACAAGGTTCCAAGAGGATATGAAGGTATCCAAACTCCATTAATGAATACATTTTGAGCACAAATCCCAACAAGCTAATGAATAAGCCTTTTAGAGCAATCAAGGATTTGGGTAAGGAATTTGTATTTTGTCTTTTAAATGTTATTTCCTTCCATTTTTAGTTGTGTTTTCAATTGGTTTATTCACCATGCTCCACCCATGATCTAGTAATATATATTTTGTTATGTAAGTGTGTTTATTTCATGATTTTATATACTAAATCTTGATCTAATCTCCTCTCTTTGACATATTCTTCTAATCGTAAATGGCACACCTAGTGGGACACTATTGTGCACCCCACATCTTTAAACAAAAATGGATATTAAAATATCTCTTATTTTTTGACTTTTTTTTATGAATTTTTATAGGTTTTTATTAATTGTTTAATGCTAATTGTATAATTTTTTTATTAAAATATGATTTGTAGTTTAGAATTTATTACTCTTTTAGTGACTGTCACTTTTTATATTCTAATTTTATGGTAAAAATGTTTAGTATAGAGCTAATAAATTTTTTCTTATTCAATATTTTGACCTAAATTATTGTATAGAGGTGAAAATTTAATATAAAAATAATATAAAACACTTTAATGATAAATGGATGTATATTTTAAAATTTATGGTTAACATACTAACTACAGGTTTTTATATTTTATGTGTTCAGTTTTATTTGTTTTAACCTTCTAACTTATTGTTTTCATGTTTCATAGTTTTATTTTTTTTTTGAGATTTAATGATATTTTTAATAAAATTTTCCTAACATAATGTTTATATATATATATATAATATATATATATATATATATATATATATTTCTTCAGGTCGACAGGTCATTATTGATTGTCTTTATTGACCGGTGATGATTCTACTCAAATCTAAAACCCGAGAGCTCAAAAACAAATATCATTTGCTAACACTTGAAAGTGATTATAAGAAGGGGGTTACTCTCTTATTTTTACAAGGGTAAAAGAAAAATTTTAACACAATTTTTTAAATTGACTAACAAACACTTCAATTTGGGTTTAGAATTAGTTAAATCTTTCACACTTTGTTTTGGGCTTAAAACAAACTAGTCAAATCTTATACATTTGGACCTTTGGGCTTAAAAATGAACATAGATGTTTTGTATCAAGTTGTGTTTATGTAAATAATTTCAAGTTGGATATGAACATAATCTATAAATTTCAATTAGTGTCTGAAAAATGAACCTAATCAAATACTAACATGTCAAACTTGTTTACATCATCTATTTGGGGTCTAAAGAGAACTTAGTTTGTTTTTATGCCATGTATGTTTATCAAGATTTTGAAAGTTCAATAAAAGCCAAAGGGGCTAAAATTAATAACACATTTCATTTTGGTGCTGTAAAATGAACTTAACATCATATTAGTTTACATGATTTTTTGAGTAAGTTCATTTTCATACAAGTTGTTTATTGATTGTTTGTTTAGCAAAAAGAAATTTATGTGTGTATGCTCTCCCCCCATCCCCTATAAAGAACTTGTGAGATAAAAAAACACCATATTAATTGAAAATTACCTTAGTCCAAAGGCATAAAAAATATGTTATGAAGACTTTCCCCAAAACCTGTATGGCTTGGGTGATCTAGAAACAATCATAAATCTCTTTTACTTAGTTTTTATTTCATTACATTTTGGCTTGTGAGGGAGATGTCAATACCTCACACAAGTTCTTTAGGAAAAATTTGACCTAGGATTTCATCACCTAGAATCATATTCAAACCCTCTCTATGGGGGGCATATAAATTATTATCACCCAATTATGACTAATGGTTTGAGCTGTTAAACCATCTCCTAACACTAGGGTTAAGTCTAGGATGTTTGAGCATATTGGAAATCACACTAAAATGAGCAAGTGACAGATGTAATGGTCATAAAAAGAGAAATATATTTTTACAATAAGCCAAGTTCTATGGACCCAAATGACATGAAATTATTTTGGCACATTGGACATGAAAGTCTTATGTAATTAATCCATCTAGAACATTCAAAAAATAGTTAGTTTAGTCAACCCTACTTTTCCATACCCTTGATAAGATTTTAGGATGTTATGCTTAGTTAAATTTGGTCATTTATATTTTTTTTGTTTGGTTTTTTTAGACTAAAACTAATGTGTTTATTTATAAACCACATCCAAAATAATTTGGTTATATGTCACTTCTTGATCGAAAAGGCGTTATGCTAGTCATTTTATACCACACTTGTGCCATGTAATTTTTTCTAAACATGTTTGTGTGTGTGTTACTTGTTTGTTATGGGTGCTTTTATGCTACCCAAATCATTATCAATTTTGAACCTTAGAGTCTTTGAAACATAACATTGATCACATCATTAGAGCATGTGTACATCATTAGGCTATTCATTTTATTTCAAGACTTGTTTGACCTTGTATCAAAAACCATTATTTCAAATGAACCAAACCATGTCACATATGCCATTTTGACCTTGTTCATGTGCCTTCAAGTTATATAGTATTATCTACCTTTTTTAATCCAATCATAGTTTTCAATCATTGAGTTCTTAATTAACCTCTCCATGTTTGAATTCAAACATTGATTGATTTCTATTTAGGCCTCACTTCATAGGAGTTGATATACAGATCTTTCTCTTTTAGGTTATGTAACTTAGGTTAATCGATTTTCCAAATTTGAAAACTATCACTTGTTTGTTCATTCAGCCTATCCTCATCATTGTTTGTTCCTATATTTGGGAAAACATAGTCTTTTCTCCAAGCGCCTTTTGCTTTATGGCTTATACCAACTGATTATGTTTATGTTTGATTCTATGTGTTGAATCTATGTTAAATTTATTCCAACCTTGTTAGATTAAATAAAATCACATCAACCTTTGTTTCAAAGTCTAGAATTTGATGTTTTTTAGCTAAAAGTCCTAGCAGATCATGTTTGTTTGAGCCTAACTTTTGACTCTGTGTTTGGACAAAAGCCCTAGCAACTCAACTTTTCCCTTTCTTAGTTTAGACCTTATTTGGAACATTTTGGCCTAGAATTTGATATGATAGTTTTTATTCATTGCTTAACCTTTTATGTGTATGAAATTTAGTTTTATAACATTTTATGCCAAGTTTTAGCACAAACCATTTTAGAGATACAAATCCATTTTAAGATAACATTGGAGATACAAATCCACTTTTGACCAAGCTAGATCATTTTTGAACCCTTTGTCCTTTAGACATAGTTTTTTAGAGTTTGGATAACTCTAAGCCTCTTTGTTTCCAAAGATTTCATATTTTATGTAGATATGACTAGATACACTTATGGTGGAGTCATGTACAATCCAAGTTATGATAGAATGATCATATAAATTGATTATAACCAAATGCTTGCTTAAAATCCAACTCAAGACCTTGATTAATATGAAGAGGTTTGTGAGGAGGATTTTTTTGAAGATCCAACTATAGACACTACAATTTGGGAAATGGATCCATACCCTTTTTATAATGATCAATACACAAAACATAGTCAAGAATTAGCCTATGACCCAGCTTGATACTTTGATTGGGATGATATGGTTAATGAGGAGGACTTGGATGATTTATCTTGCACAAGTAATCACCATCCATGATGCCATTGTATTCTCCAACCCTTAGCTACCCCTAACCCTCCTTTAGATCATATGAGCTACCAAGCTCCATAATATCTAAGGAATACCATTACCATTCCAAGACCTCATCCTTTGGATTACAATAATAACCAAGATTTACAATGCCCTATCCACACCATTCGAGGACTTATTCCTTTATCTTGTGAGAGAAATCAAGATACATAATGCCCTATCATTATCCAATCTAAACCCCAAAAAATCCAATCACAACCTTAGCCAGCCATTTAGCTAATCCAATCACAACCCCAACTAATCATTCAACCATAACCCCAACCAATCAAACCAAAACCTCAACCAATCTAATCCAAACCTTAGCCAATCATTCAATCAAAATACCAACTAGTCTAATAATTACCTTAACAAAGCCAATTATTTAAGGACCAAGTTGTGTTCAAGACTATTGCATTACAACCAATCATAAACCAAGGCCAAATCATTCAACCAATCAAAGATGTTTTTATTGAACTAACCATTTATGATAAGTCAACATATGATGAATCACCTTTTACCCTATGTCTATTTTAAAGAGCCTCTTATTAAAAATAAAATCTCTAAGAAGTTATATCTTGACCTTTGTCCTACTATTCCCAAGTCTCACTTTGACATTTCAAACTTAGTGGATCTTGTATGCCATCACAGGTTGTTACTTATCCACTACCAAACATTCAACAAGACATCATTGTAATAGAGTATCCATAAGATGAAGAATTAAATTTAGATTCAGGTTCTATTCTTGAATTGACATTTGATTTAGCATTAGAAGCAAAATCAACATTAGTCTCAACCTCAGATATAAATTCCCTTGAGTTGGAATCAAATTTAGAAATAGAATATGCTCATGGTTGTTACAACATTGGTTACACATGCATCATAGATCAATATGAATAAATTTGTGATCCTTTTATAGTTTTTGAGGATGAGTACTTCAGCATCAAAATGAGTTTTCCTATTATCTTCTATGAGGATTATGTACCCTACCCCCATTCCATCACCATTCCACATACCATTACCACCAACCATCATAACCATGTCATTGACATTCTATCTCCTACAAGTGTTGATTGGGACCAACATAATCATACCTTGTTTAACTCCATCCATGGTGACATATTAGATGAATAAAAGCAAGGAAGACAAGACCATAGTCATATAATAGAAGAATACTAACTTGAAACCTTTTTAGAGGCACTAGGGGGAAATCAAAGTCTAAACTCAACATCATCTAGTGAAACCTTTTTAGAGGCACTAGGGGAAAATCTAAGTCAAAAGTCTATGTTACTTAGTAAAACCTTCTTGGAGGTGCTATAGGATAATTAAGACAAATTCATTGGTAGAAACCTCTTTGAGTGACCAATAACTGAGCACAAAAGTTATTCACTGCTTGATGAAGACATTATCAAAGATCAAATCATAATAGATTCCAATTTACATCCTAATAAGATGATATCTACTCTCATGCCTAAACAACAAAATAATCTAGTGGTCTTATCTAGAGAATATTCATAAGTCTTCAGCCTTACTACATCAAAATATATGTTGAATCTAGAATCAACAACATTGTGTGTGCCTAAAAATATTGATATTCATTTGTTTGCCTAACATCATTAATTCCATTATCCTCCATCATTACATTTACCAATCAAGCCTACCATATAAAATTTATCCATATTTACCATCCATGGTTGCACTTTCCTTTACAAAGGATATATTGTCTCGAAGTTTAAAGGGAAAAAAAATCAACTACCAATGAAGATCATAACAACATCATTTACGTCTAAATTTATAGCCAATTCTTGACAGAGCAACTATTCAAATGAGGTGTGGGCTAGTAATTTACATGATTGATTATTTTGGTTGTGTCATTTATTGATTAGGATGTGTATCTCCACTTTAGTAGGAACAACATAATCATTTATCATACCCAAGCTAGAACCAAAAATGTACCATATCATACCAAGTTATCAATCCTTTTGCCATTATCACATATCCTAAACATTTGCCTTATCACTTGGGAGAAACCCTCTTACAATTTTATCCAGTCTATCAAACCAATAATTATCCTAATCAATAATTATTTTATGATATCCCATTCTACAATATCATTCTTATCTAGACCAAAGCCTACTTTTAGTCATCCTATCCAATCCTATTTTGTCTTGGTTATTTTGGTTATTCCCACACTTTTTGTAAGGTGATTCTGATCAAGTTTCAATAATCAATAAAATTTGTGTTTACAATGACAATATATGAAAGTAGTGTGATGATTGATCTAGAAAGATATCTTTCATTTTTCATCCTATATCAAGTTTGTTTATGTGAGCCTAATTATATCACTTGCTAGGGCAAATCAGTGTTGACCAATCTTGCTACTAATTATAACTACTTATGGGAAAATTAGTATCCTTGATATAATCCATTGTATCCTAGTTATAATTTCCTATGGGTAAACTAGGGGAAACATTTATTTATCATGCATTTCTATATCACCTTGCCATTACTATTTTCATTTGACTAGCCATTTGCCAGATATGATAAATTGTTTAGACCTAGTTGCTTTTTCCCTTCCTTTTCTGTGGATGGAATTATTATGAATTGATGTCATTTTGGGACTATGTAGGCTATGTTCAATTTATTTTATGGTCACTTCAATGCCCCTTTGCCATACACTTTCATCATTTTGCAAGCAACCTAAGCCAATGCTCTCACTTTTTTGTGAGTAGGTGTCTTGTCATTCTCTAACGAGTTAAGATACCTCAAAATTTCAAAAACATTTGTAACATTTAAAAATCCAAAAACATCTTATCTAAGCCTAGTTTGTCATCCTTGATCTACCCTACTGGGGCAAAGTCATTGTTAAGATGCTTTTTTTACTTTTGCTATTAGGATGTTGTTTATTTCTAGTTGTTTGTTTGTTTGTTTGAGAGCTTTATGTTTGTTTCTTTGTTTATTGGTATGCTTGTTTGTTTATTTGATTTTCATATTATTGCCTTGACTTAGTTTGTATGCAGTCATTGGGTCATTCTTTGAGCACATTATTATTGAGTCCATCTATATTCATAAGTTAATATTTTCATCATGGTTTTTATAATTGGTATATTATTTTCAATTATTTATTAGATTAGGAGTCAGTTCTTATGCACATTTTGGCCACGTCTTTATGGTGTTCTATCATAAAGCCTACCATCATGTGATACAACAAAAATTAGTTGCAAGAGGTCTACAAGCAATGGAACATTAAAATTTTCTCCTTGGTACCTTGGAAAATCCTTCCACACCCATATTGATCAAATCAAACATTGACCATTCTTGTTGTATCAATGCTAATTAGGATGAGCATATCTACATTAGTAGGTATAATTGAATCATTCCCATTGATCAACCTTTAACTTTATATTTATCTCTTTCATCACTTTTGGCATTCTCATATGCCTAGTTATTTATGGATTCTTTAGTCATTATACCATCACATCTACATTTGTACCCACTCATCTTTAATCTATATTCCAAGTTATATCCTTGAATTATGCTTGCCAATCCACCCTATTGGGGCACAACCTTATCAAACATCATCTTTATCAAATAATCTAGGTCATCTTAATGATTATAACCACCTATGGGGAAATTATTATTTTGAATTTTATTCCTAATTATAATTACCTTTGGGCAAATTAGTACCTTTTAAATCAATGCATGCAAGCATTTTCTCATTTGGATTAATCTCAACCATGGGTTAATTCCACCTTTCTTCTTGATTATTTTGAGGGACCATCCATCCACATATGTGATGGCCACTCCCTTGAGGGGGTATCATCTTAGGCTTCCCAAAAACCATTTGAATATTTTAATTCAAATCATCATCTTCTTTTTGGCATACAGGCCATTTCTCATTATTTGAGAAGACATTAATTTGCTTATAACTTGCAACATATTCCTAAATATGGGAAAAATATAGACATGTAAAAATGGCCACTAATGGATTAAAATATGATTTTAGACCAATTATTTCCAATCATTGAATACCTAGCCTAGAAATTTCCATAAGTCTCAAATTTGGCTTTATAACCATGCACTTTAATCAACTTGGCCCATAAATCAATTAATTTGGGTAAATGCACATTGAATTAAATAAAATAATTCATAAATGAAAAAATGCCTAAATGGGATTAATTAAAGTGAAAATATTTATCAAAGCCTAATTATATTCATCCTTGAGCAAATGAGCCAATAAATCAGTTACCAAAAAGGAAAATTCAAATATCAAGAGCATCTTAGAACATCCTAAAAGCTACTCATTACCTTTATGAGTTGTCACTTTTGGAAAATATCAAAAAAAATATCTTAATAATATTAAAAACTCAACTAAGGTTACAATTTAATCGATTCCAAGTGATTTTGAAGCCTATAAAAGCAAGCCTAGAGCTCTTCATTTAGAGAGCTTGGACATATTAGTGTTATTATGTAGGAATTTGGTCATGAATGCAAACATAATGTTATAATACCAAAATTATTCCAAGACAAGACAAATCAAGCCACATCTAGGAAAATCCAAGCATTGAAAAAGGTTCCAAAAGGAGATTAAGGTAGCCACACTCCATTGATGAAGACCTTTTAAGTACAAATTTGAGTAAGCCAATGAAGAAGCCTTTTAGAAAAATCAAGGATTTGGGTAAGGAATTTGTATTTTGTGTTTAAATTGTCATTTCCTTCCATTTTTAGTTGTGTTTTCAATTTTTTTGTTCAACATGGTCCACCCATGATCTAGGCCTAGAGATGTTATATTGTTAGTGAGTTGATTTCATTTTTTTTGGAACTAAATCTATACTAACCTCCTTTCTTGAGTCAAATTACTATGATCACAAATGGCATACATTTTTGATCCTTATATGGTTTTTGAGGATGAGTACTTCCACATCAAAATGAGTTCTCATAGTATCTTATATGAGGATTTTGTAGCCTACCCGTATTCTATCACCATTTTACATACCATTACCACCAACCATCATAGCCATGTCATTGACCTTCCATCTCCCACAAGTGTTGTTTAGGACCAATAGAATCATACCTTATTGAAATAAATCAATGGTGATATATCAGATGAATAAAATAAAAGAGGCCAAGACCAATATCATACAACAAAAGAACACTCTCTTAGTGAAACCTTTTCAAAGGTGATAAGGGCAATCAAAGTCAGAACTTAGCATCTTCTAGTGAAACCTTTTCAAAGGTGCTAGGTGAAATCAAATTTAGAACTTAGCATCTTCTAGTGAAACCTTATTTGAGGAACTAGGGGAAAATCAAGTCAATAGTGAATGTTACTTAGTGAAACCTTCTTAGAGGTGCTACAAGACAATTAAGATAATTTCATTGGTAGAAACCTCTTAGAGGCACCAATAACTGAGCAAAAAATCTCTTGACTAATTATTGAAGACATTATCAAAAATCAAATCAAAATAGCTTCCTATTTATAGCCTAATCATATGGTAACTACTTTCATGCCCAAATAATAGAATAATTTAGTGGTCCTATCAAGAGAAGAAGTCTTTAGCCTTGCCACATTTAAAGTTATGTCAAATTCAAAATCAATATTATATAGCCTACACATACCATTATTCATTTATTTTACATCTATTATTCATTCCATTATCCTAAATAATTACATTTATTGATCAAACCTACCATCCAACATTTATCCATATTTACCATCTATGGTCTCACTTTCCTTTGTAGAGGCTACAAAGATACCTTGTCTCAAAGTTTGAAGGAAATAACATCAACGATTGATAAAGATCACAACATTATTTTCATCTAAATCTATAGCCAACTCTTGATAGAGAAACTATTCAGATGAGGTGTGGGATATAAATTTACATTATTGACTATTCTAGTTGTATTATTTGTTGATCAAGACATGCATCTCCACTTCAGTAGAAATAATACTATCATTTATCATACCTAGGCCAGAACCAAACATGTACCATATCATATTAAGTTATCAATATTTTTATCATTGTCACATATCCTAACCATTTACCTTATCACTTGAGGGAAACCCTCTTACCATTTTATCCAATCTATCAAACCATTTACTATCCCAATCAATCATTATTCTATCATATCCTATTCTACCATATCATTCTTATATAGACCAAAGCCTATTTTTAGTCATCCTATCCAATCCTATTTTGATCTTGGTTACTTTGGTTATTTTCAAAAATTTTATGAGGGGATTCTAATAAATTTTTAATAATCAATCAAATTCATGTTTACATTAAAAGTCTATGAAAGTAGTGTGACAGTTGATCTTGAAAGATATCTTTTATTTTCTATCTTATATCAAGTTTGTTTATATGAGCTTGATTATATTTCCTATTGGGGAAAATTAGTGTTCACCAATCTTTATACTAATTATAAACTCCTATGGAAATTTTAGTGTCATTGATATAATCCATTGTATCCTAGTTATAACCACCTATGGGCAAACTAGGGGCAACATTTATTTATCATGCATTACCAAATCACCTTGCCATTGTTGTTTTCATTTGACTAGCCATTTGCTAGATATGATAAATTGTTGGGACATTTTTGCTTTTTCCCCACATTTTATGTGGATGGAATTACTATGACTTAAGGTCATTTTGGGACTATGTAGGATATATTTTAATTTCATGTTATAGTCACCTTAGTCCCCCTTTGCCATATGTTTTTATCATTTTGTGAGTAACCTAAGCCAATGCTCTCACTATTTTGTGAGTAGGTATCTTGTCATTATCTAATGAGTTAAGATACCTCAAAATTATAAAAACATTTATAACATTTCAAAATCCAAAAACATTTGTCCTGTCTAAGCCTATTTCATTATCTTTAATTTGCCCTACTGGGGCAAAGTCATTGTTAGGATGCTTTATTTTGCTTTTGATTTTAGGATGTTTATTTATTTCTAGTTGTTTGTTTGTTTGAGTGATTTCTAATTGTTTTTTTTTGTCTGTTTTTATAATTTTTTGTTTGTTTTATTTTCATACTGTTGCCTTGACTTAATCTATATGCACTCATTGGGTGATTCCTTGAACACATTATTATTGAGTCCATCTATATTCATACATCAATATTATCATTATGGTTTTTATCATTATTGCATTATTTTTAATTATTTATTGGATCAAGAGTTAGTCCTCATGCACATTTTGGCCAAGCATTCATGGTGTTCTATCATGAAACCCACCATCATATGCTACAACAAAAATTTGTTGTAATAGGTCTACAAGTAATAAAGCATCAAAAGTTTCTCCTTGCCACCTTTGCAAATCCTTCCACACCAATCTTTATCAAATAAAAAATTGACCATTATTGTTGTACTAATACTAATTAGGATGAGCATCTCTACATTAGTAGGTATAATCAAATCATTCCCATTGACCAACCTTTATTTTTCTATTTATCTCTTTCATCACTTTTTGCATTCTCATATGCCTAGTTATTTATGATTTATTTAGTCATTATACCATTGCATCTATGTTTTCACATGCTCATATTTTATCTATATTCCAAGTTATATCCTTGAGTTAAGCTTGCTAATCCACCCTATCAGGGCGCAACCTTATCAAACATCATCTTTATCAAATAATGCAAGTCATCTTAATGATTATAATTGCCTATAGGAAAATCATTATTTTGAATTTTATTCTTGATTACTACCACCTTTGGTTAATTAGTACCTTTTAAATCAATGCATTCAAGTATTTTATCATTTGGATTAATCTCAACCATGGGTTAATTCCACCTTTCTTCTTTCTTCTTTTTGAGGGACCATCCATCCACTTATGTGATGGTCACTCCCTCAAGGGGGCATCATCTTAGGCTTCCCAAACATCATTTGGATATTTTTATTCAAATCATCATCTTATTTTTGGAATATAGGCCATTTATCATTATTTGAGAAGACATTATTATGCTTATAGCTTGCAACATCTTCCCAAATATGGACAAAATGTAGACATGTAAAACTAGCCCGCAATGGATTCAAATTTGAATTTAGACCAATTCTTGCCAATCATTGAATACCTATACCGAGAATTTTCATAAGTCTCAAATTTGGCTTTATAACCATGCAATTAAATCAATTTGGCCCATAAATCAATTAATTTGGGTAAATGCACATTAAATTAAATTAAGTCATTCAAAAATGACCAAATACCTAAATGGGATTAATTAAAGTGAAAATCTTGATCAAAGCCTAATTAATTTCATCTTTGAGCAAATAAGCTAATAAATCAATTACCAAAAAGGAAAATTCAAATATCAAGAGCATCTTAGAACATCCTAGAAGCTATTCATTACCTTTGTGAGTTGTCACTTTTGGAAAATATCAAAATAATATCCTAGGAATATGATAAACTCAACCAAGGATCCAATTTAACCCATTCTAAGTGATTTTAAAGCCTATAAAATCAAGCCTAGAGCTCTTCAGTTAGAGGGCTTGGACATAGTAGTGTTATTATGCAAGAATTTGGTCATGAATGCAAACATAATGTTATAATGCCAAAATTATTCCAATACAAGGCAAATAAATCCATATCAAGCCAAATTTAATCATTGAAAAAGGTGCCAAGAGTAGATGAAGGTAGCCACACTCCATTGATGAAGACCTTTTGAGCATAAATCCTAGCAAGACAACAAAAAAGCCTTTTGGATAAATCAAAGATTTGGGTAAGGAATTTGTATTTTGTGTTTAAATTGTCATTTCCTTCCATTTTAAGTTGTGTTTTCAATTGGTTTGTTCACCATGCTCCACCCATGATATAGGCCTTGAGATGTTAGATTGTTAGTGAGTTGATTTTATTATTTTTGGAACTAGCTCTATAATAACCTCCTTTTTTGAGTCAAATTCCTATGATCAAAAGGCTTAGACTAGGAATAATGCTTAAAGGGGGTCTATTTAAATTTATAACACTAGATGAGAATTATAATGCATTGGAAAAACTAAATGGGGAGCTATAAGGTGTGTGAGAATCTTTGGTTTATAGAGAAAGCCATGAATGAGTCATTTCTTAGCTTAAGAACATGATAGGTTATGCATAATTCCATGAAGAACTCAATGCATCATATTTATAAGCTCATATATGTATGAATACCAATCATGGAAGTTTAAGGAGATACTATGTGTTGAAGAATGTCCTAAACAAGGATCTAGTGGAATTTATTTAGGGTTTGGATGCCATAGTTCTATGAACAATTTCTAAGGGGTAAGACTACCTAAAACCCTCTAAAGCCCTTGATAATGACCTAATGGGAAATATTAAGAATAAAAGGCATATAAGAGGTATATTTTGAGTAGGAAAGTGACTTGGACTTGTAGAGGACTCCCCAAGGCTCCTTTCGATCAATTTGGATTCTACCCTATTTGTATGGATAGGGTACAAAACTAGTTTCTTTAATAGTTTTTGATGTTTTGTAGGTAAATAAATGTTTCATATCATGAGGATCACCATAGGAGATATAATTGGATCTAATATAACCCCTAATTTATATATATTACTTCAATAAATCACATAAGTACCTCTACAAGTACCTTTATCTCAACCAGTCTAAATTGGCATAGTGAACAAAGAGTGATCACCAAGTGAGAAGGTGATAAATCAAATTAAGAGGAATTTTAAAGGATAATTGATGAATCTAATGGTATGAGGAATATTTAAAAGTTTCACATCATCCTTTTTATGGATTGGTTTGAAAAATTGAAGCACATTTTGGTGCCAAGTGTGAAACATGAGTGAAAGAAGGGTGATTATGACCACATACAGTGAGAACACTTGTTAAGAATAATATTGATGATTAGGGACACATATAATGAATGTTGGGGCCTATTTATAAACCCCTCACTCTTATTTAAATGATGTCACATATCCCTAGTCTAATTTGGAGAATTGAAGGAAGGCTAAATAATGAAGGCAATTTCTAAGCAAATAATTGAAGAGTCCTACACCAGATATGAAGGAGTTTCATGCTTGGAGAGAAATTTTTCCATAGAAACATTGCATGGTTTATTACATATTACATTATCCTATAAACATAACTCCTCTCATCTTGATAAGTGTTTTTGTGACTCTTGGACTTCTTTCTCCTCTCTCCTCTCTCACATTCTATAAGTACTAGCCATTTTGTCTCTTGTCTCATAATAACAAACCATGTATGACAAATCCTTAAAATTTTTTATGTTGTAATTTGACTTTTAATAATAAAATATATCTAGTTTTGAGTTAATAAACATCTTGTCTATGTGTGACAAGTGATGAATGGTGAAGCATAGTGATTCTATCCTTACTTTTCCTTATCCTTTCATATATAGTGTAAGAATTTATCATTATAATAGGTCATATAGAGTGTATATAGAGTTTTGGGATCCCTTAAAGTGTGAAAGTGTCCTTGTATTCAATAATCTGATCTCTAGTCTACTTCCCTTGAGTTGTCTCATGAATATCACCTCTATATTGAAATACTTATGTTAGAACACCTTAAGACTTTGAAGCTAGTTTGTAGGTATTATTTATTAGTGAAATAAGTATGATATAATTGCATAAATACTTATGGTGTATCACCCCCTTAGATTATATTTATTTCATGCATACTTCTATCCCTTTTACCACAAATAATCAGTTGGCATAGGTGATACTCACTTCAAGATCAATTCAGGTTGCTAACCCTTAAAATTAAAGGTCTACTTATACTATAGGTAAAACCACATACCTATAAGTATTCCAATGTTTCCCAAATCTTAGAGTAGGCCTAAACAAACTCCTCTAAAGTGTAAGATTTGGTGACAATAGTTACAAATTCATGTTATCTCCTGGGTGGGATTTCCCTTTATTCTATTCATCATGGTCATTCTTTCATTACACTCCTATTTATGGGATAACTACATCAGATTTATTTCCACACGAACTATCTAAGTAGTATTTTTATGCATGGGGCATCCTAGGTTAACTCAACCACTCTTATTTCCACCTCAGTATACCCTAGACCTTTACACTCTCATCATTTTAAGAGTAATTCTATACCTTTATGCTCTCATCATTCTATGAGTAATTTTATACCTTTATGATCTCACCATTTTGTGAGCCCATTCCTATTTTTACTTTATTAATAATTGTTTCTTTACTTAACATCACATTTATTTTATCTTGATTCCTAGTAGAACTATATTTGGCCTAAAGTTCATGTTGGATCTGGTGTCCATGAGACTATGTAGGCAATTTTCACTTGCCTACACATTTGGAGTTAGCTCAACCACCACTTATTCTTCCATTCCCCTTGATTCAATATCCTACTCATGATCTAAGCATAACACCCTATTTAATACACATGCATAATTGTTGATTGCTTACATTGAGCTCTTTATCTTAGTTGTATTATGTTATGTGTCTTTTAGTGTTTGGTTTATTTTATTTTTTGTTTTGAGTGTCATGTATAAATGAATTTTTAAAACTACTTGAGTGTTGCCTTAAATTGGGGTTGAGTTGTTTAATTTTGTATTTAGATTGTTCTATTTCTTGTTTATGTCTTATACATCTTGTTCCTACTTGAGTCTTGATTATTCATATATCAATTTTAAGTTGTTTTACAATTTTTCCTTACTTTTATTTTTGTTTATATTTTGATATATTCTTATTTACACTTAATCCTTGATAATTCATATCTTTTTCTTAAGTTGGTTTCATTTTTTATTTAAATTTTGTTCTTTGTTCTTTGTTTTTTAATTCAAATGTGAATGTTTTAAACTTAGGTTTTGGTTTTTTATATTGTTAATTTTAGTTTTAAATATTCACATTTGAATCAATCCATTCACAATTGAAATCTAATGTTATTATAAGTTTTTCATACTTATGATGCATAATTTCATTTTCCAAATTAAACACCAAGTGATCCAATCTTACAATAATGTAGATCCAAACAACATCTCTAAAAGAACCATCCTACATACTCACTACCTCACTAGGATATCATAATCAAACATTATAAATAAACATGACTCTTTTTGATACTATAGGACATGCATATACTATATTATGCATCAAATTATGATATCCATTTATTTACCCAACATATATGACTATTTATATATTAATTTAGTATGTGCATCTACTAAACTAATCTCTAACATATAGTCATACATCAATCAGAGACATAAATAAATCAAAATCCATATGTTAATTAAATACATTCATATCCTAACATTAACATACACTATCATATCATAAAAAAAATCCAAATGATAAATATGAAGGGTAATAGAATCATGGTAAACAAATACACATCCATATCCATATTCTAATCCAATATCTACATCTAACATCACAATCATATAAAAATAGAATAACATCATGCAAATAATATTAAGAGTCTATGTAAAAATAATCATGAGCCAAAAATTAATGTCATATATATCAAAAATTATGTTTTATACATCGATAGAATACATATGCATCTCATAATACAATGTCAAAAATATTAGAGCTACAAGATACAAATTCAGCTCTAGCTTGCCCCATTTCTAGGAGGAATCTTATCAAAAGTCTATCCTATACTAGGTGGTGGTGGCTATGATGGTGGAATCCCCATCAATACCTAATGTGGAGATGGATGTGACATTAAAAACTCTAAAGTATTCATATGTTGAGACCTAGAGGTATTATTAGTTTATTGACTCTGAGAATACTCTCTATAAGTGGGTGACCTTTGGTCTACTAGGACTGCTACCTCACACAAACTATGATAATAATCAATCTCATCTTTAGTGTATAAAATATCACATTTTTCATTTAAGGAATCGTCCTTGTATATGATCATGTTAACCATTAATATAGACATACCCTGATTTGATACCACCTATCAGGCCTTATCAAACTCATGACAAAGCCTCTGTACCTAATCAATAGTCCTATCTCAATCTACCTAAGCTTTGTCCTACTCACTTATGATCATCACAAGATATATATCTAGTGTAGTTAACTATGATTAAACCCCACTCAATTGAGCTTGGAACCCTTTTAACTAATCCACCTAATCTCTCAATGTAATAAGCTTTGAAACTCTAACTATGATAAGACCTTATAGGCTAGTGGTCTCATTTAGGGTTATGGCTAGCTACACCTATAACCTAGCCACCTCTTACTATAGGCATCTAATATCTGATAAACATGATAATATCTCACCCTATAGCCTATAAATAATACCCTAGTCCTCTATGGACCTCCTTATGCTAAAGGGCCCAACCTCTCCTATACATGTGCCAAAGGTACAAGCCTCCCTTCTCCCTGTGTCTACATCCATCATTGTAATAGAGGGACCAACCTCTCATATCTCTCAACCATGGCTTGAGTATCCCCCTACTACTATATCCATATATATATATATATATATATATATATATATATATATATTAAGTGTCCCTATCCCCTATCTCCATCTCCATCATGGATACCTACATGTGGTAAAGCTTACTATAGTAGTTGCTAAATAAGGACCTATATGGTCAACTTTATTAGTTTTTGCACTACTTGAGCTGATATATCTATAATAAAATGGCCTATGGAATCACTTATTATGCAAGAACTTATGCCTATATAGGGCCTCCCCTTTATCCCTCATCTATCATACCTTTTTTTTATGCTGCCTTGGCTATTGGGACCATGGCCTAGTTAGGCAAAGGGGTCAAAACCAGTCCACCATGATGAATAAGCATATGTAATGTTGATATAAATATTCTTGCTTATATAATACCACATTATAGGTTGTACCATGTCAAAATATATGATGGCCTAGTCCCTAGGTACTAATATCCTCCAATCCTAAATTTCACATGTAACATGTGCAAAAAAGTGGGGTCTTTCTAGCATGTCCTACTAGAATCCAAAATACCACTCCATGTGATATGGCCCATATATTTTGATGATAATGTTGTGGTGACCCATAATATAATAAGACATCAACATGTACTAAAAAATAAAGTCATCCTCTATCCATTTGAACTGCATCCCTAGCTATAATTACCAGATAAAATCTCCATCTAGCATCTCATTTTTGGCATGCCTATATAAGTATAAATCCCCATAGTAGACTCATAACCATGCACCTATTTTAACCCATCTATAGGCCACTATATCCTTAGGTAAATGGTAGAATAATTATCGAATAGGTCACTCTATAGCGATATGGTGCCAAGCCCAGACCTAGAGGATAATGCTATAACCAATATTGCACCCTCTATGATATGAAATAATATGTAGATATGTATACATCATCCTCAATATGAATATGCCCCATGTAAATCATTTAACATTATACAACATGTCCTATACTATGCATATCATCCCAATCTAAAAATATTAGTCACTTTTATCAAGTAATAGGAGATTGTTGATAAGAGCCATCAAAATTAGTACCTCTTAAGGCACTCTGCCCTATGGTGGAGGTAATGGTACTCCTATAAAAACTAGTAGATTCTAATATAGGTCCTCAAATGCATCAATATATATAAACCCCTTAGTAATAACTAGGTCTATAACTTTGATTAGATCTTCCAAAATAGTAATCTAGCCTATCAACATCTAATAGATATGTCGACCTCAGAATGACACCCATAAAAATTGATGAACATATTCGAGAGTCAAAATAACCTCTCTAGTTAGTAGATGGAAGGTGTATGTATCTAAATTCCAATTCTCTACTACCACTAACAAGTAGGCATGATCTACTTGAATCACTAGAATACAAGTTACATATAAAAAATCTATCACCACAAATAGCCCCATAACCTTGTCTATCATAATTCTTGGTCAACGTAAGAACTGTGATCATATCTCTCATGTATTAAAAACTCATAAATTCTCCTACATAATATAATAAAAAAAAATCAAGTGTGTTACTTGTATATTTTTCTTCTTCTAGTTGATCAATCTATCATTTTATTTTAGTTTTGGACTTAACACAATCTTCTTCTATCCTAATTTTTACTTCTTCTTTGATTGTTTGCCATTTATTTCAACCTCACCATTATCCTTAATGAATTCACCATTATTTAGTGTCTTCACCATTATACATGTTAGCTTCATCATTTCTTCTCGTATTCATAATTTCATTATTGTACAGGTTTGGCAGGATGACCTCTTTATTTCTATTAACTTCACTATTTTCATGCCATAATTATTTGTTTAGTGATTTCATCATTGGACTGGAGAGACCACCATTTGACCCTCATTTTTGATAGTTTTGCAAATATTATTTCACTATTTTGGTGATTTCCCTCTATTTTGGCGATCTCATCAATTTCCTCATGAGATCATTATTTTTAAGGTGTTCCCACTATTTACATTGTCAACATCACTATTTTTATCTCTTTGAGATCAGCAAGGTCAATTTACCTCCTACTTATAGGGCCTAATAAATTCAATTAATGAAAAAATTAAAGATAAAAATGGTACCTACCAATGCCCCCTCACGGGTTGTCATTGATACTCTTAGACATGCTCTCCAAGGTATTGGTGGTAAGGGATATTGGCTATTTTATGAATCTCTCTCATACGTAAAAAGTCAAAGCTCAAGTTTCTAATTATCGAGGGTGAAAATGACAAGTTTTCACCCCCAAGGGTGAATTTATAGTGAAAATTTTGAATTTTTGCCTAGACCTATTGTTACCCCATTTCTTCACCAGAGGCTAATTTTTACCTCATTTATCCATTTTTTGAGCTGTTTTATTCTAATTACTCTATTTTTTGCCCTTTTTTTGTTTAATTACATATTCCTTTATTTTGGTTAAGGGATAACCCATAAAAATTATTTTTTTCCATCCTCCCCTCAAGGGGGCATCATGGGCCACTCAAATTCTATTTGGGGCATTTTCGTAACCACATTATTTTTGTAACTCATGTATACTTTAATATAAAGTGAGAATAAATTTATTTAATTTAATTATAATCATTTTAAGTAACCTTTTTATTCTTTGAAAATAAATTAATTCAACCAAATGTATCACCATGCCTTCTCAAATAGGGGTAAAATGTAGATATGTAATTATTACTATGGCTATGCCAAAATTGTAAGGTTGAATAACTTTCTACAATAATGCACAAATTAGAGATAAACCACCAAAACATGATAATTTATCCACACACATCATGTGAAGGTACCAAATCATGTCAATATGTCCCTAATTATGGCATTACCTTGTACATAATCATTATATTCTTCTAATCTATCTCAAGTCAAATTGTGACTTAACAAATCAACATTATAGACCACTAAAATCTTTCAATTCATCTACACACAACATGTGCATGTGCCAATTCACATCAAGGCATCCATAATTAGGGAATTAATTTATACACAATTTTCACCTTATTATAATTATTTTATAGTTAAAATGCCACCAAGTAAATTTACATTTTTGACCATTTTAATTAAACAAGTGACTAATTTCTAATAATTACAAAAAGAATAAGCAAATCATTAAGTAAAGCAAACTAGATTAAGAGCTTAAGTAAAAAATTCATATTTAATTAGTGTATATCTATTTTTTAAAAATCAAAATTAAATAAAATATAAAAAATATGATGCCATAATGACATCATCAACCACAAGGTCAAAAATAAAAAATATCAACATAAATACCATAAAAACTAGAAATGTTGAGCCATGCCTCCATAAATACATAATTAAATCCATCATTAAATTCATTTATAATCCCAACCTTAACCCTAGTTAAACCACACATGGGTTGGATTTAATTGAAAAATTATAAATACAAGGGCCATGACCATAACCATTAAGTTTTTTTAGGTGCAAATTAATGACATCAAAATATCTCTAGAAAGCTTCAAACCTTATTCTATTTTCACCCAATCAAGAGTCAAAACTAATTGGTGTACTAAGATATGTTGGAGGTGCTTGCCATACCATATTGATAAAGACTTAGAGCACCAAATATAAGTACAAACATAATTAATGAATTAATATTTGAGGATAGTCTCTTAGGGAAGGAATTGCTTATGTTTTTCTTGTCTAGTTTCTTGAGTCCATTGATCTACTCCCCTTGAGGGAGTAGTCCTACTACATTAGTTTTTTATGCTTGTCATTTATTTTATGTACTAATGCATGAACTAACTTATTTTATAATCCTATTCTATAGTAATATGATTTTTCTTATGATTGATACGAAAATAAGGATGACTAGGGTTGAATAGCTTGGTTTTGTAGTTGATTTATTTAGCTTTAGTAGGTGTTTGGTTGGTATTTTATAGATGAGGAATGAGAAGTCTTAGAATTGTATTTATACCACACTTTTTAAAATTATCTCATATCAGGGTTAACTAAGATGAATAGGTTGACCCATCAATTTTAAAACATTTACAATTTAGATTATTTTTTTATAATTGGACACTAGATAAGGATCTCACCACTACTATTAGTGGTATTATTTCTTTATGTCTAGTAGTGTCCATAAGGCTATAAAATAGGTACAGATTTAAAATTGATAATGAATGTTGTTTATTAAGTTTTAAGATTTTTATGTAGTGTAGGGGGTCTGGATCATCAAAATGATATGGACCACTCTAAGAGATAAGCATTTATACACAATGTGATGGTAAATATGAGCCTTTTGACAATAAAGAGGTATAATATTGAAGGGTAGATCCTTGATTGATATTGTTAAATGTAAAAGACTGAGATGCTATAAATATTTAGTTTTAGTGTCTACATTCCTACCCTTTAATCTAGTAATGCATAAGGATTAAATTACTATTTTAAATGAAATAAATACGTACATGGGTTTACATAACACACTTTGCCTTTACTTTAGTGCACTTTGAGTGATTTATTGATGTATGATCTATAACCAAGAACATGTTATAGTATAAATTAGTGAATATAATCTAAACTTTAGAATAATTAAAATGCTTGAAAAAAAAGAGAGTAAGGAAGGAGTACACATGTGTGTCGATGTAACCATGTTACCTTTTGATGATTTAACTTGATAAAGATGCTTATTTATGAAGAATTAGAGATAGAAGAGGTTCAAAATTGTACCTTGGATATTTTGAAGAAGGATATTGGAAGGCATTATGCCCCCAATCTAGTGCAAGGATAATTTGTGACATATCTATTGAGATCATTATATCTCAGTCGCACAACTCAAATATGAATATATATAATATGGTGAGGGTGAGTGATTTAATCAAATCATCCTATAAATTTGGTAAGAGTGGATGATTTAATCACTCCCACCTATAAATATGCTAAGGCTAAATGATTTAATAACTTTAACCTATAAAATGAACCAATTACTATAATAAAAAAGGCTTGATAATAATATATCCTAGTGTAATCAGTGTGTCTTAGTGAATAGTATAATTTGTAAATTTTATATTTTTGGTGAAATATCATGGCATATGCACCTATAATATGTATTATCTAGAGTATACATGTCATAAATTTGAAAAAAATTATTTTAAATCTATGCAAAACTGGTGTAACATATAGGATTTTGACCCAAGTGTATATCTGATTCATGAAACTAAACTTGAGATTGTGCAAGTGTGTAGGTCATGTTTTTATGAAATTACCCAACTAAAGTCTAGAGATATTGAGTAAGTGTGAAAATGTGGAGTTCATGTCTTTATGACATGTCCCTACTAAAATCTAGAAACACGAAGAATGTGCATAAGTTTGGAGGCCATGCCTTTGTGACATTCCCCCAATGAAATATAGGTCATGATTCTATGACATGCCCTCACTGATATGCCCCCCATTTTGAGGTGAGGGAAATATAATTTGGTAGGTACCTTAATTCAAAAGGAGAAGGTAGTTGTATAATTTGTGTATGAATCATGTAGCATATAAAGATAAATATGTTGAAGTAGATATATCAATTCATCTTGTAATATGTGATCACATCAAGTCCTAAGATGCATGACATAGACCATAACAATGTATAGAGATAAAAAATAAAAGTTCAACAAATAATCAAGAACACATAATATGACTTAATGTAATGCAAACAAATGGTCTAAGGAGATTTCATACAAGGGGCATGTTTAAATGTCACTCAATTGAAAGGGGTGACATATTAAAACATATAATCAACATGGAATGACATATTTGAATATACAAACAACATAAAATGGCATAAGGGACAACAAAAAAGGAACATATTCAAATGTTCCACAAGTAAGATAATAAAAAGCAATGGAATGCACTCAAGGAAGTGAAAAATAGATGAATTATAAGTAACCAACATAAGCATATTATAATAGTACCTATATATATGTGTTATAAAAAAATGCTATGTAGCATAACATATCAAGTACACTATGAAAGATACGAGCATGGATATAGATGTGTAAGCATTAGTATATAGGCTCAAACATGATAATGTAGAAATTATCATAAAGGGTATAACCTTATCAATTGTGATCAAATAAGCTACTTCCTCCAACAGACTATATCATGTGGGTAGAGGATACGTCTAACATTTGGAACTACATATATCACATGTTTGGGTATGCTTGTATCACACTCAAGGATGTGTGAAACATTTGTGTATATATAAATGAAATGATATGCTATCTAATTAACATTAAACAAACAAAATATATGCTAAGGAGATAATAAAACATGGGAATACTGACTATTTTTGTTTTTTGAATTATTTTAATGTTTTTATATTTATGGTATATTTTGGAAAGAAAAAGATAGACAAATTATCCCATCCAAGGGATGTGCATAGGTAGATCCAAACTCAGATATGGTAAATCAAACTAGTGGTACTACTAAGGAACATATATGGGTGTCATATCTAGATCTGTAGAAGCTATGGTACCCTACATGTGTATAATAAGACTTTATTGTAGTGAAAAAAACATAAAAAGAGTAGGGGTTTTTAAAAACCACCATTAAATTATTTATGGTTTATTTGAAGTAAATATAATTGGAACATGTTTAGTGGTTCTAGGTAACTATGTTGTCTAAGAGTAGATGAAGATTATGTGGAATCCACTATGTATCTCTAGTATAAATACCTCTCAATTATTGGCTACCTAGGAAAGGGGATTGACTATTATTTACCCTTTCACAAAATATTAAACTTATTAGGTTTTGTAAATAACTATCTTAGAATAAATTTCTCTTGTTCAAGTGGATGTTCATTTGAAATTTTGGAAACTATGATAGAATACCTCTGAACTATATAAGTTATTGTGTGTTCAAGTGTATCAATAGTTATATCTAGTGTATTTTCATAATATGGCAGAGGAGTATGTGAATTTTATACCATTTTAACTTATATATCTTTCTTATAAACATATTGTAGTGGATTGTTAAATATTTTCTGATTCTAGTGATCACCAAGTTGTGAATGTGAATCCTTTAGAATATTTAAAGGTAATATTTTGGTCCTAAATGAGGTCTTAGATCATATGATTCAAGGTATAACATATGTTCGTATAGTTCCATTGGACTTAGTGATAGTCTCAATATACATTAGCATCATATCCTTTAGGTAGAGGTTGACTCATATCGACCTCTAAAGGAAGAGGGATAGATATGAGACGACACTCCAAAAGATTCTAAAGTAAAGAAGCTAAAGACTTAGGTAAGCATGTAAATTATATATTAGTTGTATTAGATAAGATGATTTGATTTGGTTGCTATAATATGGTGTTGATTGGTGGTCTGGAATCTGTTTGAACCTTTGTATCCATTTTTAAATGAATAAATATTTGAATAGATAATGGAAAGAAATGTTCATTGGTATGTGGGTGTGGTAAATCCTTATTTAAAGGGAAATATTATGTATGGTCCATTTGATAGAGTTTAATACAAAGGTAACATATGGTGGATCTAAATTACTTGGTAAGGTTTTCATATGTAGTGTACTCAAAATAATACCTTGGATTGGGGTGACTTGTAGAAAAAATCAAAGAAGTAAAAATTTATCAGTAGCATCATTGGAGTAGTTTTAAGTATTATATGCAACCTATTTCATGTATTCCCTTTGGTTTCCTTTATTGTGAATAATTTTTTTGATAAAGGAAACTCTTGATCAATATTATCTTTTGAGGGAAAATATTTTTTATCAAAGGTAAGAATATTTGTATTATGGATTATATCTTGTATAATATCATCAAAAGAAGCCAATGTTATGTCACTAGGTACCTATATTTTGTACAATACCTCATATAAGTTATCTTTATAAATAATTGATTGTTTCACAAGTTTTAGAATTGAGATCTTAGTATGTTTATTACTTGAGTGATAAACAAGATCATATCCCTTATATTTTGTTACTAATTTGGGTGAAAGTAGAACTTGGTTGTATATGTTCCATATCATTACAAGAATAATTGTAAAAAGAGGTTTTATGTTGTCCCATATGGTTATTCATCTTGATTATATTTTTGATTAGTTTAATAATGTATAGGGCATAACAAATGAGTAATACTATAAGTTATTGTGACATGAAATAAATAGTATATGCATCAATATTAAATATGATTTGAGGAAAGAGAAATTTTGATTTTTAAATTTTGAATATTTTGAAATCATAAATCAGAGATCAAATTGATAATAAATCAAGAAACATTAGGTCAACTTAGGGTTTGGAGACCAAATTTCAGGTTCATAAAATGTTTTAATCCTAAAATTTATATGATGGGGTATAGGGTTAAGAATATATAAATAGTTTAAGAATAAGGGTGATAAACTAATCTATAGTAGGCCAATTAATTTCAAACTCAGATAAATGAATATTTTGAATTATAATACTAAGAAATTCTAAATATAGAAAGTACTTGATTTGAAAGATGCTCAAATGATTATAATACCAAGGAGAAATTATACTTATTCAGTTTTATTACATGTAGGATGATCTAGGTTGGAAACAAATGTAAAATATGTAGGATCAATATTCTAGATCAGTTATTAGATTATGGAAATTATATTTTTGTAGATGTGAACACTACCATCAAATATGGAAACTACTCTCGATGCTAGTGTCCAGATATGATGCAAGTGTCTAGTACAAAATAATGACCAAATTTATATGTAACCAAATTAATTATTTTGGATTTTATGTAACTTTTATATTAATGTATTTAGATCTAGGATATAGGATATCATTATTTTTTGATTGATCAAACCCTAAATCTTCACCTTTATTCATCCTTAGAATGAATTTGATCAAAATGGGTTAGTGGGTTGATGATGTTGAAATGACCCCAAAGACCCCTCTATAAATGGGCACTACCTACATAGATAATGATCCAAAGAGGGTCTCAGATATATGTAGTTCTCCCTTATGTGTGGAAAAGTGTATGAACAAGGGGAAATATATTATATGATGATGCATGTAATGATCTAGCTTGTAACTTGAAAAATATCACTCATAGGATGCTCTTTGAATGATTCAAACCTATAATATCATTGATTTTTATGATTGATATGAAAATAGGGAGAAATTGAGTATAATAACTTCATTGTGTAGTTGATTGATTTAGCTTTAGTAGGTGTTTACTTGATATTTTCTAGACAAGGAATGAGAAGGCTTACTCTTTTATTTATGCCACACATTTTGAAAACATTTCATAGTAGGGTTAATTAAGATAAATAAGATGACCCAAATGTTTCAAAACATTTGAAATTTAGATGACCTTTGGCAGTTGGAAACTATATAAGTATCTAGATACTACCATTAGCGGTAGTGTCCCTATATGGTTGGTAGTGTCTAGAAGGCTAGAAAATAGGTATGAATTTGAAATTGAGAGTGAATGATGTTTATTAGGTTATAAGATTTATATGAAGTGTAGGGGACCTAGGTCATTATAATAATATTGATCAATATAAGAGATAATCATTTAATCATAATGATATGGTAAAAATGATCTTTTCAGCATCAGGGAGGTCTAGAACTGAAGGATAGATCCCTGGTTGGTATTTGTCAAATGTAAAAAGTTGAGATGTTATAAATATTTAGTTTTATTATCTATAATTAGTGACCATGTGCACATATAATCATTTTTTGATCTAAGTGACTCACATGCCTATTTTCAACCATTTCCCACTATTAAAATTCAATCATAATAAGTCAATGAAACACAAAATCTAAGTATCTTAATAAATTTAGTAATTTATATATTTAATACATGCCACTTGTCAAATATATATCAATATTTTACATTTAGATACATGCTTAATTTTCATACTTTATAATTTAAATTGTATTCAAGTTTCTATCTTAATTAGGGTTGCACAATACAAATTAAGGTAAAATAGGTAGTTACATTAGTTTTTTTTGTAGAATTACTCATAAAAAATAGTTTCTTTAGAATAAATTATTTTAATATATGGTGAATATTTTTTCATGACTCAAGGGGTGTAGAAAGTTCAATTTAATCCTTAAGTAATTGACAATGTTTAATCTTGGCATCCTTACCTTACTTGGCATATTCACCATTTTATCAATTTATAATATATATGAGAGTCTTCAATATTTTAATTATTGTCTTAAAATGATTGGAAACATTATTCAGACAATCCTATTATTTTTACAAATTTATGTCAGCCAAATCCTAATAGTCTATGTCCTTTTGGGATAAGACTACATTAGACATACATGGCCACAACCTAACCTTATCCCTCATGCTCTAATGGTAACTTTTAAAATTTGAGACATTTCATATTAACTTTGAATTAATTTATCAAAGTATAATAATGTAAATATTCAAAATATTCCTTTATATAAGCACATCAAGGCCTCTTAAAACATCATACAGTAATAACTTGGTGATTTTAATACACATTGAGCAAAAGGGAACTAATCTTTGTAATTTTAATTTTGATTTATTCTAATAGTCATAGGTGAAGTCTAAAGATATTTGTTGGTTAAGGGCACTCATTGTCAATAATTCAAGTTATCTATCTATTTTTCATTCATATAGAAAATATCAAGATTCACACACTCACTCTAGAAGGGAGAAATACATCACATTGAGGCCTTTTTGTGCTATGTAGGCAACACTCATATTATGAGAGGTTTTCTGAGGATAGCTTAATTATTCCCCTTATTTGATTCCCTATTTGTATTTTATCTTGATTTGGTTTATTATATAGGATCCATGGTTTTAATCTTTTTACGTATTTCATTCATAAAATTTACACCCACAAGTTATCAATAGATCCTCTTAGATAGCCAGATGTGCTCATAGAAAAATCAATTGCACAATCAACTAGACATGACCATAGTCAACAAACAAGACTGTAGTACATCCTTATCCACCCAGTGTAAAACTTTCTAAATTCATCACATAATATTATTTTCAGTTGTGACATATTTCACAATTCTTTTCATCTATTTTTGTATCACATATCTACATGCATTGTCGTTATAAATCAGATCCAATCTAGGTTTGGGCATTTCATTATTTATTAATATTTATAACTCATTTTGAATTTTGTAAATTATTATATTTCACATATATATTCTATAATATAAATTAGTTTTTAATAGTTTAATTTTTATGGAATTTCATTGATAAATAAAAAATAAACTTATAAACATTATGGTGAACCCATAATTTTATTTGAACATTTCTTGTTGTTTGCTTGATTTTTGTCCTAGGATTTCATACATTTTTTTATAAATCCCTAAAACTAAAGTAAAATAAACTTTAATCTTGGATATAAATCCAAAACCATGAGTTAATCTTGTTCAACCTTAGATTTAATTTGACCTTGAAGAAATTTACTTATCATCTTGGATAAATTTGACATTGAATAATTTTATTTTGACCTCAGATTGAATTTTTTTGATATCTATACATAGATATTTAAAATTTTATTTTCACTTTATTTTCTATTTTTTTCCACTTTTTTTAGCAACCATATTTTTAAGTTGTAAAACTACTTAGTGATCATTATTATAGGCTAAACAGTTATCTATTTTATGGACATCATGGTATAAGGGATGCTACCCCAACATTCAAGCCATTGAAAAACACTAAACATAGAATTTAGTTTATCCATAGCTCATAGTATATTGAAAAATACATAGGTTCCCTTTTTTACAATATACAAATCCCTTTTAACCATTTTATTTGTGGTGCACCTGTGAGGAGAGATTGTCTAGGGAAGTCACTCTCATCATACCATTAGAGAAATTATAATGGGATAAAGGCATGATTTATTCTCTATAGTTAGTGTTATAAAATTTTGCATCGACACTAATCTACAAATAATAAAGTATAATTTAGAGCCCATAAAATCATTCAAACCTTTGCCTAGATCACCCTTCATAAATTGTTTTTTATTTTACTGAATTCATAATGGGATTAGTAAATGAATGTTACTTTCATTTATTACATATAATTATGCAATTCATTATAATATATTATATTAATTTTCACCATGCTATTTTTTTTATGTTTATACTTGGATTTAATGTCAAATTAATAGAGAAGTTATACTAAATAAGACCAAATATCATGGACTTCCTATTTCAAATGGTTACACTACTATATCATTTGTAAAATTTGTAACGAATTGGGAAAAAGAGGAAAATATATTATAAATTATATCAAATATTTAACTTCAAAAAATCTTCAATTTCTTACTTCACATCCTCTTGAAGGGTGCATCATGGCTCTTATTTCATAACCCAATACTTAGGAAAATATTGCTGAGACCAATGAAGCAAAATTTATGGAATATATTCTTGAACATATAGAAAGTTTGAATAAATTTTATATGTTTATATAGATGAATAAAATAAAGGTGCCCAAGATATCTCTTATAATATTACCACTTACACTACTGCATCCATTTTCTATTTCTACACTTCTTATTAATTCCATAACATCATCCCTTGGGTTGGGAACATCACTTGGTTTACAAAAATATCCATGCCTACATCTTCTCATGATAGTTATACTCCTCCTAAAACCTCTATAAATGCTACTTTTAAGCATACACTTATTTCCTTACAATCTAAGCTATCTCAAACTGAGAAAACTCTTTCTCATACTAACCCCTCCATGGATTCATGCTCTATGTTACATGACTCTTTAGAACTCAAAATTTCATCTTATCAATTACAAATTGGATTTGTGGCTCCTATATTTATTTTGTATGAATGAAAAGGTGATCATAAACAACATTTGTGTGTATTTCATATAACTTATCTAGATTATGTAGATAATTACAAATTGTTGACAATTTATTTTCTAAGAAGTCTTAAAGAATATGCTCTTAGATGGTTATATGATCTTTATATTCAATTAGTAAATGATTTAAATCCATTATAAAATAAGGTTTTAACACAATTTTCTATCAACATTGGTGAAAATTTATCATATGCTCAAATGACAAAGCTCAAACAAAGGTTTAATGAAACAATCGGTGAATATGTTCAAAGATACAAGACTATACTAAAAAAATGACAAATCAAGTGGTTGATTTTGAGATCTAAGACATATTAACTAAAAGTTTGTTATTGCAGACACATAAATTAACATTTATTGCTAAGATGATGTACTTGTGACCACTCCTTATACAACTTAGCTCATGCCTAGTTCCACAGTCCTTGACCACCCTTCCTTCACTTTTTATGTGAATGAGCCTTGCCTTTTAAATTAAAATTTAATTTTGATATTCTTATTCCACATCCTAAATAATATATACTCACTTTCAAATTGATCCATAATTTTAGTGTAGTTTTATTTGTTACCTGGATAAAGATGCTCCTTTTGGACTATCCCTCTCCCTAATTATGTCTAATTTCACTAGTCACATCCCTTTACCAAATAATGGCTCTTTGCTAAAATTAAATATTACATAATGGGTCATCCCACATATTTCATGAGTCCTAACTGAAGGAATTCAAAATTCTCACTATAAATCCACATTTTGAAGCCATTACCTACTAGAGTCTCATATGAATGAAAAACACTAGAACATATAACTGTACATTGAGAGGAAATCACTTATTTACCTAATAAATTGACATAGGCCTAATAGCCCTGATCTAAGTCTACATATACCTCTAAGGTCACAGGTCATCATTTAGGCATTTAATCACACTAAGATTGTACTATATTTATCATTTTTCACTTAAATTTCACACACAACATCATAGTATGGGATAACTACATGGATTTTTATCCCTCTTCAAAGTATTTGTATGTAGTTAATGTTCAACATAGGGAATGTTGAGGTCTAGAAAAACTTCAAACACTAACCCTTTTTATTTTTTATTCATTTATCATTTATGATCTATTGAGCCAGGGTTACAAGTGAAGAAAAAGATACACAATGGGTTATATAATGGATCAAAAACTCCCACATAGTCAAACATAACATACAGGTGAAGTGAACTTGTCATATTAGTTATAAAAATAAAACCCTCACAGGATGTTGGTGCACCTTAAGGATACTAGCACAAGTCACTCATGTTAAATTCTAATGGTCTTATCCTAGATCTAATAAAAACACTAATATTGATTTAAAAAAACATTACGTAGTCACATAATTGATTTTACAGTTGCATTTATAGTTATGCATTATTATTTTATAGCTAAGTTATTTAATCCTAAGCATTTTACATTTTTAACATATTTTTAAATTTAAAAAGTTATAAATCAGTTTGTGTCATTTATTTCATGTTTGTAGAATTTTGATTTTATGTAACATTTTATCTAATTAAGATTTAATATATATTAATTTCTAAATTTGATAAAACATATTGGTGAACCTATTTATTTTTAAATATTATAAACCCTAACCATAAATGTTTCTAGGGTTTTAACCATATTTTTTTCCAATTATTGTATTAAGGTTTTCATATTTGATAAATTTTTTTCTAGCAACAATATTTCAAGTATTTATTTATTATTTCATGTAATATAATAAAATATTTTCTACCACTATTAGAAGAAGTGCTAGATTAAGTGGTACTCTAGTTGAGCATACTAAGATTTATTTTGATAAGGCACATAACATGGATAAGAACAAGGATATATTATAACCTTCAAATGTTAATGATTAAGTTGAATATGTAGAAGTACATGATATTACTTCAAAGCATGAGTAGCAAGATCAATAAAACCTTAGTCCTCAAGATGAGCACCAATATGTTCTTCCAACTCTAGATTATAGATAACCACCCATTAATAAATTTTAAATTTTTAATAAATTTCAAGAAGCAATCCATGATCAATCATTTTAATGAAAGCTAATCTTACACTATATAATGGAAAGGGTGACCTCAAACAAAATTTGAGATCATTCAACATAACACGTTTGGACTATGCATCCAATGATAGGTTATTAACCAAGTTTTTTCCATGAAGTCTAAAGGAATGTGAATTACAATGGTTCTATGACTTACCACATAAATCTATCCATGTGTTCAATCCCTTAGCCAATATGTTTCTATCACATTTATAAATCAATATCAGTGAGAATATTTCATATGATTAGATTGCCCAATTCGAGCTGAAATATAATGAACCTATCATAGAATATGTCTTAATGTATAAGGCAATGATATCTAAAATTAAAAATCCAATGACATACAAGGAATTATAAGACATATTAAAGTGAGGATTACTTAAACCCCCACACGAGTCCATAATGTTTAATAAAATCTTATCGTTGATAGATTTATGTCATATAGTTAAAGAATGGGAAGTCAAATTATTAGCAACAAATTAGCTTAATCATTTAACCAATCTAGATTCTAATATAAATAATTAAAGTAAGACACTATCAAGGTGAGGACAAATGATATTAGAATGATCAAAAGTGAAAAATACTTGTATTTTGAGATTCAAATCCATGCATTGGATTATGAGCTCCTCCCTAGAGTCAACATAGTGTCCCTACTCCAATGCATGTGTTTGTACCTCTCAAAGCCTCAAATTTGAAAATATTTCAACATGTATGGAGAAACCTATTTATCTTAATTAACCTTCCATGATATTATTTTTAAAAGGTATTATATATATAAAATTTAAATACCATTCATTATCATCAAGTACCATTCAAACATGCATCTAACACTTACCAAGAAAAATCCTCTCAAGTATGCCAAAACTTACCTATTCTTCCTTATTTCCAAATAAATCATAGGAGAAATATTATTATAGGTCTGAAACATTCAAAGTAAACCAAATGAGTAGTATTTTCCAAGTTACAAGATAGATTACTACATGCACTCACATATAACATATTACACATTTTTTCATACACAATCCCACATAAGGGGGAGAACTACATCAGTCTGAGGCCCTCTTCAGAGTAAATGGATATTATGGCAATGCTCATTGACAAAGGGGTATTTGAGTTCTATTTAAATTCACTTGATCACATTAACCATCATTTTATAAGGTGTAATTAAATAATTAGAGCATCTAGAGTTTTGAGATACACACTGATATCCAGAACCTATGCACACACTCTATATGGATAATCTAAAAATTAACAATGACATCTAATAGGTGTAGGTGTAATTTACTATAAAGAGTATGTATTATGATCTAAGTAGAAGCATTAAAAATAGGAAAATAACATTAAATATAGTGTCCTTAGGGTGACACAAGTTTCCATGATGACATAAAGCTAATTTATATAATCTAATGATGAGATCTAGATCTTTAGATAATCCACTTCTGCACTTGTACTACTCATATCTACTTACATATCATCGTATAAGCTAAGTATAAGTTCTCTTTCATATTATTATTATTATAATATTAAAATTTTTAATTTAAAAATTTGGTATATGATTATATTTCATAAATCTCATGAGAATATTATCATAATTTAAAATTATTTAATTGGTCCATTTTTAGAGTAGTGTACTCATTTGATCAGGCTACTCTTTCAACCCTTATTTCTAATAAGGGACAAACATGAATATGCATACATATTATAGGTTACATATTTTAGGATTTTATATGTTATCAAATTTATTACATTAAATTAAATACTGTCATTCTATATCATATGTTGGAACTAGTTGGATACAATTATGGGACATGAACATTGTTCATGCACACACTATTACAATTTGCTATTCTTGATTATGGTATTGATATGACATTGATGATACTAAAGGTAAAATTTTGAATCTATAAGTCTATTTTCATTGGTTTATTCACCATATATGAGCCTAATATATCTACTACTTATATCTTGAGGTCTAAGATTAGTTAAATGAGTAGTACAATTGAGGTTTTGCATCACTAAACAACCTAAGCATTACACCCTCTTCATGGGTGTTAGGCCATTTATTTTAGCAATATATGGACCTTATCTTAGTACATAATCATTCCATGAAATTTATCAAGTGGTCCATGATCAAAACCAATATCTAATACTTCATAAAGAAGCACATCTCTAAAGTTTTAGAGGGAAACATGATTCAAAGACGTGTGTATTCCTTCCTTGATCTTAAAATTTCAAAAGTTTTATTTATCTAATTCATTTCAGATTTAATTTTCACATATGGTAATTTATTATTACATGTTTCATTTTATGTTTTCATGGACCAATATTCACACTTTGAGCCCTGTCCCAAAGGCAAAATATGTTTACACACTAGGGTATGTCTCTTTATCATTTTACTCTAGCATTGTTTTACTTTTAGTACTAGAAAAAAATGGGGGGGGGGGGAGGGATTTGTAGACACTAAAATTTAACATTTGATAATTTTAAATGACATCCTTAATCTTTATCTACCTCACATGAATTGCATACTTATATGTCTCTTACACACCCTTCTCTTATATCTACATGTTTTTTATGGATCTGGCCTTCCCAATTCACTACCAATCACTACATGAATTCACTAGTTTGTGCCTAAACTATTAATTATCATATTTAGAATATATATATGTATATATACACACACACACACATATATATATGTATATACATATATATATATACATATATATATGTATACATATACATATATATATATATATACATATACATACATATATATATATACATACATACACACACACATATATATACATATACATATACATATATATATGTATATATATATGTATGTGTATATATATATATATGTATATATATACATACATATATATATACATATATATATATACATGTGTATATATATATATATATATATATATACATATACACACACACACACATATATATACATATATATATATATATATATATATACATATATACATATATATATATATATATATACATATATACATATATACATATATATATATACATATATACATATATACATATATACATATATACATATATACATATATACATATATATATATCATTAGATCCATATTATTTCCTTTCATTTGAGTCCATGATAAACTCTATTTAACCCTATTTTAGATTAATATTAACCCTAGATAAGTTAGAAACTATGTGTATATTTCATATTATAGTGTATAAAAATGAAGCAGAAATATGAATGTAAAAGAATGAAACTAATTTCATAATTTCACTTAATAAATATGGAAATTAATAAAGAGGATATCATACTTAACATTACTTTTTACTATGCAGGACTGAGATTGAGTGGAGGTGGAAAGGCAGATAAGAAATTGGACTGTGAGTTACTTAGATCATGAGATATATTTTGGGGCTTGTTGAGATATTACCATTAGGTTTAATAGGTGACTATTTAATGTTGTGTTATATGTGTGATGGTTATTTTTATGTAATTATTATACTTTTATCTAGGTAAAAAAATATGCGACTACTTCTAAATGACTATTTATGTAATCTTGAAGTCTGACTATACTGCAATACCAAAAATATATATTTTTCAATTAAAATCATAGGTTCACTTTAGACACTAGGTCAAGGCCTAAAAAATTAGAATAAAGGTGATTAGAGTTGACCCCAACCACTCCTTATTTAATGGATTTGTGTTTCCTCTATATCTAATAATCTAAAAGAGGGAAGTGAAACTGCATGTAGTTCTCTTCGTTATGTGTATGTGTACAATTAGTTCTCCTTGAATGCATGTAATGTGTGATATATCTTTTAAAAATTTGTAAATGAAAACTTTGGTATGGATTTTAGGTTATTAATACTTATCCAATATTCACTCTTTGTCACTTATTTTTAAATTAAAAAGAATACAGTAGTCCTTTTGAATGCGAATGAGTGTATAGATGTTCTCTAGATAAGTTCTAGATGGTCTAAATAGGCTTAGACCTACTCTATATTTATATGGAACTATTTGGGTATTTATCATGCCATTACCATAATAGATGAATGGGTCACCCATATGAATGATTTTATTATGAAATATGAATTTTATTGGGTGAAGGACAAAACCATCAAGTTTAGATGGTACCATCTGAGTCTAATAGTTTTATTTGATTATGATAGTTTACTAGTTTGGCATAAAGTAAAAGAATTCATATAGGTGACTAATAGAAACTTATAAGGATTGGATCCATATATATATATCATTTGTATGTGAGAGAATCAATAATTAGAGTCATATATACACACAAGTCATGTAAAGTGAAGGTAGGTCAAAACTAAAATTTCCAAGGTGTCTAATACCATATTTTAGTATATACAAATTCCATCATTTTATTCTAGTATTAAAATGTAATAAAAACAATAAAGTAAAAGTATAAATGTATACATGAGTGTGTAAAACACACTTTGTATTTGGGAGAAGGCTCTAAATATGTAGATTGATCCAATAAAACCTATAATTAATATGTAGTAGTCAAGTGTACTTAAAATGAAATCTGAAATCTAAATTATGATTAAAATTTGAAACATAAGATAAAGGAAGGAGTACACATGTATGTAGATAAACTATGTTTCCCTATAAATTTTTTGGAATGATGCTTCATTGTTGAAGCATAGGATAATATTTCTACTTGTTGAACCATTTGGATAATTAGAGATGATCAAGTCCAAATTTTGTGCGAATAATGAAGGGCCATGGGTTGGAAATAAAAATTACCCAACCATCACTATTAGGGAGTAATCTCAAGGTTCTTGAATGTAACTAAACCTAAAATACACTAACTCAAGTAAATAATATAAATTTGAACTTGAACCTAAAGATGAAAGGTGAGAGGCACATATTACGCTCATTATGAGTAATGTTAATGCCATTGAGTGTCATTGAATCTCAAACAAATTACCTAAATAAATATGAATTGACCACTATATATATACTTATATATTCAAAGGTCATCATTAAAATAGTTATCAATACTCTTAAACTAAGATTTCTCCAATGGCTCATTACCATAGCCATTGATGCTTCAACATATACTCAGAATAAACCAATTGAAAATAAAATCAATTTTTATACACACAATGAGATATGTAAAGTATTAAAAAATCATATGAAGCATGTATATTACAAAGAATAACACTTTCTTATATAGGCAAGGCAAAATAATATGAAAGCTAAACTAGTCAATGTGGGACTAAACCTCACATACGATAAAACTAGGTAAACACAAATACCTAGAGCCTAATAAGCATGAGTAAAATAATATAACAACCCCCCTCAAGTTAATCTAGGAGTTAATAATAGATGATTCAGTGTGAATTCATGTGTCCCTATGGATGCCAATCCATCATGCTAGAGTACATAGATGTTGAGTCACTGTAACTCCCATGTCAAAGTAGGAAAGGTGATAAATACAAGGATCACTGAACATAAACACTTTACTCCAAAGTACTAAGTACAATGATGAACCCAAAGAATAATATCTTGAACACCCTTCAACAAGATAGTGAGAAGTGAACATAAATACTGGTGGGGCTCTTACACTCGTGTCACTAGTGGGGATACCATACCAATGTCACTATAAGAATCACTAAGAAGGCCATGTTATCAAATAAAATATCTTCATATGGGTTTTGACAAACAAAGTTCCTAAATAAGATACCCATATACAAAGGAAAAATATAGAAAACACTAAAAAGTGAAAAATACATATAACTTCATAAAGTGAATAAAAAGAGAAAAATTGTAGGAAAAACTCCCCCGTAAGAGAGAGAAAAGAAGAATAGAGAGCTAGAATCTCCCCAAAGAAGATGCTGAAAAATTCCAAACTCTAAGTACTCACAAGTTATGAAGGAAATAAATCTACATGAGTGGTCCAAATCCATTACTCGATCACAAAAACAATTGACACTGGGATTAACTAGAATAACTTTAATCAAGAAGACTATCAGTGGTGATGAAATTATAAAGGAGTATTGCATGCATAAAGAACACTCAACACTAAAGAATAAAAATGTACATCACACCCCATATCATATTGAATGAGTGGAGTGGAGAAAAAAGGTCTGCATGAGTGGTCTAAATCCACTACTCAAACACCAAATAAGTTGATATTATATACACTAGAATAGATCCATATCACATTGCAAGAGACTATCAAACTATCAAAAAAGGATAAGTGGCACTGGGATTCACCATAATAGCTACATTTAATTTGTGGGAGACTATCAAATATCATAAAGGTGTCAAAAATATAGAAAATCCTCTCAAATATGATTGCCCATGGTGTAGATATAAGAGACAAGAACTGATAAATTGAAAAGGTGCAAAAAATAGAGCACACAAATGTATGAAGGTAGACAAGACTGTATCAACAAAACCCCCATCACCCTTTATAAATCAATGTGAGTACCATATAACCCATACATAAAAAACACCAAATAGAAATAAGGAAGACACTGGGATTCACTAGAATATCTCCAAACAAGGAGACTAACAACCTATCAAATAATCTATCAAGATAGATACTCCAAAAATAAGGGAGTAAAGAAGTGTCCCCATCGAAAAAGATGAGGTGCTAAGAAAGAGGCCTCGATGAGACATGACATAAACTACAAGTGTGTCAAATTACCAATGCATGTTGTGGGATGATGTAAGAGTGTGTAAAATGATGAAAAGAGCCATAATGTATGCAAACACACCATAAAAGGATCAACAACCAAAAAACATCAATGTATAAAGCACATGCAAAAGGATGTCCAACTTAGTAAAAAATACATCTAAAATAGTGTATGTGAAGTGTAATTTAGGGCCCATAATGTAATTTAGGGCCCATAACACATGAAGCCCTATAGTAGTGATAATGTACACTCAATAATAGGACATCAAACTCAACCAAAAATACATCCATGAGTGCAAAAAATTATGATAATGCATTAAAAAATAAGTAAGAAGAAAGTTTGTGTTGTCTGTGAGGGGGTCTAACCTACTGCCAAACTAGACCTCACCCTCTGATCTTTAAAAAATGAAAGAGATAAGGTACATGTAAAATAATGAATATTCCTTCAACAAATTATAAAAACATAACAAATGAGTCACCACTAAAATGTCACCATAAATCATAACTAAAGGTATCATAACTAATGAAAAGAGACCTCGCAGAATGTAGCACTATATATTTTAGTGAAATTTACAATATAAATAACACCAATGTGTGGAAAATCAAAAATATTAACTTTCTAAAAAGATGGTCCTCAATTTTGAGCTACTGATCAAAAGTTATCAAACATTCAATTTCTCATAAATGAGGCCTATTTAATAAAATTTGCACTATTTTTTTAAAAAAAAGTACTACAATTAAGGTGGACCTAGCCTTCCAAACATTTGTTAGAACCAACACGGAATTAGGAACCTCCTCAAGCTAACAAAAGTCAAAAAATTACCCCATCATCTTGACCTTTACAAATATTTTTACATCACAATATATTGTATTTTGTAAAAAATAATCAAAAAATAAGTCCTCTCAAAATAAAGTGACATCCCATAGATTAAGACACCCCTCATTTACATGTGCAAAATTCCCACTAATAATCTAACCTCTACTAAGTACAAGTGTGGTTTTACAAAAGTACATCCCACTTTTGACCTAAAACTTTATCAATACTTTATAGCTGGCTTTCAATGAGTTCAAATACACATATAATATAATTAATGATAATTTTAAATATGAAGTTGTTAAAGTTAAAAAATAACTTGTGAAACCATGAAATTAAATGGAAGGGATGGTTTCAAAAAATCATGAAATTGGGGTAATGGCAGTTTTGAGTGCTAGCAAAAGTGAGAGTATGCACAACAAAAGATTTTGAATGCCATTCCATGAAATCAGTCCACCTCCTCATCTTTGTTATTTGACAAAAGATACTTTTGCATCACTCATATCCAATCCTCTAGCCTTGGTGAAGAAGAAGATCCCACCAAACCATTTGGAGAAGACTCATAATCAACACCCCCACCACAAGTCTTGAACATAGGAATTTTGACAAAACTCACATCAATAATTGATGGATCAAAAAATAGATTTAACATAGACTATGTTAGAAGATTTGTGTGCTTGTGTGGAGTGGGAGCAGGCCACAAGAGAGAGCCATGAATAATTATGGAGAGAGAACCTTTCGATGCTAAAAAAAATATAAATGGTTGTTAAACTCCATAATCACTATGAACATTGATTCAAAGAGAAAAAAAAGACCATAATATATATCAATATTTTAAGGAAAACCTAATGCCTTAGAGAAAGGAGTCATAATTGATGAGCTTTAAGACTATAAAATCCATAAGGAAGGCTAGTCAAAGCCAACAAGCTCTACAAATATTTGATAGTAGGAGAGAAAGCTTGGAAAATCGATGGAGGAAGGACATCACCAGGTGCAAAATATCAATCACCATCTCCAATCTCCTATTACCATCAAATGACTATTTTTCCAAACTACCACCTATGAAAAAATAACCTCGATAGAGCTATAAACTTCCTCCATGATGGTGAGCGATAGGACCCAATGACTGATCCTTATGGTGCCATTATTTACCACATGTAGATGGATTTTTACACACAAACCTGCATGATAAATATAACCCAACCACAATAGATCCTAATGAAAGCCATATAATTTTATATGAGATATAAATATCTATACCAAGATTTTTAATTCGAGCAATAGCCAAACATTGATCCAAAAAATTATATAAATGCCAAAGTAATACAAAACAAATTAGATCAATGTTAAAAGTTTATGGAAGAGATATATATGATATAAATAAGCCTTCAGTGGAGGGTTTGACCCAATCCAAGCTAAGAATATAACATTACTATAGGCAATCTCAATAATGGAGATTAAACCCTAAATAAATCAAAAGCCAATAAGCTTACAAAATGGAGATCCATAGTCACATTATAAGGACAAACAATTTAATGAAGTAGGCTAAGTAATGGCTATTGGAGGGTGGATCTAGTATCATGAAAGAGTTATCAAAATTCTTCAACCAAGATCTCTCCAATGGCTCATTACTACAACCATTTATGCTTCAACATATACTTATAAGAAACCAATTGAAAAAAAAATCAATTGTTATACACACAATGAGATATGCAAAATATTACAAAAGCATGAATATTAAAAATAATATCACTTTCTTATATAGTCAAGGAAAAATAATATGAAAGAGAAAGTATCTAATGTGGGACTAAACCCCACATAAGACAAAACTAGGTAAACACAAATACCTAGAGCCTAACAAGCTTGAGTAAAATACTTTAACACTCATTTCTAGGTACCATTAATTTGTATTTTAAAATAACAAAAATTTAAAAATATTTATGTGTATGAAAAAGTATCATTTCCCATTGAATCAAAACCAATTGATATAGAATGTTATGCATCTATTTACAAATCTAAGAACCTGTATTCCAAATGCATTTATATATGGAACTTGTAACTATTGTTATTATAAAATTGTGTGCATCTACATGTCATATGCACTCATGTGTATCTAAATCTATAATGTGTAATTTATGTCTCTATAAAGTGAGTGCATATTCATGGAATATGTTACTATAATTTGTACCAACATATAAATATTTGTCTGATATCTTAATAAAATTAATATCTAAACTAGTATTAAATCTCTGAATCTTGTATTCTATCCCAAAATCTAAATTTCATACTCATGGAGGCGTAAGTCTCTATGACAAGCCCACTAATATGCCCCCATTTTAAGTGAGGGATGTAGCCTATGGGTCACTTATCTCAATATAAAGAGTTAAATGTATCGTGTATAAATATATAATCATGTATACTGTCTTAATATGTCATCATAGTAATATTTATGTCTTTAAAGCATGTTTGTAACATATGTAATGCAATGCATATATATGTCATGTAAATATACATATATCAATTAGTCACACTATATTAACCATTTCTAATATAATATTAAAAGAATATTACACAAAAAAGATACATGATGTGAATTATGGAACTGCACATAAATTGGGAGGTGTATAATATAGATTAAGCACCCAAAAACTTATAAAGTTCAAAAAGATCAGAAAATAATTTTATGGCCATATTGCACACAATAAACACACACATAATATCACTGAATGTCATACATAATTCCAAGGTCCACATACAAGGGTCTTGAAAATGTTACAATAAATGTTGCCAAGGGACACAAAACAAGGGACATGAAGATGTAAAACATATAAGGCCAAGGGCTAGTGGGCCAATGAGATGAATATGTTGCAATAAATAAGCCAAGGGCCACAATTAATAGACATGAATATGCCCCATACATAAGTCCAAAGGCCACATATAAATTTTTTTAGCCTATTTGATAAATTTTACAACATTAATAAAGCATAAGATAAGTGAAAAGTAGTCTACACTATCCACATATGTTAGTATCATAGAATAATAGTATATATATGAACCATTGTAAAAATTATGATTAACTAGAAAGACATGTGTAAGTAATATATGTATCTCAAAATGGTAACAGTTCATGGAAATATATAACATGTGATAATGTGACCTATGTAATAAGATGCCCTTAACGTATGGACCCTAGTTAAAATAAAGTTCAACATCTATGTATCCATGTATGATATATATGCCCTACATCTCAATAATATAACATGAAATGCACGTGTATAAATAATAATACACCATCTACCAAACATGTGATAAATAATATATTTGAAAATTTAACTAGCAATCATGTTATGCTTAGTTCATAATTTTTTATTTTTGGAATATTTGAATGCTTTTTCATTTTTTGAATTATTTTATTTTTGGGTATGTTTGAATTATATTTAAAAATTTAAAAAGGTGTTAACCACTTATATCATTAAGGTCATGGGAAGAGATTGTGTATTATGATTCAAGGGTCACCTTTCATAAGTGAAAAACACCAAATGTAGGTGTATCATAATCTAATAATGAATAAGGTCTTCTAATGCAATTATAATTATCACCACTCATAAGATCATGGGTATTTTGAGTAACTATATAAATCTTATAATTCTTTGGAGTTCATTATATAGCATGAAAATGTATCGGTGTTTATATTCACTATGTAACATGTTAAACTATTTGTGATGCTAACTTGTGCATGATATAGTAAATAATGGCCTTTGTGAGTCATGCATGACTCTCTAATGTGATGGGTGTTAAAAAAATGGTCATCTGGGAGAGTCGACTAATCTCTTTTAAAATGAGTGTTTGGAAGGATTTTTAATAGGTATAATCCAAGTATTTACTTTACTTGAATATTTATTGTAAATACTTATCATCCATATGATTCATCATCTTAATTAACATGGTATTATATTGAAGAACATAGTCATTGATTAGAGTGTTGGACCCTTACTTGAGTTTGGAAATTTGCACATAAGATAATTTTTCAGCAATGTTGATGAATAAGTGTTACAAACTAATCTATTAAGGGTTGAAATCTCTAACTAATTAGGGGGAGGTCATAGAAATACTACAAAACATAATATTTGAGACTTATTGGGAATAACTTCGTTAATAATTTATCATCAGATGCACAATCTAAGTGGAAGGATCCAAGGTGTTATTCAAGATCACCTTTAAAATCATATAATAGAAGCTTAGGAGTTACCAAACCTATAGGTATGGGATAAGTTGTTATTTCATTGGGCTAAAATATTGTGAATTAAAACACATTAATCCATTGAATAACTATCTCTAGATGCACATTATTATAAATATAACACCTTAGCATATAGAGATAAGATAATCTATTTGATGGAACATGTAGTAGGCAAGGTTGATTATGTGACATGCCTATTCATCATAAAATTGTCATATGTTAGATGTCTAGGAACATGCATGGAAATATGAGTGATATTAGAGGTGTAGATGTATAAATTATACCAATAATAGATTATTCATTTTTAATTATAAACTTATTAGTGTATAAATTTTTCAGCCATGAAATCACATAGCCATTAAAATTTTTACATATTAAAGGAAAATAACATGTAATGATTACAATCATATCTTGAGTAAAAAAATAGAAACTATGTTCATCCATTATAGCAATGTGTAATTTTTAATATTAATAAAAATAATAATTTATGTTTGAAAATGAAACCCTAAGGTATAAATTTTAAACCCTATAAAGAAGTATGAAACATGGTGCCACACCTTGAGTGGACATCACATATGTAGCCAAAGGTGTAACTATAAGAACAATACCAATAGTAGTGGTTTGGAAACCTATTGTGTAAGTATTAGCTTTGAAAGGTTTATGGATAGCATGGAAGGGGCTATATTATTCTCCAGATGTACTAGATTGAGAAATATTTTTCTATTCATATATTATTACATATAATAGTCCATCAATAATTTGTATATTAATGGCATTAAATTGAGTTATTTACCTTTCAATAGTGTCATAAAATCTATCCCCATTACCCATTTGTTGGTTATTGTTATTTTTAAATTCATTATTCATAATGATCCCATCAAGAGGATGTATATTAAGTACTATGGAATCCAACATAAACTTTGGATGCAAAATGGGAACATGAATAAAATGGGTAATACATGCACTTTGACAGTTAGCAGTGACATGAATTATGTCATAATAATATGGATTAAGGAAGGCTAATTCATTTTAAATTTAAACCTTATTAATGTATAAATATTTCATCTGTGAAATAAAATAGCTATTAAAAAATTTGAATATTAAAGGGAAATAACATATAATGATTATAATCATATATAGGTAGAAATTTTAAATCCTAGAAAGAAGGATGAAACCCTAAGGTAGAAATTTAAAACCCTGGAAATAAGGATGAAACCCTAAGGTAAAAATTTAAAACCCTATAAATAAGGATGAAACCTTAAGGTAAACCTAAGGTTTGGTACTATTAAATAAATATATAGTATCATCAATATGTTTCACCATATTTTGGATTAATTTATCCCTAAATAAGATATAAATTGTGTATAATTCCAATTATAATGTATAACAATGAAGCACAAATATGAATGTAAAAGGCTAAAACTAATTTGACAATTAAACTTGATAAATATGGAAAGAATTAATAATGATAATATAATTAATGTTATTTTTTATTTTTAGGATTGAGAATGAATGTAGGTGATAGGGATAACATGAAACTAGACTGTGAGTCACTCAAATTAGGAGCTAGAGTTATGGGCTCACTATGACACTGCCATCAAGTTAAATATCCTACCATTTAATTATATGTTATAATTATGATGGTTTTTAATATGCATTCATTTTACTTATTATCAAGTAAAATGTTATGTGATTTATTTTGTTATGATTTTTTGTGCTATCTTGAATTCTAATCATGTGCATAATACCCATAAATATGTCTCCTTCATTTGAAAACCTGGGCCCACTTTTGACACTAGGTTAATACATGTAAAATATAAATAAAGGTGGATTATAATGACCATAACCACTCCTCATTTAGTGGTTGAGTATTTCCTACATATCCAATACTTCAAAGAGGGAAGTCAAACCATATGTAGTTTTCCCCATTAGGTGTATTTGTGTACTTAGTTATTTTTGAATGTATGAAACTATGATCTAGATTTTAACACTTATAAAATGAAAAATTTGGCTTGGATTTGATGTGATTTATACTTGGATAAGACCATCTCTATCTGACCAATTTATAAATTAAAAATAATAATATAGTCCCTTTGAATGTGAAATAGTGTATATATGTTTTCCAGATAAGTTCTAGATGATCTAAATAAGTTTATACCAACTTTTAATTTATATGGAACACTATAGATATTTATTAGACCACCAAAATTCTAGATGAATAAGGTAACCTATAGGAATGATTTGATTTTTAAATATCACCATTGCTAGGTAAAGGAAAAAATCATCATATTTGGACAATACCATCTGAGTCTATCTAGGAGATAATAATAATATAATGATTTGAAGATGAATGAGTATGATAGTTTAATAATTTGGTAAAAACTAGAAGAATTATTTTAGGTGACTAATAATAACTTTGAATAATCAGACCTATAGATAGCATGTGGATTTGAGAGAATGGAAAATTAAAGTCATATATGTATGCAGTAAGATGAAGTTAGTCAAAACTAACATTTATAGGTGTCTAATACCAAATTTTAGTATCTACAAAATCATATGCCTATATAATTCTAGATGTGTCCAACTTTAATAGACTTATTCTTATGCCAAACAATGGTTATTCTTCAAATTTTATTATTATTATTATTATTATTATTATTATTATTATTATTATTATTATTATTATTATTATTATTATTATTATTATTATTATTATTATTATTATTATTATTATTATGGGTCAACCCAAAAATTTTGCATTACAATGGCATGAGATATTACTCAAATTTTCCAATATAAGTACATAATAGGTCTAAGCCTATTTACCTATCTATCATTACCAACCAAGAACTAAGCAAGCCTATTCTATCACTTGTACATTTAAAGGGACAATCATGAACTTCCCAAATCAAAAATCAATCATAATTAGTAGGATTTATCCAAGTTTGAAGCACCTAAGCCAATTCAATTTTACCATTATCAAGTCTCAAAATATAGATTACATGTAACATTCATAAAAGGAGAACCATTACACACGTACACATAATAGGTAAAACTACGCATGGTTTAAATTACCTTTGTAGAGTATTAGAGAAATAGGTAACACTCATCCATTCATTGGGGGGTGGTTTAGGTTATCTTAACTCACATTTCCTCTCCCTTTTTATGCCAAAACCTAATGTTAAAAGTGGAGATATGGTTTTGAATTGAAGTTGATAGGATTTTATATTTTTGTGCATAGAGAGAATATGATATCACACATGAAGTTAGTTTTTAAGTAAGCACAAATTATTGTTCCAAAATAAGTGAAGCATAATTAATAAGGATGAATATAGAAATAATAGACATATTTGTATTGATTCAATCATCCAAATATTGATGGACTCATTTAAGAAAATCCAAATAGTCCTACTCTTGATCCATTTACAACCCTTTCTATAAACTACACATAGTCTTAATCCTAAAAAAATATGAAACAAGATAAATATCTAAATCCTCTTAGTTTTTCCTAGAAATAATAATTTATAATTATTCAATCATATTTATTTGTAGTATACAAATTTATGTATTATTGTCATATATCAAAAAATTTGAATAGTGCAAAAGTTATATTTTATTAGATCACAATAATTCAAAAAAGGTAAAAAAACAAACAAAATTTATGTGAATGATGTATTATGACCATTCATTGATCTATTTATGGTTGTTTACTTACATGTCATCCTTATTTTTAGTAAATCATGGCACAAGAACTTGCAGTGGGTTCACCAAGTTATTGACACCCTAAAAAATCATATGTTATATGCCAAAATGGATAAATATTTTTTTTTTTACAAAGTGTATAATACATAGGATACATCACAAATAAGGATGGTGTACATGTTGACCTATATAAGATATGAATCATACACTAATTGCTAAACCTAACAACACTTATAAAGTTCAAAAGATTTTTGGCATTATACAATTTTTACTAATGGGTTTTTATTGGATTCTCTCATATTGAATGACCCCTGAACCAAGAACCAAAGGGAAAAAAGTCCAGGTTTGTTTAGAATATATTAAAAAACAAGATTTTGAGGAGTTAAAATGAAAACTTTGGTAAACACCAATCTTTGTCTTAGCAAGTATGTTGTTGGAACACAACTATCTATTTAAAGGGGTGAATTAGTAGATTAAATAAATTAGTCATTTAATACTTTTAATGTAGATTAAAACATTAATGTAGAGATTACACACACAAAAATGGACACAACACCATATGTATACATGGAAAAACCAATATGGGAAAAACCATGATGAGAATAGCTTCTAGAATATAATATTCTAGTCCATCCTTATAATCAAAACCTCATTAGTTACAACATTTAAGGGTATCAACCCTAAAGAAACACCAATCCCCTGATTTAAGAGAACGTACTTTAAGGAATCATAAACTCCCTAACTGAGCACCAACTCAAATAATCTAATGGAACCTACCAATCATATCTATATTATGGAGATACAAATCCAAATTACAATAGTGATTCATAAGTGAATCCAACTCCAATTATCTATTATAGGTTTGGTCTATAACTACTCATGCTCAACACATCTCTCTTCTCTTCTCTTCTCTTCCTATCTACCCCTCTATCTCTGTATCTCTATATTTCTCTATTTGACACACTTCATAAATTTCTTCCTCTTTACCTCTCTCTCTCTTAGTTCAAATTTGTTCAATAACAACAAAAACATTTACTATATCCTATATGACATATATATAAGCATTGTATCTAGGTCTCGTATCTTCTCTATGTTCATAGTTTGTCTATAACACATCATGCTCCATCCTTGGAAATTGATAGGTTTCTTGCTTCTTCAATTCATGCTCTACCACCATGATTCTTTGTCTTATTACTATATTTAATATATATTAGGCTCTAGTTTTGATGCACATGCCATATTACATAATTTAGATCAATCATAATGATCTATATCATTATCTATGTTGTATAATGAATTCTTCTTGCATGGTCCTCTACTTAACCATTGCGATGAATAAATATTTAAATATTGACCATTGATCTTAAGTTTTATGCCATGATTTGATGATTCTCATTCAATTTTCTCAACTTTAAAATGCATTTTGTAGATCAAGTTCTAATAGGATCATGCACTCTATTGGATCCTTATACACTCCAGACTTTAATGTTTCAACTTTAAAATGCATCTATTAGATATTTTGATCCAAGCTCCTGCATGTTGTTAGATCTTCAAAGTAGCACAAAATTTATCTCTACTTGTCAATAAACATTGAGATTTTAATCTCATATCGCTAGTTATTAAGTCTTTAGAACATATATACTCTATTGATCTCATCAAATTAGATTGGTATTTAACTCAACTCTATGTCATTAAACATCAAACACTTCATCTCATTGATTCTAATTACTCCATAATATCTTCATTGCATGATCACCTGCTTACCATTGATCTTTAAAATAAGCTCAATCCTTATCTCTGATAATCTCCCATGAGTGTGACACTTAGCATCCTTGCATGCCTTCTACACATTTTTTGTCAGTTCCTATTATTATGACACTTGGCATTCCCACTTTAATCCTTGACTATTTGACTTTAAACCACTCCTTATATTTACTATGCAAGCTCTATGATTGTGACACTTGTCACTAGCGTGTTTACTCAAAGGTGCCTTTGAAAAATTGAATTTTATATACTTCATTGGATCTTCAATATATGATTAAGTGCTAACTATTGATCAAGTTGGGATAAATATTAAATCTAATACTTAGGAAATATTAAGGTCTTTGATCACTACTCAATCCAATAATTGCAAGGTTGAAGGGGCCGGCTGTATAATTATGACAAGGACTTAAGATATAACTTAAGTAACTGGTTATTGCTTATATCTAGTCAACCTAAAAATAAAACATGCCCATATATTCCATGACTTAAAACCTTAGGGTTTAACTAAGAAACCTTGTAATTTTTGAGAGATAAAATAAATTATTTTTGAGCTCATTTCTATTCATCTAAACCTAAGGACCATATATCTAGGATGTACTAAAAAAACCCATAACATATCTTCAATCCTTCATAAATGGTCTCTATAAAAGCAAGACAACTTTTCACTATGCAAATGTAAAACATGCTATCCTCTTTAATCTCATGCCAACAATCTCCCTTTTTACATTAATAATAATCATATTGCCAACAATATTCCCCTTTGGCATTGATGGCAAACTAAATGCTCTAATCTTATAATACTCTAATCCTTCTTTATCATTACTAACATTGGCTTCTGATGAACTTGAGATAAAACTATTCATACCAAACTTTCTCCCCTTAGGTAATGGAACATTTTCCTAAACTCAACTTGGACACATACTCTATTCTTTCAGACTTTTATAGATAGCATTTGCACTTTTTCTCCCCCTTTGACATCAATGGCAAAGGGACTCCAAATTTCTCATTATTTGTCCAATATTTTTTTCTCCCCCTTTATTAGATAAAGGAGTTTGTCCAAGAATATTCAACCATCAACTCATTAGAAATTGAAAAAATATGCATACCTAAGTTTTCATTTCTCTTTTATTCTAGGGATTAACAAGATTTCTATAATACTCCCCTTGGACTTATGCCCTATCATTAGGATCTAGTGATGTGATGTAGGAGCCACCACTCCCAATTTCTATCTTATATACTCAAATTGTTCCTTAGGAAGAGGTTTAGTGAATATGTATGTAACTTGATCCTAAGTTGGCACATACTCCATTGTAATATCTTGATCTACAAATTTTATCTTAAGAAGTGATACTTGATTGATATGTGATTAATTTTGGAATGCATTAATGGATTATTTGATATGCTAATAGCACTTTAATTATCAAAAATAATATAGATAGGTGATTTTTATTCTAACTTGATGTATTTGAGTGTTTAATTCATCTATAAGACTTGAGTAAAACATGCCACTGCTGCCACACACTTTGCTTCTAATGTAGAAAGAATAACTGACTCTTTCTTTTTTCTCAACCATGAAATAAGTCTGTGTCTAAGGAAAAATTCACCACTACTAGTGCTTATTCTATCATCCACACTTCTTAACCAATCAACATCTGTACATGTTGATAAAGTGAAATCTTCACTTTTAGGATACCATAGGCCATAGTCAATTATGCTCTTGATATATCTAAAGATTATTTTCACTACATTGATATGTGATTCTTTAAGAACAACTTGAAATCTTGAAACCATGCATACTACTTGCATGATATCAGGTCTTGATGTAGTTAGGTATAATAATCTACCTACCATTTATATGTACATAGTTTGATTTACATCAAGGGACTCATCTTCTTTTCTCAACTTGCATCCAATTATCATGGGAGTACTTACTGGTTTGCTATCTTCCATCCTAAACTTATTGAGCATTTTCATAGCATACTTAGTTTGAGATATAAATAACCCTTCATTGTTTTGTGATATTTATAGACCTAGGAAGAAAGAAAGTTCTCCAAGTATAGACATCTCAAACTCATTTTGCATTTGAGTAGCAAATTCTTTGCACATTCTATTATTGTTGCCACCAAAAATGATATCATCTACATATACAACAAAAATTAAAATATTCTCACCTTATTATTTGAAGTAAAAATTACTATCTACACATCCTTTATTAAATCCTTGTTGTTATAGGTATTGGTCTAATATTGAATACCATGCTCTAGGTGCCTATTTTAGACCATACAGAGCTTTCTTTAGTCTACAAACATAATCTTTTTCTTCTGACAACTAAAAAAATTTAGGTTTTTCTATGTATAATTCATCTTATAAGTTACCATTAAAGAAAGTAGACTTAACAACCATTTAATATACGTTGAACTTATTATAAATAGAAAATGCGAGAAAAATTATTATGGCTTCCAATCTAGCAACTGGAGCAAATGTTTTCTCAAAATCTATGCCCTCAACTTGTGCATATAATTTTCACACTAATCTTACCTTTTCCTTATAATAGTTCCATCCTCATTGATCTTGTTTCTAAAGACCCATTTTATATCTTTACATTCTTATTTAAAGGTCTTAGAACTAATTCCCAAGTTTTGTTCTTTTTCAATTTGGCTCAGTTCTTTTTCCATGGATTTTAGCTAATTCTCATCCTTGCTAGCTTCAACATAGCTCCTAGGCTAAATTTTAGACATTAGATAAAAACTTACCTGCTCCTTCTTAAACTCCTTCATTTTTATTTCCAATGATTTGCTCTATAGGATGATATTTTTGAAGAAATATTGTAGGTGCCTTTTCATGTACTTCCTCATGCTCTTCATTATCTACTTCTTATTCAAAATTTGATTTTTATCTATCTATTTCTCTATCAAGTTTAACATGTTTCAATACTTCTTAAACCTTGACATTTATTCTATCTATAATATTGTGTATCCTTTTGTTGTAACATATGTAGGCTTTACTTTGGGTGGAATAACCAAGAAATATTCCTTCATCAAATCTTGAATCAAAGCTTCCTGATTTGTCTTATTTTCTCTTGATGTAGCATTTGCTTCTAAATAATTTGAAATACTTCATAGAGGTAGGTTTTCCATACCATAGTTCATAGGGGGTTTTATCATGATTTACTCTCAGTTGAAATATATCTAAGATATATACTATTGTTTGTAATGATTTTGTTTAGTATCCATAAGGTAACTTGGTCTCTTTTAGCATTTTTCTGTCCATCTCCTTGACTACCCTATTATTTCTTTCAACAACTCCATTTTACTATGGAGTCCTTACTACACAGTAATGTATTTTGATCCTATGCTTCTCATAGTAATCTATGAACTCATTTGAGGTGAATTCTCCACCTCTATTAGGTCTTAATCATTTGATTTCTCATCCAATGTCATTCTCTACCATGGCCCTAAAGATCTTGAATATTTCAAATGTATGAGACTTATACTTCAAAAAGGTTACCTATGTCATTATTGAGTAATAATATAAAAATAACATGAAGTATATTTCTCATTTAGATCTTGTTGTCTCAGTAGGACCACAAAGATCAATATGAACTAATTATAAATGATTTTTAGTTGTATACTCCATTGTTTGAAATCTGAGCCTTGTCTACTTGCCTTGTTGACATTCTTTTCAAGTAGTCTCTACAAGTTTGGTTATCTTAGGAATGTGTCTAACACATTTATTTGAGCTCACTTTGAATAGGTTATCAAATTTAGCATGATCCATTCTTCTATGCCATAACCAATTCTCATAAATATATCCTATTAGGTATCTATTACCTTGCACTTGACTAAGATTATAAATGTTGCTTTTAGTTATTTTCCCTTTTGTAACTAATATTATAGATCTCCTTATATTACAACTTTGTACATTAAATGTGACCTTATATCTATTATCACACATTTGGATGACACTTAATAGATTATGCTTCAATCCATCAACATAAAGGACATCATGTGTAGGTAGTTTTCTATCTATGTTCAAGGTTCCTTTACCTCAATTCTTTACTAAAGTGTTGTATCCTAAGCTGATAGATCCTTCTTTACATTTGATTAGTCTAATGAACTTTGTCTTGTCACAAGTCATATGTTTTGAGCAACCACTATCTATTACCCATAAAATATGCTCCTTGGCATAGAGTGTAGTTTGAGAAATCATAGATTGATCTTTAAATTTACACACATCTTTGGGTTTTTTATTTGTCTTATTTTTTAATTTTTTAGAGACTTTTGAACTTTCTTTCACATTGGGAGGAATGCCTTTCTTTTCACTTTATTTTTTTGATCTTACAAGGTTTGTTCTACATTGTCTAGTTATGTGACCAAAATTATTATAGTTATAACATATTATATTTGTATCTAGAATGGGTACAAATAAATTCACTGGACTTATGACCAAATTGATTATAGGTATAACAATAACCATAGAAAAATGAGGAATACCTAGTCACAACATTTATTTATGATGGATGAGGAAATCTTCTATACTATGGCTTCTTCAAATCTTTCACCCTTATGAAACCATCTACATCAGCTATCTTTATCTACTTCTTTTCTTCAATCCTCTTTTATCCTTCATATTTATTCATATAATTAGTGCGTATGTTTGTATTTATATCTTTGGAGGCATTATTTTAAGCTATTTCATTCTTTGATCCTAATTATCCATATGTTTTGAAGTTGTCATATAAGTTTGTAGATATACTAGTTATGGGACTTTTCCCTTTTTCAAAACTAAGACCAAATTTCTATTTTGATGGATTTTGAGATTTGATCAACTCATGAAGAATTATTGAACCTCTTTTCAACTTAAAACCTTTATCTATTTTTTCTTTAACTTTTTCAAGTTCTTTTCTCAAAGCCACTATCTCTGTTTCTAACTTCATGTATTCATCAAATTTAGATTGTCGTTCAAGTTTGACTACATCTTATATTATTTTGGACTCTTCAAATTATGTCTTTAGGCTAACCACATATGATCATATTTTTCAATAATTTTGGACACTTTTTCAATATCCTTTTATCCAAGATTCTTTTATTTTGAGTTCTCTTTTCTCAGCATGTCAATTTCACCTAGAGCACAAATGAGTTCACACTTTAGATACACTTCTTCATCTTTTTTATCTGAGTCTTCAACTTATTATTGATCTATAAAATATGATCCTAATGTCATGAATAGGACATCCTTTTCTTCAACCACAAAGGCATAGTCATGGTCATCATCATAACTATCACAATCATCCAATGAATCATTGCCTTCTTTTCTTAATAGGTCTTTTTTTTTTTTTAAGAAGTTATTTTTATTGAAATAGTGAGGTTTTACATTTTTACTATCCTCTTATTACTTAGAGTTATCCTTTTTATTATAAGGGAATTTAAAAACAAAATGTCCTACCTTACCATAGTTAAAGCATTTAAAGGATAACTTACCTTTGTAATTTTTAGACCCTCTTCTTAATCTTCTAAAAAATTTAGATTCTTATTCATTGGTCTCCTTAGATCTAGATATAAGTGCTTTTGCTTTTACTTGTTTGGCTACTTTGAATGTAACTTCTCTCTTGAAAGGGTTTGTTTCTACCATTCTCATATCATAGGTAGTGAAGGTTCCATGTAACTCATCAATAGTCAGTTTATCTAGATCTATTGCTTCCTATACTATATAGATTTTAGAGTCATACTTAGATGGTAGATATCTTAAGACCTTTTTGACAATGACTAATTATTTCATCTCTTCTCTAAGGCCTTTGATTGCATTGACTATTTCATCTACTCTAAGGAGGCAGTCTGTAATTTTCTATTCTTAATTCATTTTAAGGCTTTAAAACTTGCCTTTGTATGTTTTTAGCTTGGTTTGGTTTACATTATCATCAAATTTAGAGATGATCTTCAATTTGTTCTAGATATCTTATGCATTTTGACAATGCATCACTTTGACAAACTCTACATTAGACAATCCAAAAAGGATAACATTCTTTGCCTTAAAATTTCTATTATATGCCTTTTTTTAAGCCTAATCATTAGGATTTGTAATAGGAAATATATATCCATTTATAATAGACATCCATACATCAAACCCTAATGAATATAAATATGCTTCCATTCTAATTTTCCAAAATGCATAGTTTGATCCATCAAAGAGATGTGCTTTATTTGAGTAAGAACCTTATTGATTATCCATTTATTTTCACCATCCAAGATCTAATTGAGCTAATTAAGCTTATTCTAAAGAACTAGGGCTCTAATACCAATTATTGGAACTCAAATATCTAATGATAAGGGGGTGAGTTAGTATATTGAATAAATTAATCTTTTAATACTTTTAATGCATAATAAAATATATATGTAGAGATAACAAACATAAAAATAGACACAATACCATATATATACATGGAAAAACCAATATGGGAAAGACCATCGTGAGAATACTAGAATATACTATTCTAATCTAGCCTCACTAGTTACAACATTTAAGGGCACCAACCCTAAGGAGACACTAATCCCCTAATTTAAGATAACCTACTCTAAGGAAGTACCAACTCCCTAACTGAGCATGAACTCAGCTCTTTTGATGTAACCTATCAATCATATCTATATTATAGAGCTACAACTCTAGATCATAATATTGATTCATAAATTAATCCAATTCCAATTCTCTATTATAGGTTTAGTCTGTAACTACTCATTCTCTACACATCTCTCTCTTTTCTTTTCTTCCTCTCTACCCCTCTACATCTATGTCTCTATATTTCTCTATTCAACACACTTATCAATATCTTCCTCTTTGCCTCTCTATTTTAATTCATCTCTATTTAGTAGGAATAACAACATTTACTATATCCTAGATCACACACACACACACACACACACACACACACACACACACACACACACACACACACACACACACACACACACACACACAGACACACACACACACACACACACACACACACACACACACACACAAGCATCGTATTTAGGTCTCATATCTTCTCTATGTTCACTCTTGGTCTGTAACACATCATGTTCCATCCTTTGACTTAGTTCAATCAACAATTTTCCTACTTCTTAAATTCATGCTCCACAACCACAATTCTCTATTTTATTACTATATTTATCATTTATTGGGAATTGGTTTTAATGCACATGCCATATTAAATAATTTAAATTGATCACAATGATATATTTCATTATCTATGTCATATAATTCATCTTTCCTACATGTTATTTCACTTAACCATTATGATGAATAAATATTTAAATATTGACCACTGATATTAAGTTTTGTGCCATGATCTAATGATCACCATTTAATTTTCTCAAATTTGAAATGCATCCATCAGATCAAGTTATGATAAGCTCATGCATCTATTATATCCTTGTACACTTTTGGGATTTAATGTTTCAAATTTAAAAGTCATCTATTGGATCTTTTGATCTAAGTTCTTACAATCCATTAGATATTCAAAGTAGCACAAAATTTATCTTTGCTTGTCATTAAACATTGAGCTCTTAATCTCATCTCGTTATTTCTTGAGTCTTTAGAACATATATGCTCCATTGATCTCATCAAAGTAGATTGATCTTTAACTCGCCTCTATGTCATTAAACATCAATCACTTGATCTCATTGAGTCCACTCACTTTATTATATCTTCATTTCATGATTACCCACTCACCATTGATCCTTGGAAGAAGCTCAATCTTTATCTTTGACAAGCTCCCATGAGTGTGACACTTGGCATCCTCATGTACCTTCTACACATTTTCTATCATTTGTTTCGATTGTGACACTTTGCATTCTAATGTTAATCCTTGACTTTTTGAATTTAAACTTTTCCATAGATTTATTACACAAGCTCCATGATTGTGACACTTTTCAATAGCACATTCAATCATAAGTGCCTTTGACAAATTGACTTTACTATGCTTCATTATATCTTCAATGTATGATTAAGCACTGACCATTGATCAAGCTAGGATGAATATTAAATCTAAGACTTAGAAAATATTAAGGTCTTTGATCACTACTCAAGCTGGTAATTACTAGGTCGAAGGGGTTGGTTACACAATAATGATAAGGACTTAAGATATAACTTAAGTAACTGGTTCTTGCCTATATCTATTCAACATAAAAATAGAATATGCCTATAAACACCATGGCTTTAAACCTTAGGGTTTAAATGATAAACCCTGTAATGTTTGAGAGCTAAAATAATTTATTCCTGGGCACATTTCTCTTCATTTGAACTTGTGGACCATATATCTAGGATGCACTTGAAAAACCCATAAAAAATCTTCATTCAATTACTCTTCAATCTTCCATAAATGGTATCTATAAAATCATGACAACTTTACACTGTGTAACTATAAAACATGCTCTTCTCTTCAATCTCATGCCAACAATATCCCTTTTAACATCAATGAAAATCATATTACCAACATATGTAACACCAATTTTATATTGAATCATGTGTGGGTCCACTTCATCTTACCATAAACCATTATGTTAGACAAGGACAATATGTTTCATATAAATTTCTAGTCTACATTATAGTCTATGATGAACATATAGCTGACTAAGACCAACTATTTTCATCCACCTACAAGTGGGATAATATATGTGACTAAATATATGATGGTGATTTTAATTTTCATTTATAACTCATAACATCCACATACATGGGATTATATTTTACCATTCATCCATCATAGTTATAATCAAACCCTCCATATCTGCATGAAACATGTAACATTTTATGTTTGTCTTGGGTTTCATCCACTAACCCCCATTGATGTGGCATTGCCTATTATATTGAAAGAATGATTTAAATTTGCATAGAAAAAGTCTAAAAAGGTCACCATATTTATTGAATGAATCCAAAAAATATAAAAGTAGATGCATGAAATATTTACAAAAACTAGCCAAAAGTACAACCAATTCCATGATTAGCATTGAGTTCCTTGTCATTTATAAGTTGATAAGGTAGGGATACATTTTCAAAATGAATATTTGAAATAAATAAATACGAAACTAATGATTCTCTAATATGGGCCCTAAAAAACCATCCAGAAAGTAAGAAATAATATATTTGAGCTAAACATGCCACCTTAGCCTAGGTTATATTTAATATTCAACATGGACATGTTCTGACCATATTTTCCACCTCTCTTGGACACTTCAAATATTTTTGAATATTTATTGGTCATAGAGTTAAACACTAATTTTTAAACACAATTCACTATGAATCTGATCAGAGACATAGAGGTAAAAGATACCAAACATTATCAAATTCCCCTACATGGAGTGAGCAAGTTGAGGTAAGTTGCTCACAAAGGAAAGTCATTAACCATAATAGTAGGATTCAAAAAATATTTCCACATTTGGTTAAATATATTGAAGCAATAGGTAATTTTAATTCTCAATGGGGGATGAATAATCTAGAAAATGACAAAATATGACTAGATAAGAGTAATAATTTATTTTTGGTAAGTTATGATTTTTTGAAAAAAATGAACAGAACATAAATGACATTTTTTAGGCATTCAAAGAATATATTTTAACTCAAAAATAATTTACACACTAATTTATCTATGATAACTTCTTCTTATAAATAATAAATTTATAGAAAGGTATTATAATATAAATCAAAGATTACCTAGAAATTTTGACCCCAAAAAGGGGGCCTAATCTGAGTAGCTATTATTAGCAATTATTTTTCTTAAAGATACATTATTATTAAGATTTTTATTATTCACACGCCTATGGATGTTGAAAGGAAATTATTATATTTCATCTTTAAATAAAATTCATATTTTATTGCCTATGCATGTTAATGGGATGTTATTATATGTTTCACATTTAAAATAATTTATTATTGTTAGTTTTCTTTAGATATAATATAAGGGCTTAACCTATTATAATTTAGAGTGGATGGTGGATATCCATTCCACAAAGATCACTTTATTTTTGAAAACCTTATTGTCTTGTAAAAAATAATTTTTATTACACTTCTGAATCTTTGTAAATTGAGTATAGGGTTGTTTGGCTTTATTAGAACACATTAGTTCCTAATAGTTGGTGTGTTTTCCCTAGATTTGATCCTCAATATAGATTAGTGGTATAAAAAAATCTAGATCCTCAATATAGATTAGTTGGTGTGTCGTCCCATTAAATGATTCTAGGCTATCAAATTTTATCTTAAAGACAAGAGATACATCTAATTATGTTCCTAATTATTTTAGTAAAATTTCCACCCTAGATTGGGTTACATATAGTGTTCAATGTGGAACTACTCTTGTTATATTTTCACACATTATTAAATAATTCCACATACAATTAAATACATATGTGTGATGGGCCCATTGCTTAATCATATCACACTTAGTATAAAATCTAACATAATTTAACTTAATGATAGGTGCACATCAATATTATACCAACACCACCTCTAAGTAAAACTTAGGGAGGCTATACAAAAAAGGAGATTTGAAATCCTATGAAATGGGTCATGTAATTATTCCTAGTGAGGTACCCATGTATAATAAAAGCATAACAAAAAATGAGACACATTGCAAATGTCTCTAAAAACCATTAAAACAACAAAAGTGATTGAATATGCCAAGATATGCCACAATGATGATTTAATTTATCACTGAATAAGTCAGTAAAACACAAAAATAATATAATAATATGTTGAAATATGATAGGTTGATCCATCACTAAATAAAGTGTACCAAATGGGTTGAAACCATCACTAAAGAAGCATTGGGTGGGATAATCCACCACTGAAGCAAGATACACTGGATGTTTCTCTTGTGGTGTTGTAAGAAATTTTGTATTAGGTGACAAGTAATGCTTGAAGAAAAAAGAGAGGACATAAACATGTCCAAAGTGACACAAATAAATTAAACTCAACTAAAATTTTCCAACAATGATATAATGGGGATGCTTAGCTAGTGTTACTAAAACATTGTCACCAAGTGCTTCAGAAAAGGTGGGTTCTACAAGAAATCAATGTGAGTTGATCCACATGATTATGAAAAATATGAGAGTGAACACCTAAAAATGCCATCATAAAGGAACTATTATAAGAGATGCTAAGATGTGTAGCCATAATAAAAACCAATAGAGATACACATAAAAATGAAACAAATAAGTTTAACCACACACCTTGCACTATATACTAAATGATTGGACAAATGAAAAAATATATATAAGTGGTTTGAATCCACTAGTCAAACACTAAATAACTAATAAATGTTGGGGATGATAAAAAATGATCACCATAAGGACGTACATGTATTATCAAGGTGTCAAAAATACATAGTAAAATATCTCATAAAATATATCTAAAATTAGGAAAATAGATAATAGGGATGCGACATATTTCTCCACATAAAGATATTATCAATTTATCATAAAAATCATCACAAAGGTGAGATTTTATAAAAAATAGAAGCACTATTAGGCAATATGAATGGTGTGAAAATGATGAAGGTGAATGGTGGAGGAACCAATAATAGATTATATGTAAGGAGAATTGATGATGCCAACATAGTTGATTCAAAATCCATCCCAAATGAACAAAGATGATAGAGGAATATGCATGCATGTGAGTTAGTTCCATGTGCATAAATGGTGTATGCAAAGAAACATATAAATTAGATTTGAGACTATATGCCTATGTGAATGTAAAAATATGTTAATATTCTCATGCTTGACATAATGAATCTGAAATATCTCATACTTGAGTGAAGATGTATAATATTTCATGTGTCATTTTATTTCCTCACAAAGCTTGGAGTGAAAAAAATATAGGTTTAATGCTTCCATGAAGTGATCCTAATGAAGATGAAGTAGTTATGAATATGATAGCTTGTTTTAGAGACATAAATTTTGTCACAATTTCTTGATAAATTATCATTATTGACACACTCAAAACCACATGACTTATGCATAATTACATGACTCCCATTTGCCATTCCTCTATGTATTTTTATCTATATGAGGGTTTGACCATTTGTTTATATTTTTCATTACACATAATTCTTAATATCAAATTATAAAGCTAACTAAAAACATTTAGAATATCTATAATAGAGGGAATATGTCTATGATCTATAAGGTAGTATTAGTGTAGGTTTTTATTTTTCCTTATTAATTAATTAGGGAAATTGTATTTCTTGTGCATACATGGAGTTTTCCTACATTTGTGGGATAGGCTAGCTTATGTGGAGGTGTGTGTCATAGATGTGTCATATGTGTCATAAGAATGTCATAAGTAACTCCCTTGATGGGAGTTACTTCTCTATTCTTAGCACCTTGTCACCACCTTTCATGGAGGAGTTATTGACTATTTTTGGTGTGCCTTGTCCACCTTTTGTGGAGGAGTTACTTTCATACTCTCCTATTTGTAGTCCTCATTTTGGCCATTCCATGCTAATTCAGATTTGGTTTCTCCATTTTGTCTTGTGCAATTTATCTTCTTGTTATTGCCAAATTGCTTTAGTATCTATGTGGTGTGCACTTGTTCATCTTGTGTGATCACGTCTTCATTGCACTCGCGTTATCCGGATTCTGGCAACAACTCCGATATGGTATCAGAGTTTTCTCAGTAATCTTGTGTGTGATTATGCTTTTAGCTTATTTTTTGAAATCAAGAGGAGTGGAGTTCATTTTTAATTTTCATATTTGATCAAAAATAAAAAATAAAATATATCAATTCTGGGTAGTTTCTTTGGAAATCCTTGGTCTTTGGGTGTCTTGCCTATCTTCACTTCAAGGACTGGTTCAGCAGTTAGTCTGGGCATCATTGTTGTGTGCAAGAAGCAGAGGGAGGAGCAGCTCTAAGCAACTTCAGTTCCAGTAGCAGAATTCCTTCCTCCCAGCCACGCCATCAGCTGTACGGCGTCCAAAATAGGGCTATTTTTTTGTGAATATGGCACTTTTTTCTTGTATTCTTCTACCCACACTTGATGTGCATTGAATTCTGCTGATTTTAGCTTATTTTTTTGCCTAACAAGGTGCCAAACAGGCCGTATGGCATCCAGCACAGGGCTGCAATTATTTTTTTGTCTTTTCTAAGTCAAAATTCTGCACTGTTCATTTTGGGACGCCCCTTCCTACTTGGCATCCTATTTGGCACCCTAGGACACTTGTCATTCCTTCAATTCTGTCTATACTTCAATTATCTTAGTTAAAATTGACTTGATAAAACAAAAATCAGTCAATTTGATTGAATATTAAGGATTTTAGAGAGTTTTGTATTTTGGAAAATTTTTAATTAAAACTTGTATCTTCGATCTACGAAGACGAAAGGTGAGGCCCGGGTTGGTAGGAGGCTGATTCCCCCTCACAAAAACTTCATTTGGATTCTTTATTCCGTACCGAATCCAATGAGTGGTTGGAAGACCACTTTCTCTCCCCACAACAGGCATTTTTTAATGTTTTAGTGCTTTTTTTGCAAAAACAGTAGTTTACGAAAAAATTGTAACTTTAAAATCTTGCAAACGGTAGCTCGATTTTGGGGGCGATTGTTTTCAAAAGTTCTTTTAATTCAATTCTCCACAGTGTAGACTTATTATTTTTCAAAAATGCACTAGTTTATAAAGTGCCAAAAATTTGGGTCTCTCAAGACGCATTTTCCGCTGAGTCTGACATCCTGTTTGCTTTTGTCTTGCACTGATTGCTTTAAGACGCAATTTTGACTGAGTCCAACATCTTTTGAGCATGCACTTGCATATTTGGGGGGTTTCAATATTTTGGGGGGGGGGGTGTGATTGATTTCCACAACTTGCAACTTCACTTTCATTCTCCTTTCTGCATACAATCATAACTTGCAATTAAACACAACTTCACCTAAATTCAGCTAAAAAATGGATTCTTTTCAACTTAAACCCCTAACACCCTTCAACTATCATGAATGGAAAGTTAAAATGTCTATCATTTTTAGAAGCAAAGGGTTGTATAGGATCACAATGGGTACAAAAGTAGAACCCAACACAGATGCTGAAAATGTTAAGTGGTACAATCGTAGTGATGAAGCATTTGGGTTACTGAGCTTGTCTATGTATTCAAAATTTCTCTTCCACTTGGAATCCCCCCAAACTCCTAATGACATATGAGACACCTTAGAAAAGTTGTTTGTAAAGCTTGATGAGATGAGAGGTCATGAGCTCGAAAACGAACTCATAAGTTTAATTCCTAGTAACTTTGACACCCTACATGACTTCTTCACTATGTTTAAGGCCCTTAGATTGAAATTAAAAGAATGCGAGATAGAGAAAAAAGATGATCAACTCATTCTTTCTATTCTCATAAAGCTAGGTCCAAGCTATTCAGTCTTTGTCTCCACTTTCCATGCCACTAAAAGTGCCCTTGGCACTGCATGGAAAATGACTTCTTTGGATTCATTCATTGCCGACTTAACTAGAGAGAAAGATAAGCTAATTCAAATGGGCACAATGAAGTCTACTCAACCCCAAGCTTTGATAGCTGGAAATGGTAAGGACAAGACTTCAACAAAGGAGAAGAAGAAAAAGAACAAGGATCAAGAGAAAAAGAAAGAAAACACCAATCCTGCCAAAAACAACACTGAGTCTTCATCCTCCAATGCTAAACCTAAGAAGGAGAAGGTTAAGTGTGGCTATTGTAAAAAGAATGGGCATGATGAACACAAGTGCATGAAGAAACAAATAGACCACCTAACTCATCTTCTAGAGAAGAACAACATAGGTGTTCCTGAGTCCATCAAGCAGAATTCACCAACCCAAGATTCTACTAAGGTAAAGGGCAAGGGTAAGGAGAAAGAAAAGGGCAAGGCCCTTGTAGCTACATCAGATTCCACATCTTCATGGGTCATTGACTCAGGTGCTTCTCACCACATGGGCTCTTCACTAGTTGAGTTTTCATCTTTAGAGCCTTGTAGCATGACTTCAATTAGTTTGGGTGATGACACATCAGTTTTCATTGCAGGGAGAGGGTCAGTTGAAATGGAAGGAGGAACATTCAATAATGTTCTAAGTGTTCCTTCTCTTTCAACCAATCTCCTATCAGTGTATCAAATCACTTACATTGATTGGGGCATGAGAGTTGAATTTTCACTAGATTCAGTGTCTATCAGGGAGTTGCATAGTGATACTACAGTGGCAGTGGGAAGGGCAGATCACCAAGCCAGGCTATACACTTTTTCACATTTTGCATCAGATTCTTCTCCTATAGCATTGCTGACTCATTCAGATGGAGTTAGCAAATTATGGCATGAGCAGTTTGGCCACCTTAACTACCGCTATCTTGAACAACTTTGCAAAAATGACATTGTCATTGACTTGCCTCGTGTCCAATTTTCAAAAGGACTTTGCGAGGGGTGCTCCCTTGGGAAGCATCCCGAAGCAAAATTTGACAAAGGCAAAGCTTGGAGGGCTTCACAACCTTTGGAGTTAGTCCACAGTGATGTATCGGGACCCTTTTCCAAACCATCTTTCACAAGGGCCAAGTACATCCTCACTTTCATTGATGATTTCTCTAGGTACACTTGGATATATTTTCTCAAACAAAAGTTTGAAGTGTTTGAACATTTTCTAGACTTCAAGGCTCTTGTTGAGAAACAGAGTGAGAAATCCATCAAGGTTTTTCAAACTGATAATGAAGGGGAGTATGTCAACATCAGGTTTGAGCAATTTTGCACCACAGAGGGGATTGATTTGCAGCGCACAGTCACCTATAGTCCTTCACAAAATGGGGTTACAGAATGTAAGAATAGGTTCTTGAAAGAGATGGCTAGTTGTATGATTCACTCCAAATATTTAGCACCATAGTACTAGGCTGAAGCCATCAATTGTGCTTGCTACATTCAAAACAGGGTTCCTCATAAAGCTTTGAAAGGGATAACACCCTTTGAAGCTTGGCATAAAAAGAAACCTGATGTTGAGCATCTGAGAGTTTTCAGATCCCCAACTATGACCTGCATTCTGAAGAAGAAACACAAAGCTATGGAACGTCAGTCCAAGCCTTGCATCTTTGTAGGATATTTGGATGGTATTAAGGGATATCACCTTCTAGATCCAATCACACATGAGTTGTTCATTGAGAGAAGTGTCCATTTTCAAGAGAGTCCTAGAGACTCAACACTTAACACTTCTTCTCCCTCATTTGATCTACTTCATGATGATTCCTCGTTAGATTCAGATAAGTCACAGCAGGATCTTGAGCTAGAGTCATATTCTTCTTCTTCAAGTTCAAACAGTGAGGATAGTGATGCAGTGTCATCCACCTCTAGCCAGTCAGAGGATGAGGAGTTAGCACCTGACTCACCCACTTCTAGGCCACTTTGGGCCAGACAGACACTTGAGAGTTCTGGCACATGGGCAGGAGACCCCGCAGATGACAGAAGTACTAAGGGGGATTTTTAGAGAGATCCACATGCCTTCTTTGCTTCAGTTTTAGATCCACAAACTTTTTGAGAGGCATCGGGGGTATATGAGTGGGATAGTGCTATGGAAGAAGAATATTCTTCCTTAATCAAAAATCACACTTGGGATTTGACTTCGCTTCCTAAGGGAAGAAAGATGGTTCGATGTAGGTGGATATATCGAACCAAATTTGTAGCAGATGGGTCAGTTGATAAGTATAAGGCGTGATTGGTAGCCAAAGGTTTCTCACAAGTGGTAGGCATTGACTACTCAGAGACCTTTGTACCCATTGCAAAGATGACTTCTATCCGACTCACCTTGGCTATTGCCGCAACACATGGTTGGGATGTGCATCAGATGGATGTGAAGAGTGCCTTTCTTCACGAAGACCTTGAGGAGTAGATCTACATGGAGCAGCCACCAGGATTTGTTCAAGATTCTTCCTTAGTATGCAGACTTAGGAAATCCATATATGGCCTCAAATAGGCCCGTCAGGATTGGTATGCCAAGATGGATTCCTTTCTTCTCATAGCGGGTTTCACTAGGTGCCATTCTGATCCTAATGTCTACTTCTTATGGTAGGATGATTCACTTTTGATTTTGGTTCTATATATTGATGACCTTTTGATCATTGGGAGTTCTACATCGGCTATTACAGTGGTGAAGGCATCTCTTCAGGATAGATTTGACATGACAGACTTGGGTTTGTTGCACTACTTCCTTGGCATCAAGATCTCACAATCAGATTTAGGGATTTCTCTTGCACAACCCAAGTATGCTCTCAACTTATTGGCTCGATTTCACATGGCTGATTGCAAGCCATCTCTGACTCCTTTTCTATCAGGAGTCAAGATTGAGACTGATTTTTCTTCACCATTGGTTGATGCCACTCGGTATCAATAGCTTGTTGGTAGTCTCTTCTACTTGACTCACACTAGGCCCGACATTTCATATATAGTGGGACTTGTCTCCAAATTCATGCAAGAATCCCATGAGCTGTATTGGAAAGTAGCTAAGAGGATCTTGCATTACATACAGGGTTCACATAGATATGGGATTCACTATAGATTTGGCACAGAGGTTGACTTGGTTGGATATACAGATTCAGACTGGGTTGGCGATTCACAGACTCATAAGTCCACTTCTAGTTACAGTTTCTCTCTAGGTTTAGGTCCTATCAGTTGGTCTAGCAAGAAGCAGAATGCTATTGCTATATCATCCATAGAGGCGAGTACAGGGGAGCTATTAATGTAGCTACTGAGGCTATTTGGCTTCAGTGGATTCTTTCTGAGTTTGGCATTCCTATCAGGCAGCCCACCATCATTTACTGTGACAATCAGAGTACCATATAGATTTGTAAGAATCCAGTTCAGCAGCAGCGAACCAAGCACATAGAGATTCATATGCATTTCATTCGGGAGCTTATTCATAGTCAGGTCATTGACTTGATATTTTTCTAGTCTTCAGAGCAGGTTGCAGACATCTTCACAAAACCTTTCACTGAGAGCAATTTTATTCATCTACGAGCTCTTCTTGGGGTGTGGTCTACATTTGCAGCAGCATCATCTTCAGGGGGGCCTTCTAGCCTCTTCTTTTCTTTTATGTCTCTCTTTTGGGGGGGGGTTTTCCTACAGGTTTTCTCCTTTTCTCTATCTTATGGGAGATTGCATTTGTACATGGATACCTCATCAGGCCTAGTTGCCGGGACCCATTTTATATTTCCACACTTCCCACCTAAGCTACGCTTATGGGGGGTATTAGTGTAGGTTTTTATTTTTCCCTATTTATTAATTAGGGAAATTGTATTTCTTGTGCATACATGGAGTTTTCCTATATTTGTGGGATAGGCTAGCTTATGTGGAGGTGTGTGTCATAGATGTGTCATAGGTGTCATAAGAATGTCATAAGTAACTCTCTTGATGGGAGTTACTTCTCTATTCTTAGCACCTTGTCACCACCTTTCATGGAGGAGTTACTGACTATTTTTGGTGTGCCTTGTCCACCTTTTGTGGAGGAGTTACTTTCATACTCTCTTATTTGTAGTCCTCATTTTGGCCATTCCATGCTAATTCAGATTTGGTTTCTCCATTTTGTCTTGTGCAAATTTATCTTCTTGTTATTGTCAAATTGCTTTAGCATCCATGTGGTGTGCACTTGTTCATCTTGTGTAATCATGTCTTCATTATACTCGCGTTATCCGGATTCTGGCAACAACTCCGATAAGTAGGTCCATGATATGTGGGAAGGAGTTTATTATGCCACTATGCACTTACACTAGCCGCATTCCATGCCAATTAACTGATAGTTTCCAAAATTAAAATCATCCTTTTGGGCCTTCTCACACATTTTACATGGTCAACTAAAGGAAAGAACCAAAAGGATCATCTATAAATACATGTCAAGATTCATTCATTTCCACCATTTTATATTCAATTGGTACAAGCATATACACTTTTGTACATTGAGAAAATCTACTCTATTCTACTCAATTCTATATCATTCCCAAGGAGAAACCATAAGGAAAGTCAAGAGCTATCATTTTCAAGTATCAAATCCATTTTATAGTTATATACATATTTTCAAAGGATATCATTTCACATTCATTCTAAGTGGGAGAACTATGTGGGCTTGATTTCCCTCGGAGTATTAGATACAAATGCAATAGTCAATCATCAAGGGGGTGATTGAGGTTAGTTTAGTCCATTAAACTCCTATTTTTATTAAAGACTTAAATATATTAAAGTGACCTAAAAAATTTAAATAAAAACAATGATTTATACACAAATAAACCTAGTTGTTATATATTAAATTACTTAGAAAATAAAGGCACAACAATCAATATTTATGTATAGTCAACCAAATTAGGTCTCTAGTTAATATAATAGTCATATTATGGTGATTTTATCCACTTACATTAGTCCTATATATAAATATATTATATTTATACCTATAATTGTTTACTTATATAATTCTACTTTACTTGTATTTTCCTATAAACATCTTGTCACGATCAAATGAGACAAGTACCTAGTCAATAAATTGGAGTACACCATGCCACCATACACTTACATTAGACCTATATAGATTATTTTTAATTCATGATTATGACATTTAACCTATAAATTTATCTCTTATTTTTATTTTCTCTTAAATACTATCAAAATAGTCAACATAAACCAATGTGAAAGCTAATTACATTTTATTCTTATTGTTTTTCCCAAAAAACAACTTTTCATATTCAACAATGTTTAAAAACTAGGATAGCTGAATATTTTATATATTTAGCATTATTATATTTATATTTTTATACCTATAATTAAAAATAAAATACATTTTTTATTATTAAACATAGGGTAAGCCATAATGGTGAACTTATTAGCTAAGTTTTGGCTACCATAGGATAGGTTCACAAAAAACTTGCTCTTTAGCTCATATTGAACCTTGTTAATAGCCTTGAAGGTGTTTGTATAAATCATAGCTTGTTTTATCATGGTAAGTTTTTTTTTTTGTAGTAGTAGTAGTAGTTTTAGAGGTATACTAGGGTGTCAAATCCTAAAAATGAGGTCATGAACTTCAAGTGATTGTCTAGTGGTTGTATTTTGGTCCTTATGCATGCTTAACAAATGTTAAGGTAACTTAGCATTATTTTAAGGTATTTTTAAAATATTAAGGATCTCATGTTTTTGGATTAATCAAGCCAAATTCACATGCTAACAATTTAAATAAATTTTAAAAATGATTAATCTAACATAATAAACCTTTATAAAAGGAGGTTTATGAGAACAAGGTCATCAAAGGGGATATGTATATTCAAGTTGAAATGAATGTAGACAAATTTTCAAATTACCCGTATCATTATTTCAATGTGATGCAAGGTGGTAGGCTAGTAAAAAGGCCAAAAGAGTATGTGGTATATGGATGCACATGTCAAAGAAGCTTGAGAAGGTTCCTTCAACATAATATGGTACTTATAGATCAAAAAAAGATTAGAGGTTGTAGATCTAACATCCAAAGGAACATAATCACTCTTCAGAAGGTATTTTTAGTCAATTGTAAAGACATAAAGGGTCCATATCTAGGTGTAAATACATGTGGGGATGTCTATTCACCTTCCTCAAATGAAGATCATTCTCAAAAATCTTACATAATTCCAAAAAAGACAATAAATGCATAAAAACCTCCATTGAGCTCTTGGTAGACTCACAAGGGGCAGTTTCATATGCTCATTCTATACAAAGGAGAGAGAGTGGTGACCTCATATCTTGGGTAGAGGAGGGGGTCCTAATGGAATTCAGTTTATGGCATTAGTTTTTAGTTTGAACCTCCCTCCTTTATAAATAATCACTAAGATAACAAGGTGGTCTTAAACCTTAAATTAACCCTCAAAGCTCAATTTTGGGCATTTTGAGTGCAAGTGTAAGACAAATGTGTCAAATTAAATATTTTATAGGCCCATAAAACATATACACAACTTTATCACACCTTTCTCCACCAAGTTTGGCATGTGTGAATAGTTGAGAAAAAGAAAAACCTACATGTGACTTAAGTTGTAGGTTTGAAAGAAGGGTACATGTAAGTGTCTTGGTAGATTGAGTGTCTCATCACTCCAAGATATCTCTAGTCAATTTCAATCAGACTATCACTACTCATAATATCCTCCTCACACCCTCCTCAAGTATCAAATGAGACAAGATGGTTAAAGGAGGAATAATAACATGCTTTCAAGGAACTATTGTAGGATGTCATATTAGGTCACACCTTATTAAGGCCATGGAAAATTAAATTAGGATTTCCTAATGCATTGGAGGGTCCTAACATGTTCCTCTATATGTTTCCCAAATAAGCTTCTACAAGTGTGAGATCAACATATATCATGCATAGATCAAAGTCATCAAGTTTAAGATAAGTGTAGGTCTCATTGAGGTTATAGGTAGATATAGGTTTTTGGAGACCTTCTAAGTGTATTGATTGAAGATATTTCAACCTTGATTCAAGCATACAATATGAAGAAGATGATAGTGTAATCATAATTCTCATGACCCTAATCCTCCTTATGATTACACATCAGCTCACGTGTAGACCACTGACCCTAGTTATCCTAATTTGAGACATTTTATGCTTGCATGAACCCTTTTCACATCATATATCTTTCCCCTAAACATCTCTGACACTTTACTACCCCTTTAGCTCACTAATAGGCCTTGTAAATGCCTCTTGTGGCCCTTTCAAAATCTTGTTGACCACCTAAGATGGGATTTTGACCTAGGCCATGGCTTATGGGGTAAACCCATGGCCTAGGTTGCACATTTACTTCATCAAAGCTATGACCTAGGCTACATCCTAGACATAATGCAAGAAAAAGGACCCTATTTGGTCCCAACGGCTAGAAATAGGTAATTTTTGTATTTTGTTAGATTAGGGATGTCATAAATGATGACTTATCACTCTTTTTACATCTCTATCTTTAATTTTTTCTATGATATTACCTTTTTATCATCACTCTATAATATCTTATGCCTTCTTGAATCTCTCCTAGTTCATTCTTGGCATACTTGAGCTATCATTGTGATATGGGATGCCCTACTACTCTACAATTCATTTTGGTAGTTCACCTTGCTCTATACAATGTTATTTAAGCTTGATGATTTCTCATATATTCCTCAAGATCCACTACACTTTTTCCTATGCTCCACTCTACACATTGACTCTCTCATAGTTGACAACTTTTCCTTCACCTCCTTCATTGTTATTGGCTCTTGGTTTAAACTTAGCTCACATATAGTTTGGTCTTCTTCCTTCATTAATTACTATCTTGGATACCTTATTAGTATAATGTATGAAAAATATTTTTATATTGATATGAGGGAAATTTTATATTCAAAGTGAAATTCCCATTTTTTTAATTAGTGTATTAGCTAGGTTTTCATTGTCTTAGTGACTTAATTTGTTTAAGATAAATATCTAGGGTAGTTTATAAATATTTTGCATTTGTATGTGGTTAAGAATATCTTAAATTGCCTAAATTTTTTTTCCATTATATGATATGATTTATTTAGAAACATATCTCATTGTGTAGTATATTCCCAATTGCTCAAAACATTCTATACATTTACAAAAACAATTTCCTCTTCTACTAAACTAGAAAGTTACATTATTAGGAAATAATATTGTTGAGAATAAAGAATTAGCTTAGGCTTAGATTAGGCATTATATTTTTCCCTTGATTGAAAACATATTTATTTATTGAAACATTTTTCATTTATATTGAAAGTGCTACTCTCTTAAGCTTATGCATCATTTGATAATTCTCCCAATTCAACATTGTCATTTCCATAGTTTGCATGTAAGTAGATTTCTTGTTTTAGCTACTCATTTTAGCATGGTTATATTAGAGATACTTGCATACTTTGTGTGATTGATCATGTCATCACTAAACTATTTTATGAGTCTTTCTATAGTTTGGTGCAATCTAGAAAACTAGATATCCTATATAGATCTTTAGTATCCCATAGTGTCCCTAAGATTTTTACCCTTCTAGGTGTTTGCTTAAGTACCCTATGTACCCCCTACCAAACCCTAATGGATCCATTTTGATTATTTGATATAAATTTTGGCATGCCCAATGGGACCTCACATATGGTCTCATTCTAGTTATATCCCATTTAGAACTCTCTTAGCCAACTCCCCTCTGTTAGTTAATAAGATTTGATTTTAGTTGTGTTTCAACTCTTGCCTTGGTTGTTTTATCCTACTTTAGTTTTATGTTATTTTCCCTACTATTTTACCATCCATTTTCCTTTTTTTTTTAATCTCCCATGTTGATCTTTCTTCATTGCATCCATGGCTGACCTCCCACCCTTGGGATGCCAATCCCTTTAGATTTAGGGCCTTATCCCTAAACTCACACATGAGTAGGTTGAGGATGCAATGGAATTCCATATACCCTATAAGACTTATGAGTTTACCTTAACCTAGAATAATGACCTTAACCCTCTCATGTTCCATAGGGAACAAGATTTATAGATCTATAATTGATGAACTGGATCTCCTTTCCACTAGTTTTAGGTCCATTCATTTGAAGATCATTCCCCTTAGCCTCACACTATGATTCTTTCACCTGTTCAGGGTGATGAGGATCCCCTTTCATGATTGAGCCTTGATGAGATATGTGTGATCATTTATGATATCCAAAAATGGCTTTAGGTAAACTAAGTGCACCCTTATCCCCATAAGAGTAGGTGATGTGCCTCCCCTAGAGATAGAGATCACACCCAATCTATTTCAAGTGCCTTGACCAATTCTCATGTGAGGTCCCCACCCCTTTTTTGGTAGGAGACTCTCTAAAAATAACCCCCTCATGTCTATGTTGTGGGACATAATAAATCTTACTTGATAAGGCATACACATCATGTGGATTCCTCTCATCCTCCTAGTCCCTCCTTTAGAGTCTTAGATGAACATTCTAATTTAAATCACCACTTACAGACTAGAGATCCAAAGGATGCTTATCCCAAACATGAATACCCTCATATATACCCTTATCTTTAGACACATGGTCAACATCTGAAGAACTAGATCACCATGACCATTTCCATGGGAATTCCACATCATCTCATCATCTTCATAGGGAATAGTACCTTGATCATGGTCATTCCCCACCCCACGATAGGGATGATTTATGTCATGATATTCTCCCACCCTAAAATCTACCTTGACATCATCCCTTTTGTGATGAGGGTTGTGATGAGGCCTATTGTCATAGGAAATATCATAACTTCTAAAATCCTTCTCAATAAGCTCTTCACCAACCTGATATCAACCATGCCTATAAGGATATATGTAGGAATCCTCTAGCCCCTTGGGTGTATGTTATTCCCCTTCCATTTCTTATTCTTAAACTACCCAAGTTCAATGGGACTTAGGATGCTAGTCCCATAGAGCATATCACAACATTTATGATGGCATGTATAGATTGTAAATATGATGAAGGCATGATCTTAAAGCTCTTGGCTCACTCTTTGTGAGCTAAAGCTCTCATTTGGTTCTAGAATCTACCTCTAGATTCTGTTTCTAGATTTTAGTGTTAGAGGTACAATCATTGAGAGGTTCAGGGGTAAATCATTGAGCCCAAATAATCCAAATTCAATTTCAATCACTTTCAAGTTCTTAATCAATTACCATAAGCATTCATGAAGCATACATATCATTCATAGCAATGAGAAAGAAAGATAATGTGAGATCAATCACATAACACATGACATATGTGGGAAACCCTCTTGAGGAAGAAAACCAATTATAACCTGTAATTGGATTACTATCCTATAATAAAAATATTCAATTTAGACAATCTATAATTGACTAAGGAAATACAATCCCTATTTAGTGAGACTACAATCCCACAAGGTGATACAACACTTATCTAGCTGAGTTACAACAACTAGACCTTTAGCAAGTTTAACCTTATAAGGAGACTGAAACCCCCTTAGATGATGATCTAAAAAAATAACACCTATGAACACATCCACCCATAAAATGATGTCTTCAACACCTGATGATGGACCTCTAATTATTACTCTTCACCTTCATTCATATTCAATCTACAAGAGCACTATTTTTCCATCATAATTATGACCTACAAGTCATACAAATAGTCCTCAATATACTCTACTCATTAACTCATCCATAGGGCATCCACCTCTCCTTATCTCAATAATTCAAACACACAAGTGTCTCCAAATCACTCTTTTAAAGTCTCTCCCTCAAGTCTAGAAACCAAAACATTTAGTTTCACTATTTATAGATCAATTATGATTGTCACCATCTTGGTCAGCCATTAGTCATGTCTAAATACTTAAAGCATCTTTCTTACTGAGACACAGCTCAATACAATCTTCATAAGTCAACCATAGCATCTATGGGACTCCCTTAAGTAGCTACACCTTTCAATAAGGCCCTTATAACTCTTATAGGTCTCATGGAGACCTATTCACCCATTTAACACATCAAAAAGATAAATAAGAACATAAGACCACTTCCAAAAACATAGGTCCACACTAGATGACCCCTTAGTCATCCTCACATGCTTACAATTATCATTACACTCTTTTATGCAAGCTTAATCTACATTTTGTGCATACAATCACCATGAATGAATACATAGCTGAATTATAAACATTTTTTCATACTACATACAATTGGTAAAACCTTCATAATGCACACATATCATCCTCATAGAGTCTACAACACTCCCCAATATCTAATTTATCATGAGATATCGAAACAAAATCAATACAAGCTCAATTATCCTTCTAGGGTCACTTGTAGAATATAGTTAAATACATATTCAAATTTAAACCTAAATATATTTTAATGTATGAAATTTTAGATCTTAAAATATATATTTCCAAATTCACCTTGGAGTCCTCTACCATTTTGTTTTTCACACCATGTGAAAATTCATCTTTCATCAAAAGATATGATCTAAAAACCACATACTAATTTTTCCCTTTGTTAATTTCAAATATTCAAATGTAAATGGTCGCAATTAAACATAAAACACCATGCTCCCATCTCATGTCCTCACTTCTTATATTAAAGAATCATCTTTAATCATGTTCAATATTTAACACATAATGCACCAATGCCCAAATGTTAAACATCTAACAATTGACCTCATCTCATGAAATCTAGAAACTTTGACTCAATGTGATCCATAAATTTATGTGGATCAGTTGGGTATTTATATTATATTTCTCATTATATGATCTTGCTCAGAACCCTCATGATCATGACACTTGGTACCCTCACATGCCTTCTAAGAACATTAACTATTGAACATCATGCACTTATTACCATATTTCTCAATATGCACCATTAGATAAAAACTATATGATCACATGTGAATCATTGGATCTTGATTTGTTTCTAATTTTTAAATCATGCAAAATAGACTAAGTATGGGGACCATTGCAATCTATCTGAGAAGCCAACTTTGCATAGTCATATATTTTACCTCACTCATTTTCATGATCTCAAATTTGGACCATATGATCTCTTTACATAGGAAAATAAAACCATGTGAAAAAATAATAACATAAACCTCACACATGTGATATTTAATGACATTAAAATGGTCACTCTGATTTTTCTACCACAAAGTCAACTATGTCAAAAACTTGTCTGGGAAGCCAACTTTGAACATGCATATCTTTTTTTGAGATTTGGTGATTGACCTAAAATTTAGCACAAATCAACTAGGAAAAAAATTAAACAAACCCATATGATCACATTATCTTAAAATTTCCACACATGTGAGATATGTAACCATCAAAATGCTTACTCAGCTCTTCTTGCCTCATACAAATTTGGCTAAGTATGGGAAAACATTGTCAAACTGCTTGGGAGCCCAAATTTGTACTTGCATATATTTTGACATGATTCAACACATGATATTAAATTTAATGTATAAGATATAGGAATTTTTTTTATCACAATCATATGACTAACTCTTCTTGACTTGTCCACATGTGGCAATGGTGACATCATCAAACTGCCTACTCAGATTTTCTATCACTAGACCCAAAATGTCTAGATGACAACAATAATCAACTAGATGAAATACACTCATGAAAAAAATAAATAAAAGAATATAAAACATATTATGGACCTATTTTATATGATAAATAATCCATACTCATCCCTAAATAATCTTAACCTTGCAAACTTTGAAGATCAACAAAGCCTACTGCAAACAAACTAGGATAAACACATTGCACACTTTGTCATTGTCATATAGACTATAAATGCACTTCATCAAATAAAATTGAAAAATATATGAAATCACCATGAAATCATTTAAAAATCTCCAATAATCTCCCCCTTTGTCATTGATGTTAACAACAATCATATATAGCAATATTCAACTCATCTTCCTTCTCTCTCTTCAAGCACTCTCACAGTAGGAAATTTATCCCCCTTTGGCATAATGAAAAAGTGGGAAATATATGATATTGAGGACCTAAAAATAATACAAATAAGATAGGACCATCTTAAAAATATGATACAAACTCCCCCTTATCTTGAGCCTACTTCTTCTTGACTTCACAACTTCCTCTTGTTCCATGCCAACACTCTCTTCAACCAAGTATTGTAACCAATGAAGAAAGAAAAAAAAAGTAATAAAATATGATTTAAATCACCAAAAAACATCTAAAAGGGACTCCCCCTAGGATATATTAGCCATTTCATCTCTTGATCATCTTCAAATATCCACACACCATGAAGAACTACCACACATGCTTACTAGCCTTCTCTCTCAGGCTATCACAAGGACCATCAAAAAAACTTAATTAAACTCATAATATAGAAAAAAAATCTCTCAAAAAACATAATAAATTTAATTTAAACACTAATGCCTTGATATTTTTGATAATTTTATCAAAATACACTCTTCTTCACACTAGGCCTGCCTAGCCTCTTTGTAGTCCTACCTAGAATTTACAGAGCCCATAATTTTTATTAGACACAACTAAATACAAAAAACTTCATATATATAGAAATATAATATTCTAATTCAAGAACACTAATTTTCATTACCAATCTCATCCTTTTAAGCATACTTCCTTCACAAACCTACTAACTAATTAACCCTCCATATTGACAATAACTTGAGAACCAAAAACTTTAAAATATATGTGAATATTGATTTGACAACACATTTGGAAAATTAAACCTATTAATAATCCTTATACCTCAATTCATAAGAAAAACCACTTTTATAGCATAATCCAAAACCCTAGAATCTTTAAACAAACAAGGTCAACAAACCTCTTTCTAGTTAAGGCACACCTCTAAAACTTATTATACAACTAGAGTCGGTAATCACACACTTACAGAAAAAAAAATTAAGCCACCATACCTTTGGGAACATATACTTCATGTAACCCCTTTCAAGCCTACTTACCCTTAAGCCAAAAATTGAGAAAATTTGAGAACACTCAAAAATCTTCAATTGGAACAAACATACCTTTAGACAAAAAAATCACCTAGAACACATCAAAAATAAGTGTATAGAACTTTTTGTGCATCAAAATATTTTTGAAATTTCATCAATCCACTTATTCCATCTGGATATACCCATTTCAACCCTATATAATAGCTCCTTCACAAATCTCTAGAGCAAGCTCAATAACTTGTTGCTCCCCCTTAACTAAAGACCTTCTCTAATTGGAATTATCATATTTATCACACAAACTTGCTTCTCCATAAGAAAATATGTCTCCTAAGAAGCATAAGAGAGACACCCTACTTCAAAATATCCTAGAACAATGTGAAACTAGGATTTCCCCACAACTCTTCATATTACTTCTCTTCCTTGGTCATATAATACCTATAGTTATTCTTCTTCTTATTCTTCTTAGGATTAAGAGAAGCAACATGCTCAACCACTACAAATTCTCCTTTTATTCTAAAATTGGATTGATAATACATGGAGACAACAAAGATTCATAACATATCTTTTCATCTATAAAATCTTCCTTATAGCTTGAAACCTCATCATTAGGCATAAATAATTGATGTTATTTTCATGGTACATGTTTAGCAACAATATGATGTTCACTTGGATGCATACATACCTCAAGACTAGATTCAACCACCACCTTGGTCTTCTCTTTAAGCTTAATCTCTTCACTGACAACATGAGTAGATAATGAGAGCCCTTAACACTCTTCTACTTATAAATCATTAGACACCATAGAAAATAGATTACTTAGACCTATAGTATCATCACGAATTATAGTTTTCACCTTTGTATTCAATGTGTTAACATGCCTTCTTTCTTTCACTCTAAGAACCTGATTAAACCTATTCTAATTTGTAGACCTTTACTTGCAGATGCTAGCAATATGACCTATCTATTCATAGTTATATCACACCAAAAACCTTGATGGAAACACAATTTGTCTTATCATGTGTGGATGGAAACTTCTAATATGTCCTTTATCATGACAAATAAAATAACCTCACCCTTTTGAAGAGGACTCACCTTGTCTAATCTTATGTGGACAATGGTTTGCAAAGTGTCCTACATCAAGATAGTTGAAGAACTTAATTTTTCTCACTCCTTTTTAATTATGACCCACATCATATTCCCATGAAAACTCATTTCTAATAGGTCTCTTTCATTCTCTAACTCTATGCCCAAATTGGTTACATGTGTAACAATAACGATTGAATCTTGAATACCTCATGGCATTAGGTTATCTAATCTAATTTGTCTTCATTTTGCCAACACCTTCATTCTTTATCTAATGATTTATCTTCAAAGACTGAATCACCTTACTCTTATTGATATTCATGTCAACTTGAGTAACAACTATTGGATCTTCATTAAAACCCAATCCAGATCTATCACTAACTAATTTTTGACTCTTTAGAAGATCATCTAGATCATTAGAACTTTTATCAAACTTGATAAATGATTTCACCTTGCTTGAAAATTTCTCTAACTCATCTTTCAAAGACAAAATCTCAAAAGTATACCTTGAACATTCTTATTATGTGGTGCTTAGACTTTTAGACATATATTCTAAATTAGAATTAAGAAATATGACAATGCCTTCATGTTCCCTAGAGCCTTCAACTAATATTGCCTCAAACACACTGAATTTCTCCTCATAGTCCTTGAGTTTATATTTCATCTTTTTATTTATATTCTTCTCAATATTCAATTATTCAAGAGTATTCATCAATACAGTCTCACAGTCCACCTCATCTTCATCATCATCTGAATCACTCCAAGTAGACTCCTTTTGATGTGAGCAACTTCCTTCCTCAGCCATGAACAAAGCTTCATATTCAGTAGGACCATCATCTTCATGATCATATTCTGAGTCATTGCATTCACTCTCATTTGATGGCTACAATATTATTTGGTGTAGATACTCTTATTGTTCTTGAATGACTTCTTATTGTTATACTTTTTTAATTCTTTCTTCCTGTATGTCTTCTTGTTTTCATCTTGACCTTCACCATGCTCTTCATCATCAATATTTTCATGTTTATGAGGGAAATTATGAGAAAAATGTCATATCTCTCCACAATTGAAACATTTAAAGGGTAGTTTACCTTATATTTCCTTGATCCTAGGTTCAATTTCCTAGTCAACAAAGCAATTAGTTCATCCTAATCAATATCAGATATGTCATCCTCTTTGGATTTATTACCTTGGAACTTCTTCTTAGCTTTAATATCTATCTTTAATGTTGCTTCTTTATTTGGTGGTATATCATAATTTACTCTCATCTCATATGTAGTAAGGGTGCCATGTAATTGATCCATCTTCAACTAAGTATGATCATAACTTTATTCTATAGTAGATATTTTTGGATCAAACTTGAGAGATAGAGACCTTAAAACCTTTTGGAATATAATAGCCTATTCAAGATTCTCTCCAAGACCTATGAAGATGTTCATAGTCTCATCAAGTCTCTACAGAAAGGATGCCATAGAATCTTCTTCCTTCATCTTGAGAATTTCAAATTGCCTTATATGAGTCTACAACTTAACAAGATTGACCTTTGAATCTCCTTCAAAAATTATCTGCATTTTATCCCATTCTCTTTATCAGATTTATAATGGATTACCTTGATGTATTCAGTCTCTAAAAGACCACAAGTGATAGCATTCATTGCCTTGGAATTGTTCTCAAACAAATTCTTATCTATAAAACTAGATGGAGGAGTAATAGGAGTAATATAACCATTTAATATAGATTTCCATACATCAAAACGTAGGGACATAATGTATGTCCTCATCGTTACAATCCAAAAATCATAATTGGATCCATTAAACATCGATGCTTACTTAGTAAAAAAAATTAATGACTACCCATATTGTACCTTGGATCACCTTCAAGATATTAAGCCTTTACCAAAGGACTTAATCTGATACCAATTATTAGAGGTACAATCACTAAGATGGGTGCTGAATCAGTGAGCCCAAATAATCCAACTTAAATTTCAATCACTTTCTAGTTCTTAATCAATTACCATAAGCATTCATGAAGCATACACATCATTCATAGCAATGGGAAATAGAGACAATGAAAGATTAATCACATAACACATGACATATGTGGGAAACCCTCTTAGGGGAGAAAAACCATTAGAACCTATAATTGGAATACTATCCTATAATAAAAATATTTAATTTAGACTAGTTACAATTGATTAAGGAACTACAATCCCTATTTAGTGAGACTACAATCCCACAAGGTGATACAACACATGTTTAGCTAAGCTACAACAACAACTAGACCTTTATAAAGTTTCATTTCAAAAGGAGGATATAACCCCTTAGATACTGAGGTACAACAACAACACATATGAACACTTCCACCTATGAATTAATGTCTTCAACACTTGATGATGGAACTCTAATTATCAGTCTTCACCTTTACTCATACTCAATCTATAAGATCACTATTCTACCATCAAAATTATGACCTAAATGTCATACAGATAGTCTGCAATCTATTCTTCTCATCAACTCATCCACATGGAACCAACCTCTCCTTCACTCTCAAATTCACACACACAAGCCTCTCTAAATCACTCTCTTAAAGTGTAATACACAAGTCCAAAAACCAACACATTTGGTTTCACTATTTATAAATCAATCATGATCATCACCACATTGGTCAGCCATTAGGTATGCATTAACACTTAAGGAATGTATCTCACCAAGACACATCTCAATATAATATTCATAGGTTGGCCATAGCATCTATCGGTCACCCATAAGTAACTACACCTTTTAATAAGTCACTTGTAGCTCTTATAGGTCTCATAGAGACCTATTCAACCATTTAACACATCAACGAGAAAAATAAGAACATAGGACCACTTTAAAAAGCATAGGCCCACGCTATATGACCCCTTAATAATCCTCAAATGCTTACAGTCATCATTGCACTCTTCTATAAAAGTTTAATCAAGATTATGTGCATATATTCACCATGAATAAATACATAGTTGACATCTAAAATTTTGTTCATATTGCATACAATTTGTCAAAACTTCATAATACACATAAATCATCCTAATGGAATCTAAAACACTCCCCAATAATTAATTCATCATGATATATTGAAATAACATCAATACAAGCTCAATTATCCTTTTTGGGTCACTTACAAAACATAGTCAAACACACAATAAAATTTAAACCTCAATATATTTGACTATATGCATTTTCAAATCTTAAAATGTATATTTATGGATGTGCCTTGGAGTCATCTACCATTTTTTTTACACTAGGAGAAATTTGTCCTTGATAAAAATATATGGTCAAAAAATAATAGACTATTTTTTCCCTTTGTTAATTTCAAATATTCAAATATAAATAGTCATAGTTAAACATCAAACACCATGCTCGTATGTCATGTCCTCATTTCTCATATTAAACATGCATTGTTGATCATATTCAATCTTTAACACATAGCGCACCAATGAACAAACATTAAACATCTAACTATTGACCTCATCTTGTGTAATTTGGAAACTTTAAATCAAAGTGCTCCATTTATTTCTATAGATCAGTTAGATCTTTATCTTATAGCACTCACTATTTTATCTTACTCAGAACCCTCATGATCATGACACTTGGTACCCTTGTGTGCCTTTTGATCACTTTAACTATTAAACATCATGTAATTATTACCATATCACTCAATACAAACCACTAGATCAAAATTCTATGATCACCCACAATCCATTGGATGTTCATTTTGTCCTAATTTTTAACTCATGAAAAATAGATGAAGTATGGGGACCATTGCATTGTATTTGAGAAGCCAAATTTGAACAGTCCTATCTTTTACTTGGCTCTCTTGCATGTTCTCAAATTTGGACCATATGATCTCCTCACATAGGAGAATCCAACCATATGAAAAATTACTCTGGGAACCCTCACATGTGTCACATATAATGACATTAAAATGTTCACTCAAAGTTTTTTTCCATAGATCCAACTATGTCAAAAAGTTGTGGGAGGCCGAATTTGAACATGCATATCTTTTTCCATGCTTTGGTGCTTGGTATAAAAGTTAATGAAAATCAAATAGTTAAAAAATTAAATAAACATATGATCACCTTATCCTAAAATATCCACACATGTGAGATATGACACCTTAAAAATGCTTACTCAACTCTTCTTGTCTCATGCAAATTTGGCTAAGTATGGGAAAACATTATCAAACTACTTGGTAGCCTAACTTTGCACTTGCATATCTTTTGATGCACTTTGGTGAATGATATGAAATTTAATTCATAAGATATAGGAAAAAATTTGATCATAACCATATAACCAAATCCCCTTAACTCATCCATACATGGAAATGGTGACATCATATAATTGCTTACTCAGATTTTCTACCACTAGACCCAAAATGTCTAGATGACAACAATGATCAACCAGATGAAATACACTCATGCATACAAGCACTCAAAGCATATAAAACATCTTATGGACCTCTTATACATGATCAATAATCCATAATTATCCCTAAAAAATATTAACCTTGCAAACTCTAAAGATCAACCAAGCCTACTTCAAGAAAACTAGGACAAGCAAATTGCATAATTTATCATTGTCAAATAGACTATTAATGCACTTCATCCAATCACCTGGACACCATCATGACATCATTTACAACTCTCCAACATATAGTTCCTTTTGGATGACTTCCTCTAATAATTTTATATCTCTATACTATTTAACCTCAATATACAACCACTTACCTCCATGGTACAGGCCAAAGGTGAGTCAAACTTTGATTTTATACATAGGTAGCATTCAACCATTTATACATGTTGGAAAAGGTTCTTAGATGATCAAATTGATGATATGTTCATGTGAGAATTGAGGTAGGTTATTCACCTTGAGGTCTTCAAGTGTGAACCCACCTCATATGATGAAGTTGTTAATGAGTGTTTGAAGATTGAAGTCTTGGAGGTACGTGTAGTCATTTTCCATATGCCAACACAAAATTCATCCTCTTCATGTGATCACATATATAGTGTGATCATTGATGGTGTTGATGATTATCCTCTTGAGAATAAGGATAAAAAAGATAGATGTGAGGTAAATTATCTAAGAGGCCAACTAAAAATAAGGCCTCTAAAACAAGCACTATGAAACCATGGATGGTGTTCCCTTATGATCCCACCAAGTTTTTCAACTTCCATCGAATGAAGGGCCATGATAATGAAAATTGTGCCATCTATTATTTTGGTGCATATGCCTTCTTTATAGATTAAATTTCTCCACTTATGGAACCCAACCATAAATTGAACATGTTCAAGGAACCTTTACCTAACCATGACAAAGAAAAGAAGAAAAATAAGAAGAAATCCAAGGCTAATGACCATAATTCCACTTTTAGCTATTCTACCTCTTCTGACTCCTCTTCCTAAGCTAACTCAAGAGGGAAATATAAACACAATATTATCAAGGTCATTACTACTATCGACATAACCTCTACTAGGTATGAATGCTTTGTCAGTATTTCTTGAGTTAGGTTAATAACCACATCAAAGAGGCTAGTGGTGTAGGGCCTCTTGCCCAACCCATGAGGGTAGGGAATCCCAAATTTAGATTTGAATTTTCGGTGTAATGTCCCTTTCTAGGATCAATAACATCCATAATCTATCATAGAGGAATTATAGGGCCTCTTAGCTCTGATCTCCTTTTAGGAACTTCTTTGCCTTTAACCTAAGTAAAGGGGTCTTATCTTTGATGAGCTTGGTCTCTATCATGAGGGTCCATTATGGGATGATGTCAAGGTTTTGTTTAAATTTGACATTTTTTATCACCCTCATCGTCATATGTTATCTTTCAACCCTACCTCATTTTTAGATGCTTTAGTTTTTACAAAGAGGGCTAGGTTCCTGCTCTACATTGAGACCTCCATCGATGACTATCATGTCAAGAGATGCACATTGACGAAGGAGCCATGTTAAAAATCATGGCCTTGTGTGTTCAACAAACTTGGTATTAGTAATAAAAAGCTCTCTAATTCTTTTCATAGTTGTGTTGGTTTTAACAATGACATGATTGTGTCAATGGGAAACATGAAGCTTTGGGTCAAGTTTGGTCCCAAGATAGTTAGGATCGAGTTTTGTGTGTTAGATTTGGATCTCTCATATAACATGATCCTTGTCCATCCTTGGACTTTTATCATGTAAGATGTCACATTAGCCATATTTTGCATGGTCTTGTTCATACATGAAGGTGAGGTTCATACCATGGAAGCTAACTTAGGTCCCTGGGCATTGCTTTACATAAAGACAAAGCCCTCAAATGAGGATTTAAATAACTCCTCATATGGTTTTGTCGACTCCCACATACTCCCCACCTCTAAGTCTCACTTTCTTAAGGATGAATGTTGTGATCTATCGGAGTAACAAATAATGTTCACTCCTTTAAATTTTGGCATGCATCACCCAACTCCCTCTCTAGCTCCATGATGCTAGGTTGGCTCTTCCCTTCTCAGAGACCTCTTTTAATACATCTCCCTAAACATTGAGCTTCCCCTCACATCGAGCTTATCCTATTAGAGTATCATATATCTCAATGTGTCTCTCATAGAGTTTATATACACATAATATTTTCAAACTTTTATCAATTACTGATACTTTATATCTTGTAGGAACCCGTTGAGTCTCAATATCTCTGAGTACATGCTTTAATGGGTGCACTAGGAAAGGGGTGGGTAGACCATTAGTGTTTCACATGAGTGTTATCCCTTTTTCCACTTGTTACCTACACACTTGTCTCCTAAAACCATTTAACCTAAGCTTATTCTTCTTTATTATACCCATTCCAAGCATTTTCTACATTTTATCCTCTTATTCCTCACATAAATCCTTTTGTGTTATTCAGATGTATTAGGTATACCCTATATAGTTTTGAGGTATTTTTCACTAGGAGCTAGTTGATTTTTGGTCAACCTAACTCATGGCCTAGTGAATTCTTATCTTGAATTGTACTGGGTCAACTAGTTGACCTTGTCGACCAAATTTTTTAGAAGGGTTTAGGAAAGATCTACCTATATATACAAGTTTATTTCCATCAATTATAAATAATAAGAAAAAGAGTAAGAGTGAATGAACATATGCTTATTGACCATTCTACTTGAGAAGTAAATCTTAGGGTTCCATACCTTCTTTGGAGATATGGATATTATCTTGTGGATAAGTCTTTGGATGTATCAATAGGTTTTGTAGCCTAGAGCTGATTTGTCTTTATCATCCTTACATACCACAATAACCTCTTACAAATCACCTTGGCTAAGGAAGAGATTGAGGCTCGATGAGTTCATCTCCAAATGTAAGTATTCCTTACTTTATTTCTCCTTTATAAGAGTAAATAGATAATGCATTCATCTTCTCTTTCATGTATTAGGATTCCATATAAAGTGATTTGAGTATGTGTTTTCTATACATTTTTGGTTTTATTATTTCTAACCCCCACTTTGTGTCACAAGATTTGGTCAGCACTAGATTAGATTTAATTTACTTGTTATCATATTAGGTGAAATATCAAAACCTAGGACCCCCTTAGGGTTATTACATGATTGTGTTAGACTGGAGGCTTTGTAACCCTCCCTAGAATGGTGTATTGTGATAAATGATCCCCTAATTAGGTTTAGTAGATCCCCATATTGGTTATGCTCCTGCTTAACAAATGCATTCCTAATCAGAAGTGTAGGTATGCTATATCTTCTCCAAGTTAGGATTGATTTATAAACATGATACATTTATGATTGTATACATTCTAGTGAACCCAACGTGAACTAACCCTTGAAATATTTATTCACTTATTTTAATTATTTTTATCAGATATTTGACATATTGGGTCAACTACATTGACATAGTTCTAAATTTTGTACACATGTTTAACACATAGTCACATCCAAATGACTCTATTCTTTCTATGTAAGTTCTTTTTTAGGTATAGTCTACTAGATTGACCCAGTTGACCCTGTATAGTTTTTCAAAATTTTAGACATCTAGTACAAACTATTAGGTTGACTAAGTTCACCCTATACATTTCAGGCACTCATCAACAGGCTTCTACAAAGATAGATCAACTTAGTCAATCCTGTTAGTAGGATTTGTAAGCATTTATCAAGGTTATTTGATAATAATATCCTTTCTTTGCATCTTTATATTCACCAAGGTTCCTTTCTATCTTTCCTTACAATATTTCCTTTCATAGTTTGTAGTCTTTAAAACTACCCCTATATAGTCAACTAGATTGACCCTATTGACCTAGTTCTATATTCTATGTGTTGTCTAGATAACTAGGTCAACTTTGTCAACCTTGTTTATTTTTAGACATTTGATTCCATACTATAAAAGTGATACTATTGACCTTTTTATATATTATATGCATATACTATCAACTACATGGACACTATATCATGTTTCAAATTTGGAATTAACCTTTACTTGTTAGTAATTAGCTCACACTTTCATTCCTTGTTTCTTGCATGACTAGAATAGATCACATAATCTAATTATGAGGTTTTTAATTTAACATTTAGATTCACTATTTTATATTTTATGCACACATGAATAAATGACAAAATATTAAACAAACATTTTAATAATTGTCTACCCAAGGCCAATCTACTTGGATTTCATCACCAAGGGGGAAGCTGACTTGGTTTTCTAACTAGGTATAAACATGTGGTTAATGGTATATTATAGAAAAACACCTGATACCTTTATCATTGCAATGTATGAAGTGAGGGGGTAGGCCTAATACCAAGCCTATACCATTGGTAATAAAAATACCTTTCAGCCCAAACATCTTGAAACTATCCTTTGATTGCTTTCTAGTTCCTTACTTATAGATAATTTATTATCACCTTAAAAATATTCTAATAATCTAAATAACATTCAAGTTGACCATCTAGTTATATTTTAATTTTAAAGTTGATTGCTTTCTCTTTTCTCAATTATATTTTATATTGTAAAAACTTACATTGACTAGTGTTGATGCAAGGATTTATGCTATGTGCCTTAATTGAAACAAACACATTGATCCAATTGATTGCATTTTCCCCTTCTATTCTTACTTTTATAAATACTTGTAAAATTATTCTTGTTTTAGTACATAGTAATTTTAGTTGACACAGTCTATTATAGGCTATTTGGTTTTCCCTATTTGCTATAATGGATCAACCTATTCGACCCTATACACTTTTTAGCCTCTATTTGCTATATTGGATCAACCTAGTTAAACCTATACTATTTATAGGACTTGTTACCTCTACTAGGTCAACCCAATCAACCCTATACTATTTTTATCACTCTATGTTTCCTTCATTTTTCATCTCTCTTGCCTAGTTTTTAGTCTTTTTCCTTCATCATTAATTTTCTATTTGAAGACATTACTGAGTTGAATTCAACAAACATGATGAGTTTTACTAATCTTCATAGGGTCTCCCATATGTAGAGTAGGGATCCTATCCTAAATGAGATTAATGTTTAGATAGCCACTCACACAATAAACTATGAGATCCCTCCTAATACCTCTTTACAACATAATCCTCTCTTCTCCCTAGAAGACCAACCCAAATTATAGTATACCCCCAAAATGCTCCTCTTTTTCTCAAAATTTACTCAACATTGAGGAAAATATCCCTCTACCATTTACCATCTCATGATTATTAGTCAATCTAAAGACCCTCATTCACCTACTCCCACATTCTCAAATAGATTTGGGGTACCACCTTCTTTGTTTCTCAACCTCTTCCCTTGATTATGGCCCTTTATCATGCCATGACCTCTTCTTATTTAACTTCTTCCACCTCCATGCTTAGTATCTCCACTAACATGGTAGGTTCTACATCTAGTGGGCCTCTTATAATTCCACTATCCTTAATCCTTCTACTAGTTCATCATTTAATACCTAAGGTAACCATGCTTCTAGTACTTCCTCTTCTTATCTATCACTAGTCCATCTTTTGATTCACATGCAAATTTTACCACTAGTGCCTCTCATTCTCATACTTCCTCTGGTTAAAATAATGTTAGTAATGGTGATCAAACCCACCAAATATTATTACAAACACTCAATAAAATGAATACCTTTCAAGCTCATAACACAAATAAAATGATGAGAATGCAAAATCACCTTCTCCATCTTCAAACTCATCCCCAACCAATGACTTAGGGCACACATAATAAAAATTTTCCCCTTCCTCCTCTTTGAGATTCCCAAGGAAATATCATTTGGTCAATAAAACCATTAAGAATCTTCAAAATGAACCTCTTACCAATCAAATTACTAAAATTTATATATGAGGTATCACCCCTATAATTTCTTATAATGGATTAATTGACCCTACCCTTCATCTTAAAACATTTGTAAATCTTTATAATGATTACGTCAAATTGAACACCTTTGCCACTACCAAGCTCTTAGCCAAAAAATTCACGAGTGATGCCTTAGATTGGTATAAACAACTGAGAACCCATTCCATTTTTAGTTTAGAGGATTTATAATTATTTAGTTCAAGAATCCCAAACTAGTGATCTTCCCAAAAACACGTTGGCCCACTTCATAAATTAAAAGCAAAATTGTTCAAGCTTTTGTTAAAAGGTGGAAAACTTTGTCAAACAAGTGTGAACATAACATGTCCTATTATGACATTTTTCATCTCTTTACCAATGTTCTTTTTCCCAATTTACAATATCAGGTCTGTACTCTCTCTCCACGTACTTTGGAGGAGGCTATTAACCAAGATAAATTTCAAGATTCCCTTATATGTCAATTCAAGCCACCCCAACCTTCTGTAGGTCCTCACATTTTATTTAAGAACAAAAATAGTAATGATACCAATGATGGTGTCATAGATTCTTATTATACTATTCAAAACATTCAAGTTGTCATTCCTAATAATTCTTTGGAACCAACTCCCCCTTCTCAATAATATACCAATCCTCGTTTATCCTTACCAAATAACATTAATGTTTACAAAACCTTATCCTTAGTTGAATTACTTAATCATCTACCTAGGCCTCTTCCATGAGAACTTGACCCTACTTGTCCTATGAAATCTTGATATGATCCTAACAAGTTTTGTTGGTTTCAAGTTAGTTGGGGTCATTCTCATGAGACCTGTAGGCAACTCCATAATTTAACAATGGTTTTTCTTCTTGGTCCTAATTTTGATCATGATTATATCATTATAAAATGTCAACAAGCTTATGAAATTGGTTTTAGGGCTCACAAATCACACACTAAATCTCAAGCCTTAAATAGAGCTAATGCTCATTTGGCTATCTATAAAGGCCCTCTTCCTAATCATCAACCTAATCAAGATACCCAAGACAAGACCAACCCTTCCACCAATAATGTAGAAAGTCTTGTTAATCCCATTTTTGAAGAGAATGTGGTTAACATGACTAATATGTGAAGGGTGGTTACTTTCATTGATCCTCAACCTATCTACAATCCTCCATTGTCTCACACATTCCATGTTATCTAGGATTCTTATCCAACTCATTTAAATGATTTGGGTCAAGATGACATTATTACCTTTGATGATCTAATTCCAAATTCTCCCTTGGATAACACTTCCCATTCAATTTATACCATTCCTCCATCTTCTAACAATAGTGATAATTAAGCTTATACTAACACTTCTACCAATTCTCAAAACCAACATGAACTAATTGCTTCATTTTCACAACATAATTTATAACCTTGTTCTAAACCTTCTCCTTCTTATTCCAAAGAAATTTGGTTCCTCCTTCCAAGGACCTTATTAATCATTATGAACCTATTTATAATAATATCCTCATGGGATATGATGAGTGGGATCCCATCATGGAACTCACTATTTTCCCATCCAAAATTCTATTCCTTGAGCTTATGATGACCTCTTTGCATCATAGAAAATGTCTTTTGAAACTATTGTTCAAAATGAACATCCCTCATCCACCCCTAGAAGGATGTGAAGTAGCCATATCTATATTTGAGGATAACATGTTATAATAAGGTGAAGAGATGTCCATCATTTTGATGAAATAATGTATACTTCTATTTCTTTAAAATTTACTATTACTTCTATTATTCTTGATGAGATTATAATTCATGCAGATGATCCTCCTTTATTTATTAGTGTCTAAATAGGCAATATTTTAATCAAACATGCATTGATTGATGAGGGTTCAGGAACTTATGTTGCCTCACTTGATTTATCAAAACCTTTAGATATTTTGAATGTAATTTAAAGTCCATACACAACACATGCCAATGATATGATCAAAGGTAAATGCCTCTATTAGGTTTTGTATAGCTTCCCATTACTATCCCACCTATCATGGTTCATGTGAAGGTGATGATATTTAAATTTCCTCTTTATTATAACATCTTGCTTGGTAGGTCGGGGACTCACCATATGAGATCAGTTGCCTCTTTTGCTTGATAATGCATTAAATTGACTCAAAATGGATCCATTTATAGGATTTAGGGTGATACTAACCCTTATAATTTTGAATAATTTAAAGACCATGGTGTCTTCAAGATTCTTACTCTTGAACCTTTTCCTAGTGTTCTATTCTGTGAATCTCAACGCTTCAATTTTATCATTAATTTGACTTGAAGTTATAACAAACATCCCAAAATCATTGGGAATATTCCTCCTAGCCTATTATATTCAAATTAATATGAGATTGATGAGATAAACCTAAATAATAAAACTTATGATCTCTTACCTCATCTCATCTTGTAACTTCTGACTTCTTTACAACCTCATTCTCACAAACCTCCTTGCAATGATATTTCCATCATTTTAACTAAGACTCAACATTCTAATCACCACACCTCATCAAATGAAAAGGTCATACCTAATTGTGTCATTAATATTCACACACCTAATTATGATGATGGCTATTCCTTAGATGATCTATTCTTAGGTGGTCTTATCTAGGCTTGTGATGTTGAGATTATCCATTATCATTCTTATTTTTTTGAGTGTTTTCATATGTCTTCCAGTTTTCCCTTGTTTATAGTTCTTAATTTTAGTATTTTTCCTCTTTATCACATGGTAGAGATGGAACCAACACCTTCAATTTTTGAGGAACCTCATAAGAGTATGTTCATGGATCATGCTATGATTGGGCCTTATTACTTTACTAGGTACCTTGATCCCTATAACATGCTTATCCCTGAGATGTGTGTGACCCTTATTTGTCTTTTTTTAGATCCCTTCCTTCCATAAGTGGAACTCACATTAGATCCCACTCTTGTTCCTACTATATTTTATCCCATTCTTGATCTTACTATAGTTGAGCTTGTTCTTACTTTTGTTGTCATTAAGTTTATTCTTGATTATGATCCTATTGCTCTTATTGAGCTTAGTTTCATTCCTTCCCCACCATAATCTTCCCTTGGTGATGGTTTGATATATTTATGTCAGATGGATTCATTTCCCACCAAATGGGCTAATGAGCCTTCCCCAACTTCTTCCACTCCTGTTACACCTTCTCTTATGAGTGCTTCTACTAAGACCACTCACAAATGTATATGTTGCTTCCATGGCACATATAATCATTCATCCACCCATTGTCACAAGATGTAATAATATATTGATACTTTACATCCTTCTTCCCCTCATTCATCAAACAAAGCCATGCCTCCCTAAAATATACTTCTTAAATATATGCCTATGTATGGAGAGTTGTATTTTTTGTGGCACTAATGTTGCACCCATCACATTTATCATTGCCACATCCTTTAACAACATCTTAAATATCACCTTATTGCTATTATCAGACCTTCTACCATTCCCACCATAGGTAATTATTGTAAGAAGGCCCTCCTTCTCCTCCCATGGATCCACCTCCTATGGTTTCATCTCCTCCTATAGTCTCTTCATCACTTTGTATGCCTTTACCTATGGACCTTCCATCACCTATGGATCCTTCTCCACCTGTGAGTCCCTCACTTATGGATCCTTCTCCACTGATGATTCCTATATCTCCCATAGAGCTCACTCCCATGCATTCTCTTGAGCATCCATTGTCTGGTTTCCCTCCTCAGCATGATCCATTTAACATTCCTAATTAGAATTATTTTCCTAATTTTAATTGAATATAGATGAGAATTTAGCAGTAGTTTGTATCTAGCTTCATAGATATCTCTATGATGTTTTAGATAATGTGTGTGGGAAAATTTATTAGTATTTATGAGCACATGCATGGTGATTTTACATTTTCATTTGGATTTGATATGTGCTCTAATATTATCTTTATCTATTTTATTATATCATTTGACATTGTGTCAAATTCATATTTATCTTACATGGTGACTTTACGTTTGCATCCTATATTGCTTATATTGTCATTTATGTTTGCCTATGGATGTTCTTATTTATCATTGATTCCTCTTTTATTATTTATTACCTTCTTGTGTCTTTATGATTGTTTTCTTTCTTATCTCTATTTTTCACAGATAATGGTCATTGTGATTTGGTTATACAAACCTAGTTCCCTTTAGACATTCCCTATTACCATGTGATCAGTTAGTAAATAATTAATCTCATTATATTCTTCTTTCATCGGTCCACTTTGGATCTTATTTTCCCCTTTATTACCCTTTTTTAACAAACTAAGCTTATACATGGTTGAGAATTGAGATAACATGTTGGTTCATTATTAAGCCGAAGTGGCATAGTCAGTCTTGTCTTTGGTTACCTAGCTTCCTTTAGCCTAAGCCTACAACTCATTCATGTGTATCATTCTATCTCTCATAATGGATCATTCTAAGTTTTTATGGAAAAGGAATCATAAAATCCATAAAACTATGCAAAATACAAATCATTAAATGAAAGGCAATGATACAAAAGGCAAAAACATTCAAAAATGTTAAAAGTCAAATCACACTAAAAGACATGATTCAAAGCCTATCTCCTTCCTTTAGTCAAAGATAAAATGCCACAATTGGCCTCAAAATATAGATAAGGTCCATTGGGGTGTGGTAGGCCAATAGATTATAAAAGGAGAATAAAAAAATCTTTTAGTGCTACCTACTTTCTCATGCAAGTACCCAATCTTTGTAGTAGATCGACAACTCTATAAGGGGTCTTGAGGAATAAGGAACATGTCATGAGAAGGTAGGTCCATTTTAATTTTATTATACCAATCTACCTTCATGAGTTGATCTTAATAGCATGCTTATTTTCTTACAAAGCTTTATGTCTATAATGAATAGGTTTCCTTTGTACATTGATGGTCACTAGTCACTCAGTGATTTCTCATGTCCTTGGTATGCCTCTTATCTCCTAAGGTATTCTCATAACATTATTAACTTATGATTTTTACATTCCCTTTTTCCTTTGATAAATTCCTCATATTTGCTTTTGACAAATAGTATTTAGTTCACTGATCAATCCCCTAGGGATTTCATTTGTGAGTTTCATTGTAAGACCATAGATAGGACATGGCCTTCCTCACAAATTACCACAATTTCACCTTCCTATTACCAACATCCCTCATTACCAAATTTTCACATTTATTTCACCTCATTGGTGTTCCCCTTATGATTTTTATGTAAGACCATGGATAGGACCTAGTCTTCCTCACAAAATTTTTGTTATAATCCAAGTCACAATCAAAATTACATGTGTCAAATATGAGATAAGATGTGATCAATTATGAAGTTACATGTCATTGATATGATTCCTAGCTTGATTTAGTATGTTTTATGTTTACTTCATTTCTCTTTCACTTTTATCTTATTATTTTTTGATTGCATATAATAATCCAAACATTTCTTGAAATTTTCATACTTCACAACTTGAATTAGTGTGATAAATCTAAGACCAAATTTTGCCAATTTTGTATTTCTCTTATACTTCCCAACATGATTGAGTATGATTGATTGATTTGATTTATTTTATTTTTATACCATTTTTCCTTTCACATGCTTTCCATTTTATTACATTACTTTCATATTCTCCAACATGATTTAGTGTGATTTTACTTGGTTTAATTTGGTGCCAATTTTTATTTTAAAAATAAACTTTTTACCATCTTGTTTTACCACCCTTTTCGATCTTTATACTTAGTCATTTTATTGTTATTACACATTTCCTAATGTGAATTAGTGTTTAGTACATTTTTTATTGATTATATTTTACCAAGTCTTTTTTACCTTTTTTTTTAACCATGCATGTGATCTACGTAATGCTATAAAATAAACCACAACTCATAAATGCACTATAGCATACACAACAAATAGCTAAATATATGTACTAGAAATAAATATATCTAAACATCCACAACCACAACCATAATGCAAACATATACAATAAAAAATCCAAATCCAAAAATGAGACATCTCTACATATATCATGAGTTTTAATACAAAAATACAACCATATACAAAGCTCTGGCTTTATGGTTAGGCCCCAACCTAACCATCTTGTGACCTAGCCACACTACCCAGAGATGCTTTAGTTTGAATCCTCCAAATAGAATGTTGTAAATGTAGACACCCAATTCCTAACACCATTTGTGTTGAAATTATCAATCTTACTCAAATTGCACTCAAATGCACATTTTAGGTAAAAATCTATAAAACATCTTAAATGGTTCAAACTTGTAACTTACAAGTGCCAGTTTAGCTCAAAGTATCCCTAAACAGGGAAATGCATTTTATGGGCCAGCTAACCTTGATCAGATCATTTTGAGTCAAAATGACCATTTCACCATTTAGTGCTCTGGATCACTATTTTATTCTAATTCATTAGTACACATCATGTACCTTTGTTATTTGGTGTTGTCAGCATCCTAAATGGGAATATAGCTTTGATGCATCTAACATCACCTTCCAGTTCCTCTCTAGTCAAATTACAACATAATAGTATGACTTTCTAACCATTTTGATTAATTACGAGCCAATTTAATAATTGCACAAATGTTGATTAACCTTGTTTAAGGCTAATTAATCCAAATCAAGAGCTTAAGTGGATTTTCTATGAGATTTTTTGAATATTTCTTTTTGAAAATTAATTCTTATTAACTACATCATCAGGTGACATCATTTCTTGGGAAAACATCCCTAGGCCATAAATGCCACAAATATCAAGATTATGAGTCACCCATGCCTAGTTAATGCCTCTCATGCCTCTTCAATGCACCTTCTTCCAAGGTCATTATGAAGATAATTATGGATTTAATTCCAAATAATAAGATTATCCATGGCCACACATCTCAATTTTGAGATGGATGGTCATTGTTGATCCTGACCAATCTCAAAAATATATAAATAGAGAGGCCATGAACATCATTTATAAGATATTTTGGTACAAGGTTATTATGCTCAAATATCTTTAAAGCTTGAATATTTAAAATTTATAATGCTAAATTGTTCCCATAAGGCTTTGTATCTGATCATAGTTTTTGTTTGCAAGCTTTATTGATAGGCTAGTTTAGTGATTTGGAATCATGAGCCTAGGTTTTATGGAGTGTTCTTGAGGCATTAGAGGAGCTTACCACCATTGCTGACAAAGACAAGGATGATTGATCAAAGGATAACATGTTTTTGAGCCACATAGGTATGGTGAATCCATTTGGTAAGGTAATATGATGTTTTTTTCTTTCATTTGTTTCTTGCTATCCTTTGTAATTCCCATAGGAATAGATAGGCTTGGTTAGTTAGTTATTTATGCATGTTTCATTATTTATGGACTAATGCTTGAATAACTTGATTTATAATCCTCTCTACATCTTAGCACACCTGGTGGGACAAGACACATCTCATACCTACAGAAGATCACTTTACAACTCTAAAATATCCATTTAGACCCTTAAAACTTGTGTAAATTGATTTTCTAACTTTATTTTGCCATTTTTATTTGCCATGTTTTTTAATAGTAATTGATGTCGACAAGTGATACCGATAATAGTTACCTATCTTAATCAATGTTATTTAGCAAAACTAACATCAATTAAGTCCTGATTAGCCAAAGTAACTATCGTCAATTGTAATAACTGACATCGATCACTGTGATTTTCAAAAAACATAGGTTTGAGAGCTACTTTTTCAAAGTTCATTGTTTCAAGCTAAAAATAGCTTTAAATATAAAAGACATGTTGACATTTTTGTTTTAGGAACAAGCTTTTGATTTGATAAAAACATGTTTAAATCACCTCTTGCATGCTTAAAAATTAATTAGGAACTTTGTTTTGGGTGTTTAACAAAGAATTTAGATGTTTTGGTGAATGTTTTCAAAGTTTCGCAACTAAGACCAAGGGGTCAAATGAACACCACCAAACATTTCATTTGGGTTTAAAATTAAACACACTTGTTAATTTTAGTTTGCAATAGTTGTTTAGTTAGGTTTTGTTTGGCAAACAGAGGAATGCTACGTGTATGCTCTTCCATTTGTCCCCTCTAGGGAACCCTTGGAATTAAAATTTCCATTCTTATTACAAATAGCCTAGTCTAAGGCTTAGAAACAATTTCACCTAAAGCACTCCCCAAAAACTCACCAAAGTTTGGGTGATCTTGAAAATGACCCTAAAGTCTTTCTATTTTATGCTTTCTTTATTTTCATGCAAACTTGGCTTACAAGGGGAACATCATTACCTCCCATGAGTTATTTAGGAAAAATTTGACCCAAAGTTTCACCTCTTGACATTAACTTCATTTGATTCCTTTGGAGTTACACATGGGATGTATCTGCATTTGGACATCACACTACACTGAGTGAACAATAGGATGTAGTGGTTGTAAAAAAGACTAGACCTTTTTAAAACTAGTCAATTTCATGGTCACCTAATTTATATGCTTGTATTTTGCATCGTTTGATGTGAAAGTCATTGTACAATTAATTCCCATATAATGATTAAAATCTTGCTAGTTTTGTAGACCCCACTTTGCCATACCTTATTAGTTTAGACTTACGACATTTATTTTTTGTCATTAGCTTACATGGTCTTGATTTGTGTCTAAAACTACTTGTTAACTTAATGAAATTAACCAAAACACATTGTCCTCAATTTTATTGAGTAAGGGAGGTGTTACATTGTCCAAATGGAAAATTCATCTTTTTCTTGTTTAAATTGTTATCAAAAGCTTTGTGTCATGTCATCCACTTTGGCATAGTCATGCTGCCTAATTGTGTTTAGATATTTTACCCAATTTATTTAAATCCTTCATTTATAATCGATATTCAAAATTGAACCTTTATAAGTTCTAAGGGTTGGTGCATAAAATTGGATTTGCCATTTATGCACTAAGCTTGTTTTAAATTGGGGTTTAATTTTCTATTTGGATTGAAGGCCATTTATTAAGATTCAAAATCACATTATGATCTTGGTGGATTTAAGTAATCTTGCATATCACTCATGCTTTTAGTCCTAGAACATATTTTATCCTACTAGAATCATGTAATTATGTTGTACTACCTATTTGGTCCTAGCTTTATACTTAGTGATTTGCATATGTTTTTACATCTTGAGTTGCTTAATTCATTTTTTCTTCTTCATATTATAAAGAGCTTTCCTCTAGAATTCTAGGGTCAAATTGTCAAAGTTGAAGCTAGCTTTTATAGTGTGGGTGTATCACAAAGATCTAGGCTTTGGTATACTAGTTTTCACCTTGGGCCTTTGGGTTACCTTACTCTCTTTTGATCTATATGATTTTGAATTTACTAAAGGTTGAGTAAACTCATGAACCAAGTACTATAAATTGTGCATGGTTTCAAACCAGCCTCCTTTTATAGTTTCATTGGTCCCTTGGTTATTTGTTTAAAAGAAATCCAAAGCATACTTTGATTGGTTGTTGAACATTGGTCCAAAATTAGTCAAATACATAGAACAAGTCTTTTTAGATATGACTCAAAGGTTCACTCGTAGTGGGGCCTCTTATGGCCTTAGTTAAGAAGATGAGCAATTTTATGATGGTCAAGATAACCCCATTATTTTTAATGATATACCCATAATAGTAAGATTCGAAGATGATTACAATGAATATCAACCCCAAGAAGATCAAGATGAAGCCCTTCTTAAATTGATAAAATTAGGTACTAGACTACCTTTTACTTTTCCTATAGAAAAATTGCATACCTTAGTTAGAGAAGGAGAATAATGATGGCAAGAGAAATATTTTGAACAAATAGACATACCTTTTTCCTCTAATAAATGAAATGAAATACAAATAAACTCAAAACCCTTAAATATATATCTTCTAGCTAAGATCAAGATAATAAGTCAATGATATATAGATCAACTTGTCACAGACTTAACAAACTCCCTAGTTGCCACTTCAATTCACAATAATGTTTTGAAAGAACATGAAGATATGGTTGGAAGTATGCAACAAGTATTGGATGAGAACATTACCATAGTGGACCAAGGAAATCTAAATGAATAGTTAAAGTCACAAGACACCTTACAAGATGTTCCATTTGATACGGAACATACATTTTTTAATCATCAGGAACCTCTTGTTACTTAAAAAAATTAGGAATGCTAACATTCAATTTGAATTGAGGAAATCCCTCAAGACAATTTGGCTAGTTCTTTTCAACCAACCCAAATATTAGTAAATAAACATAGAAATTTCTAAAATCAACAAAGTGCAAAATATCTAAATTCAAGAAATGTTTTAAAATCTAAGAATCAATGGCCTATTATCTCAACTAAAGAAACAAATTAGAACCAAATCATGGATTGAAAGGTATACGCTCCCTATAGATCCACACAAAACTAGGGGCACATTCCACCCCAACAACAACAAAACTAGGGGCACATTCCACCCCAATAATAACAAAACCAGGGGCACATTCCACCCTAATAACAACAAAACTAGGGGCACATTCCACCCCAACAACATCTTATCCAATCCAAAAATGCACCAAACATGCAAGAATGGAATTATATGAAGGAAATTGTCCAAAGATTGGAGATGAATAATAGAGTCAAAAAGTACGAATTTGATGAGATATGTCCATATCCATTTAACTTATCTATTCTCCAAAACCCCTTTCCACCTCATTTTGAGGCACCCAAATTTGAAAAATAAAAAGGGAAAGGAGATCCATGTGAACACATACAAGCATTCTTCATCTTGTGTCAAGAGGTTGCTTATAGTAGCGAGTACTTACTATGACTATTTATATGAAGTTTAGTAGGACAAGTTCTTGATTGGCTACTTAAAATACCCAAGGGATCAGTTACATATTGGAATGAATTATCAAAAAATTTTGTTAACCATTTCTCACATAACAAAGTACATGAATTGACTATTGTTAACTTATGCAAAGCCAAGCAACGTGATGGTGAAAGTTTTGCTATATATCTACAAAGGTGGAGAGCATTGGCAAGTCACTTTCAACACAATTTAACAAACACATAGTTGGTTGATATCTTTGCACAAAATTTACATCTTGATGTTGTGCATAATCTATTATTATCTTGTGCTAACTCATTTAAAGAGATTATTGACAAAGGAGTGTAGATTAAGAAGGCTCTTTTTGCTAAGGGCCTTATTAAGATTTTTGCAAAAGGTCAAGCATCTTGTCAGACTAAATCACTAGATCCTCAAATGTTTATGGAGGATAAGCCTAAGGGATTTAATAAAAATAATAACATGGTTAGAAATGGGGTGATAGAAACAAGACATGTAAAAATGGTATAGGCTATGCCTCTTCCAAATGTATAATTAACTCCCTCAAATCCACTACCTCCTTTGTAGAGACAACCTCCATGAAGGACATTTCATAACAATTTTAGTGTCTTTACCAAGTTATGAGAATCAATTAAAATAGTGTTACAAAATCTCATTGTAGCTAATTTAATTATATGGCCAATATCAAGGCCATTTCCTCAAGATCAACGAAAACCAGACTAGTACAAAGAGAACAAATGGTGTAACTTTCATCTTATTGCTAGTCACAGTGTATATCATTACATTCAATTATAGTATATTATTGAGGATTTTATTAAAAATGGTGAGATAAAAATTAAGTTGGACCCTAATCAGGACACAAATCAAGATATGGGAATCTACAAAGACCCTTTTCCTTTACATGATCTACCACCACCAAGAAATAATCAAAATTGTCACAATTAAGGACAGAGGTAGAATCAGAACCAATAACAAGGTCAAAATAATAATGAGCATAATAAAGATCATAATTCCCACACTAATAATGCGGCTTATAATAATGTACCTTACGACTACAATAACACTGTGGGACACATTTTTACAACCCACATTACCACTATTACTATAATACCACATGGCTAATCTCATGTTCCTCATAACATGAGACCCATCATTATAGGGTCATCACCATCTCCCCTTAGTAATACCATGTCAAGTTTGCATCATCATATTTTTACTCTATTTTCATGGGTTACTAATCTTGAACAACAATACCATTCTTCTAATTATAGAGGCTCCTCATTGACCCAAATTTTCATAATACTGTTAATCACATGTAGGTCATCATCCATGGCCCTTTGCCTCACTCTTATTATTATAATGACTCCTTGCCACCTCTAGGTTATGTAGTTACAAATATATGCCCACAAGTTACCATCTAGGGCCCTTCACCCACTTCTTTCCATAAACCCAATGAGAACATTATGCCAATGGTTCCAAAGTTAGATACTATCCCAATAAATACTAAACTAGTTCAATCCATAGTTTAAAGGATTTATAGTATAATGGATCAATTATATAAAACCCCTACATAAATTTCCATATTAGAACTCTTGCAAACATTTGATGTCCATAAAACCATCTTCAACAAAATTTTACAAGAGTCTATTATGCTTAATGATATAAAACTTGATCAGTTCTAGAACCTAGTTGGACATTTGATCAAAAGGACATGTCCACCCTTGGCCCAAACCACAATAACCCACTATACATTGAGATAATCATTGTAGATCACAAGATCAAGTAGGTTATTATAGATAATGGTTCAGGGTTGAACATCATATCTCTTAAATTAGTGTGATGATTGGGTTACATGGACAAAGACATTCAACTAGAAACTATTATAATCAAGGCTTATGACAACACTCAGAGGGAGTCACCCAGTACAATTTGGTTTCCAGTCATGGTTGGGTCTATTTCTCATCACATTATTCCATATTGTGGATATTGAGCTTCCTTATAACATACTTCTTGGTCATCCTTGGATCCATGAAGTACACATAGTTCCATCTACTCTTCACTAATGCTTTAAGTTTCCCCATGATGAGATCATGGTTACTATTCCCACTTATCAGCAACCATACCGATACTACATACATCTTGAAGTAGAGTTTCATAATTATAACTATTGCCCAAGTTCTGAATTCATTGTGAAGAAGAACAAAGACATCATTTCTCATCCATATCCATCTAATTATATAGACCCTAGTGATCTAACATCCACTTCAATTGATCCATTTCTTGTAGCTCTAGCCAAATGGGTGATCATTAAAGACACAGGCATTTCCATGTACCATATAAAGAATGCCCTCCATATTGTAAAATTACCAAAATACCCTAAAACATTTGGTAAGCCTAAAACTTCCCAGACTCCTAATAGACCTGATCAAATTTGACAACTAAAAAAGAAGAAAATAAGACCTCCTATGGTTTTTATACCTAAAATTACACCAAAGAAAGATTGAGAGGATTTTACTGAGGAAGATTGGTTATATTCTAAAGGCCTTATGGATTATGTTTAGAATCTTAAGTATCCTATCCATAATAGATTAATGGATCATCTTGATTATATAAGGAAAGGTCTTGGCCCATAGGCACAAGGAATTTTAGAACCCTTATCAACTGGAGTTGTTAATTGGGATCATGGTCTCAGATTTAAACCACCAAAGGATGATATCATGACATTTAATAGTGACTCTTCTGAAGTGACTAGTAATGAGACTCCTAGTAGCAACACAACATCCCATTATAGCCTTTTGAATGAACTTGATAATTAATATTTGTTTGATTCAAATGCCATATTGACCATAACACCTATTAGAGCTTCCCATCCTAAAGCAAAAACCCATCCTAGTGGTGATTCCATTCATGAAGAAGGACATTATATATTTACCATTGGTGCTTCCCATCTTGAAGTAAACCCTCATTATAACCTATGCCTTTGCCATCTTGAACTCATAGATTAGGATCAACAAAATTTGGTCATATGCCTCAATGAGTTTCAAAATGAAGAATCAATTACAGAATACATGGGCCTATGAGATACATTCCCCATTGGTGATCATAAGTAGGGTTTTGATTTTTCATTGAAATATTTTACCTACTCTAGAGAGTAGGCAAACTTTCTTGGTCATAATAAAGAACAAACATTGAGATCTTTAGGTGAAAACCTCTTTAAGGCACTTGTTGATCATGGAAAAAGTAAAGAAAAAGATAAGCCTTTGAGTGAAAACCTATTTCAGGTGCTCCCAGGTGGGAAAGTTTACTCATCCCCTCAGGATGTAGAAAGTCCATCTAGCCCAAGTTCCATAGCTAGTATAATCATCTCTTCAGAACAAAATCAAATATTTGAGTGTCTTATTCTCAAGTTTCTAGAGGTCTTTGCCAATTGGCATTTACCTGAGAAGTTAGATTTTGATTCTTCATATTATCCAAATTTTTGGTAAGAATAATAAGAAGATATAGCAAAAGAAGATGATCATGACCATACATTACCTACAATTCTAGAAGATAGATCTATACTCCTTATGGACAGCATAATAGAAGTGAATTTGGGAACCCATGAGGATCCTAAAATTATTTATCTTAGAGCTTCCCTTACTGAAGTAAAATATGGACATATTATATCCACTCTTAAGGATTATATAGCCATATTTACATGGTTATATGCTAACATGCCAGGCTGAGATCTGTCAGGGATGCAAAACACCAGAAGCATACAATTGATTACCAAATACCAAGCAACTTAATATGTGGAAATAAACTAGATTCACCAAGTAACTAGAATTCAGAATAACACAGCATATGAGAGACAATACACAACTTGTATTAACACTTTATACAGAAAAGAATACAATAAAGAAGATGCCACTTCTTCTCCACCACCTTACAGAGGTTTCCCACACCTCAAGTGAACAGTAATTATTCTCCCCAAATCTCTCCCTCTCACAGGTCCCAACACCCAACTCAAATACAGAGTTGGTGTTCACCTCCCGTGCTCCACGCACACCACAAGTGCTCCACGCACTCCACAAGTACTCAAGGTACTTCAAGTAGATCTCCCATGAATCCACAATAACCTGCAATTCAACAGACCATACTTATGGAAGGAACTCCCTTGCCTTCCTCTTAGCTCTATCTGAGTACACACCTATACTCCAAGTAGATCTTGCCTGATACTGCTCCCTATTGTGTTGCTGTCTATATGATCTTGCACACCTGCAAATCAAACAACGGTTCTACTCCCCTGTGAACCTTGACCTTGCACACACATACACCTGCAGATCAATGATCTTACTTACCATGTAGATCTCCTATATAGGCCATGCAACTGTGACCAAGATCCTACACTCCTGAAGAATCCTGCTGACTCTCACAAACTAGCACCTACACCTGCTACTGTGGAACTAGGAGGAACACCCTTGCTCACCTCACACACAGAAGGAACAAACTTTGCTCAACTCAAACTAGCCCACTTTTCCAATACAACCATGAGTCCATTATATAGATCTCATCCAAACAATAATTAGACATCTAATTACAATAATTAGATCCACAGCTATGAGTCTAAAAATAGATCTCTTCATGCAAACACTTGGTTCGTTAGCTAACTGCCCGTAACAAACGCAGTCCGAACCACACAGGCGACCGACGTTGGTCCCTGTCTACCTGGAGGTGACCGACGTCAGCCGATATATGACCGATGTTGGTTGCTTCTCTATGCTATCCTACCGACGTCGGCTGATCAGACTGACCCCAACTTATCTGCAACTCAGCAACCTTCAGCAACCTCCTCTCCTGTTTGCATCAGTGAAGCTTTTAGCTCCACAATCCTACCAATCTCCCACTTAGAGATAAATAGCTACACACCTGTACCTGTACTCTGTCTAATCTATTTCCTGGTTTGTATCCCTCTTCAAGCTCCCACCTGAAGACAACCCACCACACATCCCGTGGTGTACTACCTGTCATCTGAGTACCCTGCCACATCCAAACCTACAACACCTGTAGTGAAGCCCTGACCCTGCATAGCAATCCCTGCTACCGGTCCCTCTCAAAAAACCTGAGAACCCACTTCCCTGAATTGGCTCCTAACTCTGACAGCTCCCACTGCATGGGAATAATCAGGTCTATACCAGACCTCATGTGATTTCAGACACTGTACCTATCCAGCCCTTAGTGTGCTCTGGCTCTGCATCTCAAACCTTGCCAACACCTGATTCACATTAGCTCCCACTCGAGACAAAATTAACCTGTGATCTCCATGCCTCCCATGTCAAAGAATTCCGTTGCTCAAAACTCCTCCTGACATGACACTGAACTAATCTTACCCTTAGCTCAGCAAAAACCTATATGTACTAACCTGCTATAGCAAAACATACCATCCACATACAGTAACAGAATGATGTCATGACCATCATCCTCCTGGTAAGTCAAACCACAGTAGTTACCCTGACATCGACTGAAGCCATGCTTCGTCCTCCACCTGTCAAAACCTGTACCACTGTCCTGTAGCTTCCTCCATATGCCTGGTCTTCCGTCTCATGTATCCATTCTCTCTATTCTTCTACTAAGAAATCCATTCGTCTCTATGTTTTCATCTAGCTAGCAAACCTACCAAAACTCCTATTTGGTTCTGCATCATATCCCTGCCTAGCTCCCACCTATTTCCTGGATCCTTCCTGCTCTACAATCAGCAACAAGTATGAAGAAGATCAACACAAATTTGAGGGCCTACATACGCCTTCAGTCCTCCGTATGGGTGTTTGAGACTCCTTGACAACACGCTGTCCACCCAAAATTCATTACAGTGACCGACCTCAGTCACCCCACAGTCTGCATCCAACTGACGTCGGTTCCATGCATCTGTACCTGACTACCAACCTACCAGCGCTGGTGTCCCTGCTGCCAATGTCGGTCCTCCTGACCGACATCGGTCTTATTTACTGCCAACGTCGGTCCCATTGATCGACGTCGGTCTTACTCTACCTGACATCGCCGGCTTCGATCTGCACATGACCGACATTGGCACCTATCTGTTCGACGCCGGTTCTTCCTGACCGATGCCGGTACCTGTGTTCACCTGTGAGTGATGACTTTTTACCCACGAGCTTCTTTGAATCAAAACCCATGTCCAAACTGCTCTGCTCAGAAGTATCCAGCCTCATCCACTGAACTCTGTCTGCCATCTCCTCCAAGAACACCAAGGCTTTCCAATTCTTAAGCCTGTCAAATAGATCTGTCTTCCGCTTCAGAACATGCATCTCCTTCCTGCTCATGTGACCAAGCCTATGAAGCCACGTCTCTACAACAGAAGAAGAATCAGTACTATAAACAAGTAGATAAAGTATACCTATTTTCTTACCACCAGCTAATTCAAGTGCTACCGCTGTGAGAGTTCTTATGCATCTCTCATCACCCAATCTTTCTGAAGAAATTAGCCATATCTCTAGACCTGGGACCTGCATGACCTTCATCAACACCTGTGTGTTGGCCGCCTGTAATTTCAGCTTCACTTCCCCTTTGCCAATTCTTTGGCAAGGCTTACCAGCTCCTCACCTGGGGTGCATGGAAAGAGGCAACCAAATCTTTTATCCAAGATTCAACTTTATCCAAGAAACTTGCAAACACATCCTGTGCAACAACACCTACTACATCTGTATCTTCAGTTTCTTCATGCTGATCTGCTACCAACCAACAATCTTCTTTTACCTGCTCTTTCTTTCCATCGAACCGTGAGTGATCGTCTATGCTTTTCAACTCCTCCATTCTTAGCTTATTCTGATCTACCATTGCTCTACTCCCACTCGATTAGAAACCCCTGAGAGTGCCCTGTAACCAAACACAACCCTACTTCCTGCAACCTTAGCTCTGATACCACTTGTTGGTATCAAGCTTAAGCATCTTTTTAGAACAAAATCAAATATTTGAGTGTCTTGTTCTCAAGTTTCTAGAGGTCTTTGCCAATTGGCATTTACCTGACACCTTAGATTTTGAACAGTAATTCTTCTCCCCAAATTATTCAAAGTTTTTTTTAAGAATAATAAGAAGATATAGCAAAAGAAGATGATCATGACCATACATTACCTACAATTCTAGAAGTCAGATCTATACTCCTTATGGACAGCATAATAGAAGTGAATTTGGGAACTAGGAGGAACCCCTTGCTCATGAGGATCCTAAAATTATTTATATTAGAGCTTCCCTTACTGAAGTAAAACATGGACATATTATATCCACTCTTAAGGATTATATAGACATATTTACATGGGTATATTCTAACATGCCAGGCCTAGATCCATATTTAGTTGTGCATCATCTTGTTGTTTGCCTTGATGCTAAACTAGTCAAGCAAAAATTGAGAAATATGCATCCATGCATCGCCCTTTTGGTTAAGGTTAAGTTAGAAAGGTTGTTAGGAGCCAATTCGATCAGACCATTGGATTACTCTAAATGGATTTATAACATTGCACTAGTAAGTAAAAATACCCTAGGCATACGAGTTTGTACTAATTTTTGTGATATCAATAAATCATACCCCAAAGATGATTTTCCTCTACCCAAAATTTATATGATTATCGACTCAACTATTGGGTACAAGATTATATCCTTATTGGATGGACTTTCTAGTTATAATTAGATCAAGATAGCCCCCTGAGGATCAACATAAGACCCCATTCACCACTCTATGGGGGACTTTCTATTACCAAGTCATGCCATTTGGTTTGAAGAATGCTAAAGCTACATATCAACATGTAATGACTATCATATTACATGACATGATGCATGACATTATTGAGGAATATGTTGATGATATACTATCCAAATCAAGAATAAGATCTGGACACACTGATATTATATGAAGAATATTTGAGAGGCTTCATGCATATAAAGTTTTCTTGAATCCTAAGAAATGTGTTTTTAGAATCACATCAAGAAAATTACTAGGGTTCATTATATTATAATGAGGGATTTAAGTCAACCCTATAAAGGTCAATGCTATTATGGAAATGCATCCATGAAATAATCTTAAATAATTATGAGGTTTACAAAGCAAGATCCAATCCATATGTAGGTTCATTTCTTAATTGGCAAATAAGTGTCACCAATTTACCCACCTCTTAAGGAAAGGGGTAACATTTCAATGGGAGGAATATTATCAGATAGAATTTTCAAAGCTTAAAACATACTTGGCCAATCCACCAGTCTTATGACCTCCAACATAAGGAAGGCCACTGCTTCTTTATATATCAGCCATAAAACATGCACTGGGTTGGGTGTACTTTTGGCTCAGCATGATGATCATGGTAAGGAGCACATAGTTAATTATTTAAGCCACACATTGGTAGCCTATGAACATAATTATATGCCTATTGAGAAGGCATGTTTAGCTATGATGTTCACTACTCATAAATTATGACATTATATGCTAAATAACAAAACTATTATTATCACCAAGGTAGATCCTCTCAAATTCCTTTTATCTAAAGTAGCTCTTCAAGGATGCATGGCTAAATGGATTATGCTTCTCAGTGAGTTTGATATTGAGTACTAGAATCAGAAGGTAATCCAAGGCCAACTTCTTGCTATCTAACTTGTAGAAGCTCCTATTACGGCCATTCAACCTCTCAACTTTTACCTTCTAGATGACTATCATGATGATAGAATAAGAATCACAAAAACATGAATAGTGGATGCTCTATTTTTATGGATCCTTCACATCCCAAGGGTCTAGAGCTGGCATATTTTTGATCATACCATAGGGGGATTTGATCCACAAAGCATTTCATATACAATTTCAGTATACAAATGATATGGCCAAATATGAGGCATTGATTATAGGGCTCCATCTTGCCATACAATGGGACATTCAAAGCTTAAGTGTCTATGAAGATTCATAGCTAATCATAAATCAAACTACTAATCAGTATCAAACAAGAGATGATAAGCTTGTTCCTTACAAGCAAATTATTGATAACCTTAAAACACATTTTATATTTCTATAGTTTGAGCAAGTTCTATGAGTCAACAATAGATCTGACGATGCCATGGTAACAATTGGTTCCATGATTCAAATGCATGATAGTGCTAAAGAGTATCAGTTATTGATTGAAAATATTCTTAAGTTGGCACATATTCTATTAGATTTAGAGAGGATATGCAACATTGCTCATCGTAATCCCTCACCTGAGTTATCATGGTACCAATATTTTTATAACTATTTCCATAGCCATGTATTTCCCACCAACCTTTCCAATAACCAATGAAAACTTTTCCTTCATCACATAACATGTTATATCCTCCTTAGAAACATGATTTATCAAAAAGGATATGATTGAATGCTTCTTTGTTATTTATCTTTGGGAGAATCCAAGCTAGCACTAAAGGAGGTTCATGAAGGAATGTGTGGGTCCCATACCAATGGTGTAGTCCTAGAAAATAAACTTCTTAGAATAGGCTATTATTGGCCCAAAATGGAGATGGATGCTTATAATTATGTAAATAAGTGTTTTCCTTGTCAACAACATGGTAACTTGATATATGCACCTTCCTTATCATTGTAGCTGATTACAACACTTTGGCCATCCTCAACATGGGGTTTTGATCTCATTGGCAAAATTAACCCAACATATTCACATTGACATAAGCACATTTTGACTACAACTGAGTACTTTACCAAGTGGATTGAGTCCATTCCTCTTAGTTATATTACTAGTAAACAAATAGCCAAATTTATTCATTATCATATCATCTGTTGATATGGCATCCTAGCCTATATTATATTTGATAATGGTGGATCCTTTGTGAACCAATTTGTGAAATATATTTATGAAAAATTCAAGATCAAGCACAATAAATCCACTCCATATAACTTGAAAGGTAATGGATAAGTTGAGGCATCAAATAAAACCATTCTAGCCATCTTAAAAAAGATTGTTAATGATGCTGGCCATAATTGGCATTTGCAACTTTTTCCTACCCTCTAGGCTTATAGAACCAATCATCACACCCTAATTAGAGATAATCCATACTCTCTTGTTAAGGTATCATTCTAATTGAGATTGAGATCCCATAATTAAGAATATCACTAGAGCACATAGAAGATGATGAAGACTTAAGTGCCTCACAGCTACAAGAACTAGAACTTCTTGATAGTAAGCATTTGGTTGCCCTAGAAAACTTGTAAGCCTATCAAAACAAATTGTGGAAAAGTTACAAAAAATGCATTCTACCTTGAGAATTTGAGATTGGTGACTTAGTTTTGAAAGAGAACTAGAAGAACATGAATGCTGAACCCAAAAAGAAAGGCAATTTTTAGCTTAATTGGTTAGGACCATATATTGTCATAGCAAACTATGGATTATGAGCATACCAACTGGATAAACCAAATGGTAAATAACTTTCAGATCCAATGAACATCTTACACCTTAAGAGGTTATATGCATGAATAGCTTTGAACCATTATCTATAAGACCCTTGACATGGGGGAAAATTATGTTGTAATTTTATCCCACCCTTTTATCTTACCTTAAACACATTTTATACTACCCTGGTCCACTTTTCATGAATTTCAATAATAAAGGCTTTGAACCCTTGGCACTCAAAACACATTTTTCATCCCATTATGGATTGCTCTCTTCAAGAGGCATATTCTTTGATTTGTCTAGGACATGTTATAAGATTGAACACTTTTTGTCCCTTGACCAATTATGATCTTAATTATGTCTCATGAACATTATGAACATCTTCAGTAGCAATTCTACAAAGTAGTTCAACTAGGAAAATCTTATGCAGTTTTAGACAAGTGAACAACCATATCTTCTCAATTCAAGTATTTAATGCTCTTTCTTATTTTATCAATAGCCTCACTCTCACCAATTTGTGAGCATGGGCCATTGCATTTGGCTTAATTATCTTATTAGAACCTCTACTTTCAATATGTGCATCTCCTCAAATAGATGGTCTCACCTTATGCATATTTTATCCTAAAAACACCAAAAACATTGAAAATACCAAAACAATTAGAACATGATCCAAAAAAGAACAAAATCATTATCTCTTGCTTTTATACATTTGTACATTCCCATTCCACCATCCCATGCTCTCACCATTTTATGAGAAGCTATTAAGTTTGAACACTCTCACCATTTTGAGAGCAACTATTAAGTTTGAATGCTCTTGCCATTTTTTGAACAACTATTAAATTTTAACTATCTCACGCACTTGCTATTTTTAAAGATCATTCTTTATTGTCTCATCAAATTCTTATTTGCCAGACCCTTCTCATTTATTTTTTGTATATTCCATTTCTTCTATAACATTAATCAAGTGGTCTAATCATAGTTTTTATTCTATCCCATTTCTTGGGATAAATACATTTGGCTTGAAGTTCATATTAGAACATGCATCCATGGAACTATGTAGGCAATGCCCACTTGTCTAATACATCTAGAGTCATCTCAATCAACCCCTTCCTTTCTTATCTTCCCCCATTTCTTCTATCATTATTACTCTTTAATTAGGGAAAAATTATTGTGTCATTGTTCTTTGTTATGATGTGGTGGAAAGTAACGTCTATACCACACATGCATGAACATTTGTCTTTAAACCACACTAACTTGGTTTTTGTTTATGTGTGTTTATTTGAGTTTTCTTGGTGTTTTGTTTTTCTTTCACACCTTTCCTTTTATTTATTTTTCTTTTCTCTTTTTTATTAACTCTTGTCTCCATTCTTGGTCTTGTCTTTCCTTGATTGTTTTTTTGCTTATCTCTTTTGTGTTTCATAACATCTTGATAATTCACATGGCTCTCAATTATTTATATCTTGATCCTATGTTATTAAATTATTCTTGGAACATTTTATGTTTATTTGATTATTGTTGGTCTTGTGTTTCCTTGCTTGTTTTTTCTTTTCTCTTTTGTGTTAAAAAATGCCTTGATGGTCCACATGGATCTTGATTATTCATATCTTGGTCTCATGTCGTTAAGATATTCTTGCCTTTTGTTTTTAAACATTTTTTTTCCTACTCCAGTCTTGATAGATCATATTTTGATTTCAAGATATATTTATTTATATTTATCTTCTTTTTATTTGTTTTTGATTTTTTGTTTAAATGTAAATCACTGTAAATCTAATTTTGGTCATTATTTCATCATTATCCTTAGTTATATATATTCAAATTTGAACTATTTTAGCATAATTGGAATCTTATGTCATTATAAGTTAGTCATACTTATGATTCCTAATTTATTTTGCTATAGAAAGCACTTTGTGCTCAGGTCTCAATGTCAACATTAGCTCCAATGAATGATTCTCAAGAACACTTTGCAAACCCTAGGCTCATGATATAGAATTAGGCATCTAGGTAACATGCATTTCAGGCTTCTTTGTCTATAATTAGATGTGCATCTCTTCATATACATTATGAGTCTAATTAATTCTTGGTCATTTTTCATCATTCATCATTCCATTCTCTCCCAAATTTGGGTGAACTACATTGGCCTAAAGTTCATGTTGGAACATGAGTCCATGGAACTATGTAGGCAACACTCAATTTATATTGAGGTCAAATAGACTATCTCCATTCTTATTTTCATCTCTCGTCACTTTGTGCATTCTCATATGCTTGGTTTTATATGGATTTCTATGCCATTGCACCATCATGTATACATTTATGCCCACTCACTTTAACCTATATTTTGGGTTATATCTTTGAGCTCTTTTGCTTGCCAATTGCTCATGCTGGGGCCCACCATCTGAACAACATCTAAATAAAATTATATCTATAGGGGAAAATCATTATTTATTCTTTATCAATGATCAAAATTCTCCCTACTAGGGCAAAACTATTTTATCATGATCAAATTTTCTCTACTAAAGTACTTATTACATTCTCTTTAGAGACCCTATTCTAGTGGTGCTTCCCTTCATGAACTAGAATGTTCTCTCTTTTACTCTAATTCCAAGATCTCCAAATTAAAGCCCATGATGATAATATTTTAGTGTGCAACCTATCTTGGGATTGATCAATTCCATAAGTGCATAGCTTGTACTCTCAAATTGGGTATGTTTATAGTGTGTCCCTTACATTTATGGATTGCATATTTCCCATTCTCCTTATCTCTAGGGCCTATTATACCTCTCATTATATTTTTATAATTGATAGTAATCATGTGTGCAAGCATTAGCTCATCTGGATGCGATCTATTCCATGGGTTAACCTCTTTCTCTTTTTTTTTAAGAGTCCATCTTTCTCTTTCATCCTAGTATGTCCTCTCAAGGGAACATCATGGGTCTATACTAATTTATTCTTGATAACTCTTTAATTTGAAAAGACATTGCTTTACTTGAATGTCTCTCTATGACTTTTCAAATAGGGGCAACATGTAGACACCCAATTCTTAACACATTTGTGTTGAAATTGTCAATCTTACTCAAATTGCACTCAAATGCGAGTTTTAGGTCAAAATATATAAAACATCCTAAATGGTTCAAACTTGTCACTTATAAGTGCCAATTTAGGTCAAAGTATCCCTAAATAGGGCAATGCATTTTTATGGGCCAGCTATGTCATGTCCCCTTCTAGTTGACATCGACATATCAACAGTATTAGCCTATTAACGACTCTCATAGGCTAATGAGGCATGGTGAGAGAGTCATTTTTGCAGTCACTTTTGTAAAAAGATTAAATATTATCGAATCTTCTAGAAACTCAAAGGATAATATTATTTTATTGAGGCTGACCTCTAGAGGAAAAGCATAAATAGACCTTGAGGTCTCACCATTTGGGCATCCAGATTTGATGAATTGTTGATTGGTGAATTTTTCTTGAGTATTTGTGGAGCCAAGTGATCTACAGATAATTAGATTATCTTTGGGAATGAAAACTCCCATAGATAGCAATTTTGAGGGTGTGAAATATCACCTAAATTATTGCAGTTTGGAGGTGATACTTCAGTCACTTCGTTAGGGTAGAAAATTGTGGCCTAAGGCCAATTTTTGGAAATTATTGTATTGGAGACTATTAGCCTTGGAGAATCTTATTGGAGGCATCAACTAATTGATGAGGAGACCCTAATTTTTAAAGGAACTTTCTAATGCCAAGTTTGAAGCAAGAGGAATGCCATTAGAGCCTTCTTTCCATTCGCTAGAGCTCATACTTGCAGTGATTTCCTTTGGAGAGTGGGGCACATCATTCCTAGGGTTATGCTGAAGGCGTTAGGAGTTATTGGAGACTTGGAAGCTTGCTGATTATTTTATTTCTTTATTCTAGACCTGAATAGGGGTGACTTCCTCAGAAATTTGTGTGGGCTGCATATGGTCTCTAACTTCCAAAATTTTTATTGCTTCTTTATTGGGAAATCAAGGTCTCCAAACCAGGTCCATTATTGAAATTTTATGAATTTTAGATATCATTTAGTTTCACTAAGAATTGGTATGGCTGTAGGTGACTATCATTAGTTCATATGTATTAAGCCAAGAGTCTTATCTGTTTGACATTTGCTTTGTATTGAAGTTTTCATATTGATGGAGATATAAGTAGTGAGTTATTAAAAATATACTCTTACAAATAGATTTGTTAATGATATGATGCATGGAAAATGTTTTACAAAATGTCTATTTGATGTAGCTAGTCTTTGCATAATTAGTTTCCATATATTTGCATGAAAAAGTCCAAAAAGAATTGCATATCTACATTTAGATCAGATTGTAGACATTTTAAGGGTCTTTAAAATTAGTCTTAGCATTCGTTGCTATCAACCTACTTCAACTAAAACACTACATCAGCAAACTACAAGGTTGCATATAAACTATTTGATGAAATTACCAATAGAAAATTAGGTCAAATTCTAGTCAATTTTGAGCTAGGCTCATTACAGTGGTATCAGAGCAGTTTCCTGCCATCCTTTGGATCAGAAATCATCTTCATTTATGCACCAAAGTGATAGGACCAAGAGATATACAGCTAGAGAAGAAAGGAAATAGAGACAAGACACATTATCAGCAGTTGTAGCAACAAGGGATAAAGAGATTGGTGGCCTTATGGAAGAAAGAAGAGAAGGAAGTCCTCCTAGAAATGGAAGAAGAGATGATGATAGAGAGGTACTTGATACTTTTAAGATTTTAAGGGAGGGACAACATCAAATATCTAGGGTATTTGAGTGGCTTGAAAACACTCTATAATAGTTGGTCTTACCAAGAAGGCAACCCCAAGATCATGATGATGAAAGGAGCATAGCTGGTATAAGGAGAATACTAAGAGTATTTTCCCACACTACAGACAAACCTACACAACCCAATTTATTGAGGGAAGAACATGCAGTAGAAGAGAATGTTGAAGATGCTGAGGAGCCTACCTTCATTGATGCATATATGGCTGCTCATGATGAATGGCAACTATTGACACCAGAAGCACAAGGGCTTATGCATTTTGATCATTTTGTACAAACAAGGATGGACTATTATAGGTCTCGATGGGAGAAGAGGCCTTGGAATCAAAATAAGGACCTTAAGCAAGCTACTAATAAGCTCACATTGTCCATGTTTGATGGTAGTGGCAAGATTACTGCACAGTCATAGATTCATAAGTTGGATACCTTCTTGGCTCTTCGACCCATGACAAAAGAAGAAGCCATCAAGTTTGCCACATTGCACTTGGAAGGAGTAGCACACAAATGGTGGTATCATGGATTGGTAACATTATAGCATAATCAGATTACATCCTATCAAGAGTTTGTGGATAGACTCGTGGAACATTTTGATAGGAAAGATCCAAAATCCTACTTTAGGGATTTGGCCCAACTCAAGCAAGTTGGAAGTTTGGAGAGTTACATTGGAGATTTTTAGAAATTATCGGTGATGGTTCCTAACATCTTAGAGAGACAGTTGGTGGTCTTATTTATTGAGGCATTAATGGAGCCTATGAGAGGATGGATAAAAGCCTTTAATCCTCCTACTCTTTAGGAGGCTATGAAGAAGGCTAGGAGTATGGAACTGTCAACACCATAGAATAAGTTTGTATCAAAGGGATCTTCTTTGAATCAAGATAATAAATCTTTCTCTAAGAAGAAGAACAATCTAGATTTTAAAGACAAATTAGCAACACCTTTGGATCATGACACCCTCAATGAATTAAGGAAGAAGAAGTTGTGTTTCTATTATAAGGGGCCTTATGATGCAAATCACGATTGTCTCTTGAGACCAAAGGGAAAGGCTAATAGAATAATGTGGGCATATTATGAAGACTCTGGATCAAAAAAATTAGATCAGTAATCTGATTCTGAAGATTCAAGAGCAGAACAAGAAGAAGAAAAACATGAAGGAGCAATGAGGCAACTTGATGCACACATCACTAGCATCCAATAGGAGGGTTCATTTAGGATGCGTGGGGTCTTAACAGGGCACAAGATAATCATTATTCTTGATATATGGGCAACTCACAACTTCATTGATGCTCATTTGGTTGCTAGGAGAGGCATTAGGATAGAGGAATTTGAGGGGATAAGGGTTAAGATTGCAGATGGCTATACCCTCAAATGTGAGAAGAGAAATTTAGACTTGCCCATACGATTGAACAACTATGAGTTCAAGATAGACTTTTATGTAGTGAACATGGGTGATATTGACATGGTGCTTGGCATGAGATGGTTACATTATATTGGGAAATTCACCCTTGATCTTAGAGAGATGGAGATGTCTTTTCAAGTTGATGAAAAGACTCATGTTCTTAAGGCAATTCGAGACTCTAGTTTTAAGATGATCACTTTTAGGAGAATGGCAAGGCTAGTAAGACATGATATGGTAAAGTGGGTAGTAAAATGTGTGTTGATGCCTACACAAGGGGAACAACAAAAACCAGAGTACCATCCTGATATCCAGGAGATAAGGATTAAGCATACGAAGGTGCTTAGTGAGGAACCTCCAGTTGAAAGCCGGAGGAAACTGCCCTGTCTTGAGTTTCAGATTGAGGTGGTAGTGATGGATTATGATGCTCTAATTCCTTAAAAATCTAAAGGTGGCATAGCTATTGGTATCACTCTTCCAACCATGTTAGAAAGGAGACCTGTGTAGACAGTAGAATGCTTTAATGAAGGTAATCAATCTATCACTTCAAAAATAGAACAGACATGCCATGAAAAGGATGACATATTTTCAGATAGTGAAATTGAAGAAAATGCATATTTAAAGACGAGGGGAAAACTTCCCTCTGAGTGAAAAATTTCTTGGTGATACTCGTGAAAACTCTAAAGTAATAGTAGTGGGAAATAATACTTGAATAAATCTTACTCACAATATGGAAGCAACTTGCCATGTATTTGAAAAAATTGAAATAAGTACAAAAGAAAATAGTGTAACTAAGGATAGTGCAAGTCATCAAAATGCTCAAGTTGATTCAAAAAGAGGCAATGATCAGATTGATAGCTCTGGTAATTTAGAGCTGCCATTGTATACATAGGAGGTTGGGAAGTCAGGCACAGTTGTAGCAAGTGATTTTAAAACCATTGTTATAGGTTCATCTGTATTTACATTTGTCAATGAAGAGGATTATGAAAGTGAAATTGTAGTAGATAATAGTTTTCATACTACAATACTAACTTCTAAAAATGGAGAAAGAAATAGTGGAATTGCAACTGGTGAGTTTGATGAAAGCAGCAGTTCATCTAGAGATGGTACGAGTGGGTGTTCTAAAAGACTGTTGGATCCTAAAAGCAGTGACACCTTAGATCCTTGTCTAGAAATTAGGGGTCATTATTTAGGAGAGTCTAGTTTTCAAAAATTTTCTAGAAGGAGTTCTGAGTTTAGAGAATTAGAGACCAAAAACATGCTTCATGCAGGGCCATCGAGTTTATCTTCCAATGACACATCCAGTTCAACTAGAGATATTAGCAGTCAAGAGACAAGAAGGAATAGTCAGAGGAGACTATGGGATGCTTTGACTAGCACACCTTCTAAAAGGTGGACTTTGGCTCCAGCTATACTTTTGTCAACTGAAGACATTGACGATCTTGGTTCTTCAAGTGATAGGTGGCTTCTTAACTTTAGTGGAGAATTATATGATGATGTAATTGAAGATGAGAGACTCAATACTAGCTGAAGCTATGATTCAGAGGAAAGGAGATGGTGTTTTAGATCTCAGGTCTGGGCTTTGCAAAGATTGCATGGTAGTTCTGATGGCATGCTTGGGCATCCAAGATTTTGTGCGTCTGGTCTACATGCAGATGGTCGGTGCTCTTGTGAGGTGTATGTGATGATGGAAGAGACAAAATCAAGCATAGATGCAGTAGATGGGAAAGATTTTAAATCAGTTGTTGGAAACACATCACAACAACTTCGTATTATAATAGCTTCCACCACAAATGTAAGCTTATTGAATAATATCTCACACTCACACTTGAGTTTAACTGCTTTACCAGAAACAAGTTCTCTAGGGCTGTAAATAGGAAATGCTTCAGTGGGTATGCAAGCATCAAATTTAATTTCTAATGGAATGAGCTCAGCATCAATATCAACTCCTTATAATGTTCAAGTGACTAGACAGTCAACATTGATTTCTACTGGAACCTCTGTTGGCATGGTGGGAGCTAGGCTAGTAGCTCCAAATGTTTCACAAAATTCATTTGTTGTTGGCATGTTGGGTCTAGATGCTAGACAACCAATATCTTTTGTTCATACTGCTATTAATGGAACATAAGGAGCTATTAGTTTGGGACAATCTATTCCTACTCTTGGTTATACCATGTATTTCCTGAAAGATGCAAAGAGTGGAGTCTCTTTTTGTAGGAACTTTGTCAATGAACCCAGAACATATCGATGAAGAAATAAGTGAGGAAATCCTACAACATCCTAAATTTAGATTGCTTGGGGACAAGCAATTTTAGGAGGGGTAGACTACCATGTCCCCTTCTAGTTGACATTGACATATCAGTAGGATTAGCCTATTAACGGATCTCATAGGCTAATGAGGCATGGTGAGAGAGTCATTTTTGCAGTCACTTGTGCAAAAATATTAAATATTAAGGAATCTTCTAGAAACTCAAAGGATAATATTATTTTATTGAGGCCAACCTCTAGAGGAAAAGCATAAATAGACCTTGAGGTCTCACCATTTGGGTATCCAAATTTGATGAATTATTGATTGATGAATTTTTCTAAAGTATTTGTGGAGCCAAGTGATCTGTAGATAATCAAATTATCTTTGGGAATGAAAAATCCCATAGATAGCAATTTTGAGGGTGTGAAATATCACCTGAATTATTGCAGTTTGGAGGTGATACTTCAGTCACTTTGTTAAGGCAAAAAATTATGGCCTAAGGCCAATTTTTGGAAATTATTGTATTGGGTAATATTAGCCTTGGAGAATCTTATTGGAGGAATCAACTAATTGATGAGGAGACCCTAATTTTTAAAGGAACTTTTTGATGCCAAGTCTGAAGCAACAAGGATGCCATTAGAGCCTTCTTTCCATTTGCTAGAGCTCATAATTGCAATGATTTCCTTTGGAGAGTGGGGTGCATCATTCCTAGGGTTATGCTGAAGGCATTAGGAGTTATTGGAGACTTAGAAGCTTGCTAATTATTTTATTTCTTTATTCTAGATCTGAACAGGAGTGACTTCCTAAAAAATTCATGTGGGCTGCATATGGTCTCCAACTTCCAAAAATTTTATTGCTTCTTTATTGGGAAAGCAAGGTGTCTCCAAACTAGGTCCATTGTTGAAATTTTATGCATTTTATATATCATTTAGTTGCACTAAGAATTGGTATGGCTGTAGGTGACTATCATTAGTTCATATGTATTAAGCCAAAAGTCTTGGCTATTTGACATTTGCTTTGTATTGAAGTATTCATATTATAGGAGATATAAGTAGTGGATTTTTCAAAAGATACTCTTACAAATATATTTGTTAATGATATGATGCATGGCAAATGTTTTACAAAATGTCTATTTGCTATAGCTAGTCTTTGCATAACTAGTTTCCATATATTTTCATGAAAAAGTCCAAAAAGAATTGCATATCTGCATGTAGATCAGATTGTAGGCATTGTAAGGGTCTTTAAAATCAGTCTTAGCGTTCTTTGCTATCAACCTACTTCAACTGAAACACTACATCAACAAACTACAAGGTTACATATAAACTATTTGACAAAATTACCAATAGAAAATTGGGTCAAATTTTGGTCATTTTTGAGCTAGGCTCATTACAAGCTAACTTTGATCAGATCATTTTGAGTCAAAATGACCATTTCACCATTTAGTGCTCTAGATCACTATTTTTTTCTGATTCATTGGTATACATCATGTAACTTTATTATTTGGTGTTGGTATCATCCTAAATGGGAATATAACTCCAATGCATTTAACATCACCTTCCAATTCCTCTCCAATCAAATTATGACCTAGTAATATGACTTTCTAACCATTTTGATTAATTGAGGACCAATTTTCAAATAATTGCATAAATGTTGATTAATCTTGTTTAAGGCTAATAAATCCAAATCAAGAGATTAAGTGGATTTTCCATGAGAGTTGTTGAATATTATTTTTTAAAAATTGATTCCTATTAAATGCATCATCAAGTGTCATCATTTCTTAGAAAGACATCCCTAGGCCATAAATGCCACAAATATCAGGATTATGGGTCACCAATGCCTAGTTAATGCCTCCCATGCCTCTTCAATTCCCCTTCTTCTAAGGTCATGATGAATATAATTATGGATTTAATTCTAAATATTAGGATTATCCATGGACACACATCTCAATCTTGAGATGGATGGTCATGGTTGATCCTGACCAATCTCAACAAGCTATAAATAGAGAGGCCATGAAATCATTTCTAAGCTATTTTGGTGCAAGGTTATTATACTCAAATATCTTCAAGGATTGAATATTATAAATTTATAATGATAAATTATTCCCATAAGGCTTTGTATTTGATCATAGTTTTTGTTTGCAAGCTTCATTGATAGGATAGTTTAGTGATTTGAAATCATGAGCCTAGGTTTTATGGAGTGTTCTTGAGGCATTAGAGGAGATTATCACCATTGTCGACAAAGACAAGGATGCTTGATCAAGGGAGAACATGGTTTTGAGACACATAGGTATGGTGAATCCATTTTGGAAAGGTAATATGATGTTTGCTTTCTTTCATTTGTTTCTTGTTATCCTTTGTAGTTCCCATAGGAATAGATAGGCTTGGTTAGTTAGTTCTTTCTACATGTTTCATTATTTATGGACTAATTCCTGACTAAATTACTTTGTAATCCTCTCTATAGTGAAGAGGCTATCTAAGATCTTAGTCCTGATACCTACCCCTATAGATAATCCACCTGAAGCCTACATTTATGCCAATTGGGCTAAGGTCACTAGATGTGTGATTCTCTCCTACTCCTATACCTATGCCATATGGGATAGGGTCATTACATGTGTCACTCTGTCTTAAGCTTGTACCTATCTTATTTGTGTCATGATATCTAGATGAAAAGCTTTCTCGTCATCTAGATCTTGTCACGCCCATTCCTTTATTGCACTCACCTATGTCGATGGATGCATCTTCTCTCTATGTGCTCAAAACTACCTTTTGGCCTCTCAAGCTAATATAAACTAACTTACCTGAGTTAGGGTAGATGGTACCCTAGGATCCTCTAGTGTATCAAGGTTGTATGAAGTCAGTGCCTCATCTATGATATCATGGAGTGATCCCCTCACTAGGGACCCCTATCTAGTCTCCTCATCCTTTGCCATACCTATTAAAACCAAACTAGATAGATATTATATCATTGATATATATATAAATCTATTTATCTTTAGTCTATCTCAAATAAAGTTAAGTTAAAATTTAACCTTATTTTATTATCTATCTATCTATTTATTGGCCACTACTATCTCTCCATCTGCATTCTCATTGAGCACAATCTCCCCATCAATACATCCTCTAAGAAACTCATCTATAGGTTGCCAACTAAAAATAAATCTTAGAGTTACCACTAATACCCATCTCAAGATATTCTAATTAGTCTCTCTATAGCCTAGTTTTGATTGAACCTGCCTGATAGTTCATCTGAGATGTCTAATGTATCTTCTCTCTCCTACTCTTGCTACCTCTATTAATGTTATGTTCATGAAGGTCACTATTCCTCCTACTACAAAGCTGGTAGTGGCACCTCTAGTACTCCTACTTCCGCATCCATCTCCTTCTAATTTATTTCTCATCATGCCTAACCTATCCATGGTCTCCCATGTTGTGGCCTGAGCACTAGTATAGTAACTGGTCACCCTAGTCCTTCTTTCCCTTGTAGATCTCTCAAATGTTAGACCAAAATATGGGCACCACTATTAGTGTTTTTAGGTGATGTAATCTCATCTACCATGGTACATGTGCTATTAGATGCAACTCTATCCACTAAATATAGTGCCTTGTCACCTCTACCCATACCAAAGCTAATGTTACTATATCCTAGATAGGCCATATCATAGTAATATGCTCATATATCTACCATAAAATATCTTCTCATCTTATCATCCACAACACTCACATGTGGGGCATGACCCATGATACCTAGTACTATCTCCATCTCTGAAATTGAGGTAACCTATCATTGATCACATGGGGCAACCCAATCAATTGATACATGGGGAACCTCTCATATATATATGCCATCAACTATATAATCAGTCCCACTAACTTTTTCCCTCTAGACAATACTCCATTTATGTCATGTATGATATGTACCCAGATGATGGATCCCAAGTCATATAACACCCTTAGCTCTAATTTCATTTGGCCCAAGGCTATCAAAAATAGTGATACCTTGCCATCCAACTTATGGCATATTACCTATGATATCATAAGTCCTATTAAATCCTTATAGATATCTAGAATCTATGATATATATATATATATATATATATATATATATATATATATATATATATATATATATATATATACATACATACATACATACATCAAACATGCTCTCTCTTAATCTAGGGTGTATTGTCTTTGAGCCCATCATCCATATAGTTAGGGCTCTCTTCTCCTCATCACTATCTATTACCCCTTTGACCATAGGTATACCTACTATGGGTAATCCCAAGATGGCATGCACATCTTCTAAGGTGATACCTACCTTTATGGTATCCCCCTCCACCTCCCACCTAAAGGTGTTAGTCAATCATTCTCAGGCTCTAAGGAACACGACTAACAAATTTGAACTAAGTAGTATCCCCACATGTCTACTATGCCTCTTAGGCCTAATGAGATCAATTTAGTTCTATCCTCTATCTATAAGCACTCCATTAAGTCTAAGATCCATGATTTATCCACTAACCACCAAAATATGGGCCATCCCTGTAATAATAAAATAATAAAAGATGTATTAGATCCTCTATATCATGTATAATCAAAATACATACTTCTAAAATTTCAACCAAAATAAGACTAATTTACTTTAATTTATTCATTTTTAATCAATTCAATCTCTTTTTACTCTACTTGGCCCTTTTAGTCCTTAGTTATCCATTCTAGGCCTTTCTAACATTCTTTTGTCCTTTTGTACACATTTATGTACTATTTTGACCCCTTGGTCAAACACTAGTTTGACCAAAATTTCCCTATTTTTGACCTAGTTGACTTAAAAAAACTAAGTCAACCCCTCTATCTTTCCCCTCTTAGTACTGAGTTGTTACAATGACTTTCATACTAGGTTAGTAATAATGTATTGGGTCAATGATCTGGGAAACAAACTATGTCGGCACATACATACTAGGTCGATACTATGGATTTTACCAAGTTTTAGCCTACTAGCTCAATTGGGTTGACCTAGGTTTTTTACCTACCAACCCTTACATTTTATGAAATAAATGCCTTCTAATAGTTATTTTCCAAAACCCTTTAAACCCATTTCCCTAATGGTTTTTCCTACCCATATCATCTTATTTGGTTTCATTTTGATGTCTAGAAATGCTTAAAATTACAAATTTATAAAAATATACCTAAATCACTACAATATTCAAAAATTGGCTTAAAATTGTCAATTTCCCAATTGTCCTACACCTGCTATTACCTCTGGGGGTCCCTCTCATCTATCCTATCATCTCATCACCATCATATCTTGTTTGGTCTCTCAAAGCTCTTTTTCTCTCCTTCACAAGTCAAAAGTAACAAATGATTTTCATTTCACCCTATTTAAAATAACTTTTCATAATTCAAATCTTTCAATTATTTTCTAGTAGATTCCTTCTTTTGTCTCTATATTTATTTCTACTCATCCATTTTTCAAACCATACAATTTTCTAGATTCAAGATGACATAGAGAATATTTTCCACTATCATATTCCTATCTTCCAAAAATTTAGTTTTTTGGCTATTTTTGCACTAACTTCTATACATTTGCCTAGTGTTCTTCACATTAGATGCCTTCACCTTTCTTGTAGTCTATTTATTTCTCTACTACACTAAGGTAATTAAAAGTACATGTTTTTAAAATTTATCCTTTCCTTTAACTTATTTTTTTCTTACTACACTTTACTTAACATCAACATTATGTGTTAGCATGTTCAATTTCCCAAAGCACCATCCCATGTTGCACTCATGTGACACATGATGAGCTTTAATTGAGGCATATGTATACACATAATATTTTCAAAATTTTTATCAATTACTGACACTTTGTATCTTTTAAGAACCCATCAAGTCTCAATCTCTCTGAGTTCATGACCTAAGGGGTGAACTGAGAAAGGGGTGGGCAGACCATTGATGTTTTGTAGGATTGTTGTCCCTTTTTCCACTTGTTACCTACACACTTGTCTCTTAAAACCATTTAACCTAAGATTTTTATTCTCTATTGTACCCATTCTAGGAATTTCCTATATTTTATCCTCTTATTCCTCACCTAAATCCCTTTTTGTTAGTCAGTTGTACTGGGTTGACTAGGTCAACCTTGTATAGTTTTGGGGTATTTTTCACCTAGGAGCTAGTTAACCTTTGACTGACCTAGATCATGACCTAGTAAATTATTGTTTAAAATTGTATTAGGTCAACTAGGTCAACCTTGTCAGCCTACATTTTTAAAATGGTTTAGCAAAATATCTACCTATATATACAAGTTCATTTCCATCAATTATTAATAAGAAGTAAAAGAGTAAGAGCAAATGAACATCTACTTATTGACCATTCTACTTGAGAATTAAATCATAAGGTTCCATACTTTATTTGGAGATAGAGATATTGTCTTATGGAGAAGTATTTTATATTCATCGATAGGTTGTCTAGCTTAGAGCTGATTTGTCTTTGTCATCCTTACATACCAGTAATAATCTCTTGTGAAGCACTTTGGCCAAGGGAAAGATTGAGGCTCGATAGATTCATCTTCAAAGGTAAGTATTCCTAACTTTATTTCTCCTTTGTAAGAGTAAATAGATAATGAATTTATGATTCTCTTCCATATATTAAGATTCTATAGACATTGACATGAGTATATGTTTTCTATACATGTTAATTTTTATTGTTTCTAACACCTACTTTGTGCCACAAGCTTTGGTGATCACTAGATTAGATTTACTTTAATTTTTATTAGATCAGGTGAAATATCAAAACCAAGGACCCCCTTAGGGTTATTGTATGATTATGTTAGACTTGAGTCTTTGGAACCCTCCTTAGCATGGTGTATTATGATAAATGATCCCCTAATCGGGTCTAATAGATCCCCATATTGGTCATGCTACTGCTTAATAGATATATTCCCAATCAGAAGTGTAGGTATACTCTATCTTCTTTGATTTAGGATTGATTTATAGACATGATGAATTTATAATTACATACATAGTCTATTAGAGTGGTTGAGTCTGATCTCAAGTGATATTTCATTCATGTTATGGAATGCAACATATTCAAGGAGAGAAAGGCATATGTCAAGTTCATGAAATCTTGTCATAAGCATCACTATCCCCATGACCATTTAGGTTTGGAGATTTCTCTCTCAGATGGCCCAACCCTTGGCCTCCCCATAGTGCATGTCATGATGGTTGATCTTCAAGATTTAGACTAACCACTTCCTCCCACACCTGAGTGTTTTGAGGAAGGCAATGATATGGATGTAAAAGGATCTATAGACATCAACCTTTGAACCTTTGCAAAGCCAATGATTATTAAGATCAATGCTAGCTTTGTTCCATAAGAATGAGATATCTTAGTCACCTTTTTACAAGAATTTATTGATGTATTCACTTGGGAATATGCTGATATGAAAGGCATGGACCTTGAAGTCATTGTCCATAACCTCATTATGGATGATGGGGCCCATCTCATTCACCAAAAGCAATGACTAATAGAAGTCAAAGTTTCTTAGTTAGTCAAGGCTAATATCAAAAAGCTCATCTCAGTCAATTTCATTACCACTATTGAATACCCATGATGGGTTTCCAACATCATCCTTATTCTCAAAAAGGACTAAGCCATTCAAATATGTATCAACTTTTGAGACCTTAATTTATCTTATCCAAAGGATAATTTTCCCACTCCTTTGATCGACCAAATTATGGACTTCATAGTTGGCTGAAAGAACATGTCCCTCTAGATAAATATTTAGTGTATAATCAAATCTAGATTGCACTCAAAGACCAACATAAGATGACATTCACTAGCCCATAGGGTACCTTTCTATTATGTGTCATGCCTTTTAGTTTGAATAATGTTGGGGCCATGTATCAACATGTCATGACCCATATTTTTCATGACCTAATTGACAAGATTGTGGAATGCTATGTTGATGACCTCCTAGTAGATACTAAAAGTGAGATGAGAATGTGCAATACCTCAAGATCATATTTGAGCATATCAAGGAGTATCACATCAGTTACAACCCTAAGAAGTGTATTTTTGGCATCTCCACTAGAAAGCTTCTTGGATTCCTCCTCTCATAGTGAAGCATCAAGGTGAAATCCAAGAAGATCAAAGTGATCTTAGAGATGACTCCCCTATGAAATATCATGAAGTTTTAGTCCTTACTCAAAAGACTCAACTTCCTTAGATGTTTCCTTGAGGAGTATGCACATAAATCCATACCCCTCATGCATCTCTTATACAATAACACCTCATTATTTTAGTCCCCTCAAGTCCAGGTGGATTTTGAGGAATTAAAGTGAATGATTCATAACCCTCCCATCATGATGGGACCCATCTAGGGTCACGAGTTCATCTTGTATACTTCTATCACCGATATTTCCACTAGGGGCATGCTGTGTCAAAAGGATGATACTGGTAGAGAGAGTTGTCTACTACATCTCTCACATGCTGATTAGCCTTGAGCTCAACTAATATACTATCAAAAAGTGATTCCTCTCCCTTGTCTTCACCATTAATAAGTTATGATACTACATGTTGGGTCAAACTACTAATGTGATTTTCAAATTTGATCTACTCTGCTATTTTCTCAAAAAGACACATCTTGCTAGCCGAACTACAAGGTGGATCATGCTTCTTCAAGAGTTTGACCTTTGCATCATTAAGAAAAAATCTACCAAGGGTTTATATATAGTTAAAAAAATCATTGAATGCCCACTACCTAACCCTATCAAGGAGTTAGTTGATGATGCCTTCCATAATGAGATGGTCTACTTGGTTGATCAAATTGAGGTCTCTGAGTGTGATTGGTATCAAGACATTTTTCATTACCTTAAGACCCAATCTTATCCCATTGATGCCCCTTCACAAGAATGTTATTAGATCAGTAATCTCAACACTAATTACATCATCATAGGTGGTGTATTATTTAATAAATATCTAGATGACATGTTGATGTAGTGTTTAGGCCCTGAGGACACCTCTCTTTCATTCAAGGAGTGTCATGGTAGTGTCTATAGTGGCCACCTAGGAGGGTAATCCACCATTCAGAGTATCATCATAATTGGTTACTATTGGCCCACTCTTGTTAAGGATGCCATATAATATGCTAAGATGTAGAAGATGTACCAATTTACTAGGGATGCTTTCAATTTCCTTGCAAGCCTTTTGTATTCCATCTTAGCCCCTTATCCTTTCTTAGTTTGGGCTCTCAACTTCATTGGTGAGTTTAAACCCACTTATTCTGATGGAAACAACTAGTTCATCACTACCATTAATTATTTAACAAAGTGGGTTGATGACATACCCCTTATCCCCATGTGTGAGAAGACTATGGCCAAAGTTATCTCAAACTAACTCATTTATAGATTTGGGGTCCCCAATATGATCATGAATGATAATGGCTTGGGATTTCAAAGCCCTAAGATGCATGAGATTGATGAATGTTTCAAATTAAATCTATATTTATCCTCTACCCATTACCCTTAGGGAAATGGGTAAGATTAATCTTCAAACAAGACTTTGAAGAAGATGCTTATTCACACTATTTCCCAGTTCAAGTGTGATTAGTACCTCATGGTCTATCCTATCTTTTAGGCCTACTAGACTAGTTTTTGGATGGCCACAAGGGTAACCCCATATGTGTTCATATGTGGGTCCAAGGTTATTATCCCTCTAGAGGTCTTAATACCTTTACTATGGGTTAATATTTTTAGATTGATATCCAATGAATAAGAATGAGTTGCTCACCTCACCAAGCTTGAGCAATTAGATGAATGTCATATTGATGCTCTAAAGCACAACCATGAATACCAATTCCATAAATGCCACCAATTATAGAAATTATTACATCTAAATCCATTCAAGGTAGGTGATACAGTCTTCATCTTTGATAAGGAAAACTACAACAAGGGGAAACTCATGCACAAGTGGTTTGGTCCCTTCATTATAACTACGTCATTATAGAATGGGGCCTATCGTCTCTTGAATCTTGAAGGTGAGCCATTGTGGCACTCAGTTAATGTGTTCCATCTCAAGATGTTACATACCTAGGGCTTACATGGCCCTATAAAAAATTTACCTATGGTGGTAGGGTAGACCTTTCCCCTATCTTTACACCACTAATATTTGTGCCACTATATATGTGTGTACACATGGTTTCTTTATTAGTAGTTCATACTATCTAATCACATGTATCTAGTAGTCTATCCTAGATGAGCATAAAATTCACACATAAAATCATATATACATGTGCTAATAATGAGAAATGACTATATATATCACAAAAAATACATGATTTTATCTAGGTACATCAATTGCCTTTTTCTAAGCCTAACCTTGTAGTCCCCAAAACTGCCACATGCATGAATACATATATGATACCTCCTAGTTAGATTATGACTTGGTTTTATCTATGGTATTCCTTTTCTAGCTGGAGATCTCAATCTTTACCTCTCGACTAGTTGAGTTACGGTCTCCTCTAGGGCAACCAACTAGTCTGCCCTCTCTCTAGGTGCCTTCACTCCTCTAGCCTACTCTTGGGTTAGCTGAGTCTATAGCTAATCAATCTCAGCCTCTACTCATGCCAATTATGCCTTAGCCTATACTTTAGTCATCTCATGTCACACCATGGTTGCCTTGTACTATGATGACTCTACCTCTAGCTATGGTATCTGGTGCCATGCTCTTTTTAGCTTGAGCGATGCTCATTTACCTACCCACCAAAAGTGAGTATGTGGCTCTACACCCATTGATATGCATGAAACTCTCTCTATGAGTTGTGCTTCCACCACATAATGGAATAACTCCCTTAGAAGTAGGTCCACTTGGGGCTGTGTCTAGTTAGACTGGTCTCTTACACACACAGAATAAATATGTTAGTCAAATATTAGATCTTGATAAAGGAAGAGTATTAAAGAAAAATATTATCTCAAAAATACACTTTTATTACTTGGTTATAATGATGGTCTCTATATACCTCTAATAGGTCATCCTCCTCTTGGTGGTAGTGGCCCTCATTATGACTACCTCTCTCTACTCGTAAATCCTTTACCCTATCTTGGTTGCACTCCTTACTCAACCCTAGCCTCTTTGGGCTATGCCTCTCTCTTTTATACCACCAGAGCCTATCTCCCTAGATTCTAATATAGAGCTTATGGACTTTAGAACTCCTCTTAAACCACATGGCTCTCCACTCCAGCATCTTCCAACCATACCACATATATATATGGATCTTAGACATAGTTATCCATTACATCATGATCTAAGGTGGTTTGTATAGGCCCATCCCTATCTATGAACCATGCAGCACATGAAACACCTTCCTCTATCACAAGGTATGCCTCATTAACCCATGGTGTCCTTAGTCATGTCAATGGGAGTCTTTCGTAATCCTAAGATAGAAATAAGCTAGGTTGTGTCAATCTTCCTGACCCTATGCACTAGATTTGATCTAACTATTGATATAATCCTTATAAGATGTACTAGCCCTAGGTATACCTCTATCCTATTACTACTTTCTATATAACTCCTACCCAAGATAGTGATAGCCTCCCTATGCTCTAGCTAACAAAGAGGCTATTGACCATAGTACCCACTATCACCATCCATAGTAGTGGAACCCATGGTGATATTTGTGTGAATTACACTCTATGGTTATTCCATTATTGGTGGGGTCCTACTAGATAGAGCTTGATTATATTTGCATCTTGCACCTATGGTAGCTCTATCTCCATCTTTATAGGCTCTACCTTATAGATCTAATAGATGTCCTCAATGCTCAGGATGACCTCTAGTTTAGGTCCCAATTGGAACACATGCCTCTAAGGTACCTATGTGGTCACTAATACATTTACCAAATTCATGGAGTAACATAGTGATGATATGTACACCAATCTCCATAAGCCTACACTTTGTAGATGATCATAGTCCTCTATAGATAGAGAATTATCCTCCTTGGCTAACCATGATAGAGAATTATCCTCCTTGGCTAACCATGATAGAATTGTCTCTCTATTGGTCACCTCTCAGGGTCTCTTTCTTTGTGTTGGTCACTCCCCTACATATGATGACTCTCTCTCCTTTGGAATACTGAATCCTCTACATGTTTAGAAAAACAAGAAATAGGTAAATAAATTAGCTATACTAGCCATGAAATGGATAAATCAAGTTAAAAGCAAGTTATTTAGACTATTTATCTATTTCTCCCTCCTTATCTCTTCCATCCTATTTTAGGCTCTCTCAAGATCCTTGAAGCCTAGTTTGGGCCCTTTCTAGCCTAGGCCATGGATTTATGGGTAAAACCATGGCTTGGTAGTGGGCCAAGACATGACTCTTATATCCTGGTAGTGGCCTAGGCCATGGGTTTTCCTAGCCAGGCTGTGGCTTGGGTTATGGCCCTTTTAGAAGCCTTAGGGCTTCCCAGATCTCCTTCTTCAAGCCTCTATTTGGCCTCTTACTTGACCCAGAGTGTTTTTCTCCACTTATAAATCATTTTTATTGGTTAATATTCCAATTTCATCCATCAAATCATCTAGATTCTATCAAAATTCCCCTTTGATCCTCCTAAGTTTTGATTATAAGACTTACATGGGCCATCATGTGCACCTATGGTGTAATCCCCACATATTCATATGCTTTGATTGGGAGTTGGTGGTGGTATTTATCTTCTTAAAGTATCACAGAGTAAAAATGAGTGTTAAAATTCGATCTCTTTCACCTTTTTTCTCTTTTTTGCTTTTGGTGGGCCCCTTTTTAGGTTTTTTACCCTCTATTGCTCCCATACCATGAAACCTGCCTCTTAAGAGTTTTATCCCATTTTAAGTACATTAATGACCTCCATTTTTTAATCTAAGGCCTCTTTAGGCCTAATCTCACCCCCATTTGGTCCCCAAGACCCCTTTTAGGTCCCTATTGACCTCCTAAGCTGATGCCTCATCTCATGGGCAGCAAGGGATAAAAGTTGTTTATTTTATTTTAGTTAATCATTTATCTATAGATCTACAATCGATCTATTTTAACTCTCATTTCTCTCCATCATGGTTCTTGTAGGTTATGTTGATTGATGATTACAGTGATTTGAGACTTGTTTTGGTCTATACAAACTAGTCTTTATCTTCTATGAACTTCTTATCACCTTCCCTTATCAAAATTTTCCATGGCCAACATTGGTTAATTTCCTTGATTATAGATTTGTTTTTTTGTTTGACTCCCCCATACATCTTGCTTACCCCACTTCACCTTGATATAGTCCTTCTATAATCACTAGTCTGATGTCCTTGACTCCCATCATGGTGCACCTCTCAGTGGTGATCCATACAAATGGTGGTAGTTAGGGAAACCTAAGACCTATTATTTTGGCTTGGGTCATCAATGATATGTAGGGACATGAGCTTGCTATAACTGGTTTATTCCTTACCAACAAGATGAATAATGCCATTGAGTATCACATAATCATTGGTGCCTTGACTGATGACTGTAGGTTAGGCACATGTTATGTGTAATTATTCTCTAACTCACTATTAACTATGTCTCAACTTAGTAGTACCTAGGCCATCCTTAGCTTTGAGTTTCTCCCCACTTTGAGGTGGTGTGTGATTTCATCTCCTCCTTCATAAACATCTAGGTCACCCACATCCCTCAGAAGGAAAACACTAGGTTTGATGCCATAGTGAATGTCATTTTGGATTGTATGATTTGATTTGATATCAATTATGTCCCTTATTCATAAGACATGGAGCTAGAGTTATATTTGGGTTTAGATTATGTGGTATTTACACTCTCACCCATGGATCAGATTATTGACTTCTTCTATCACCATCCTTATCTGGTAAGTGTAGTTAATGTTCTCTTTTATCATTTTAGTTATTACTTTCCTTTGATTTTGTGTGGCTTCCAAGTACTACACAACACTCCTTATTCATTCAAACATTGACTACTTGTACCTTAGGGGTATATGTAATCATACTTACCATAACCCTACTCCTCCTTATGATTACACATAAGCTTACGTATAGATTACCAACCCTAGTTATATCACTTCAAGACATTTTACACTTATATGAACCCTTTATACACCATATATCTATCCCCCATACATCCCTAACACCTTAATCCCCCTTTAGCTTAATGATAGGTCTTCTAGACACCTCCTAGGGCCCTTTTGGAATGATTACCCAAGATTGGAATTTAACATAAGATGTGGCTTATAGGGGAAACTTATGGCTTAGGCCACTGTTTACTTCACCAAAGCCATGGCCTAGGATATATCTTGGGTAGAACATGATAAAAAGAGCCGTATTTGGTCCTAATGACTAGAAACAAGTAGTTTTTAGCTTTTATCAGATTAGGTTTGCCATATATGATGGCTTATCACTCTTTTTTCCCTCTCCTAATTTTTTTCTCTAATCTTCCCTCTTGATCATCACTCTCTAAACTCTTATTCCTTCTTAAATCTAACCTAGTTCATTCTTGGCATAATTGAGCTTTCATTGTGATAGGGGATGCCCTATTGCTCTACAATTCATTTTGGTGGTTCACCTTGGTATCTATAGTGTTCTTGAAGCTTTTTCCTTATTGACAACTTCCTCAAGATCCATTAAACCTATTATTTTTCTCTACACATTAGCTCTCTCATAGTTGGTAGCTTCTAGTTCACCTCCTCCATTGTTATTGGCTTATGGTTGGGACTCAACCCACATACAACTTGGTCTTCCTCCTTCATTACTTCCTAACTTGGATTACTATTTGGTAGAATGTCTACACAATATTTTTGATCTTGATATGAGGTACTTTGATATGAAAAATGAAATTCCTATTTGTTTGTAGTAGTGTATTAGCTAGTTTTTCATTATTTTAGTGATGTAGTTTGTTTAAGAGCATTATCTATGGTAGTTTCTAAAGATTTTGCATTTGTATGTGGTTAAAAATATATTCCATTGCTTGAAAATGTTTTCCATTATATGATATGCTTTCTTTATAAACATATCTCATTGCATAGTAGATTCCTAATTGTTTAAAACTTTATATACATTTTCATAACCAATATCCTCTTTTGCTAAACTAGAAAGTTACTTTATTAAGAAATAATAGTATCAAGAATAAAGAATTATCTTAGACTTAGATTAGGCATTCTCTTGCACCCTTTCTTGAAAATGTATCTATTTCTTTAAATGTCTTTCATTTGTCTTGAAAGTACCTCTCTTTTTATCTTATGCATCATTTGATATTTATCTCAATTTAGCATTATCATTTCCATAATTTATGTGCAAGTAGATTTATTGTTTTAGTTGCTCGCTTTATTATGGTTATACTTGTTAGATATACCTGCATCCTTTGGGTTCTTGATCATGTTAGGCCTAACCAAGTTTATGATTCTTTTTATAGCTTAGATTAGGAATTCTCTTGTGCCCTTGCTTGAAAACATATTTGTTTCTTGAAACATCTTTCATTTGGACCGAAAGTGGCTCTCTATTAAGCTTATGCATCATTTGATAATTCTCTCAATTCAACATTGTCATTTCCATAGTTTGTGTACAAGTAGATTTCTTATTTCAAATTCTCACTATACTTTGGTTATACCTATTAGAGATACGTACATCCTTTGTGTGCTTGATCATGATAACCCTAACCTAGTTTACAAGTATTTCTATAGCTTGGATAAGGCATTATCTTGTGCCCTTTCTTGAAAACATCTTTGTTTCTCAAAATTTATTTCATTTGGATTGAACATGCCTCTCTCTTAAGCTTATGCATCATTTGATAATTCTCTCAATTTAGAATTATAATTTCCATAATTTATGTGCAAGTAGATTTCTTGTTTAAGCTACTCACTTTAATGTGGTTATAAACATTAGAGATACATATATCCTTTGTGTGATTGATCATCCTAGCCCTAACTAGGTTTACAAGTCTTTCTATAGCTTGGTACAAGATAACAAACTAGATAGCCTCTATAGATATCTAGTAGCCCAAAGTTTCCATGAGCTTTTTATCTTTTTAGGTGTTTGATTAATTACCATTTGTACCCCCTACCAAACCATAGTGTTTCTATTTATATTCTTAGGTATATAGATATCATATCATATAGAATTCATAAGATGTCAAAGGAAACCTAAACCAAGGGGATGCATACTTTTAGGACTACATCAATGATCAAACATGAGAAATTTGAAAGGAATGAAAGGAATTTAGATATCCTTAGAGCTGTCACTACATATTCTAGATGTAAATGAACCTTGGTAGACATATAAAATATTTTGATTCCTTGTGTTGAGAAGGAAACTTAGTTAGAAGGCCTATTTGCATCCCTAAGACTGACTTACAAGCATGTCCAAGAAGATTGAAGAGAAGGTGGGTTATGGGTTTAAATTATGAAGTTGATGAAGCCTAGGAGCACATGTGAACTCCCTTATAAATTCTAATAATAGCTTCATAGAGTTTCACAAGGGGACTAAAGGCATTTAAGAGGGTAAGAGGTTTAATTAAGCCTAAAAGGCCTAAATGGTCATACATAGGCCTTTGTATAAAAACTAAACATATATTAAATATTTTAGAAGTATATTTAGGATTAAAGAGTCATAGAAAGGTAAATTTTATGTTTCAATATGTTCCTATGAGAATTTAACCATTGATAAAGAAGAAAATACAAAAGAATCCTACTAGGGCCACTTTAGTATGATTGAATATAAACCCTATTTTTAAGCTTAAGGTAGTTTCTAGTGGATTGGTGGGTAAATTAATTGATATAATCATTAGAATATCTCATAATATGTAGAAAAAACCCTAAGGAAATGTTTTATAACCAAACCAAATAATTTGGTGTATTTTCTTGCTAGATAACTCTCCTTGAGTGCACTGTTGTAGGCCTAGTCACTTAAGAGACTAGTTTGCAGGGATTAAAGCTCCACTAAGGAGATGCATCCTGGAAAAATAAGTTTCGATGTGTTGGAGAGGTCTTAAAACTCCAAAAAATTTGAATTGATAGTTACCCAAGAATATTATATAGTATGAACCATTGTTAAGAGGTGAAATCACTCAAAACTCTATCTTCCTGGTTTGAAACTCGAGAATCCCTAAAATTATGCATAGATATTACAAGAGGAAATGCATAGGACAAAAGGATTTTAAGGAAAGTTATGGAAATTTATGCACTCAAAACTTATGCAATTGGTCAATAAATTGGATGCCACAGGTTTATGAACCATTAGTAAGACTTTAAGCACCCATAAGCCTCTCTAAAATCTTTTTAGTGACTTGATGGATATTGTTGCTCTCTAAAGGACATAATGTACATTTTTTTGACCTTGGGATGATATAATTTACCTTTGTGATACTTGAGGGAACCTTATCAAGACACTTGGTGGCATGTGTTAGGAAAAACATAGAAAAGGGCCTAAAATGCATATTTTTGGATGTTTTCATGATGTTTTAGTGGTTTTAGCTCCTTAACAAGTTAAATAGACCTATTAAACATAGGTAGAGGTATAATAATATCCTAAAATCATTTAAATAGAATGCCATGCTGATATAAATTATTTCAAACCAAGAACCAAGGCTTAGGTGAAGACTATATTTTGTTTGCATAAGAAAAGTAAGGTTGCAAACCTTGTATATGTCATCAATGGTATAGAAACTTCCAAAATACCATTGAGGTCATTTGATAGTAGTGTTAAGTGGCCATATAAATGGAAAACATTAAGAAACTAGGCTTATATGGATAATACGCCTATATGATCAATGAGGATAAATCTTTATGAAATGCAAGGAGTATGAGTGGCATGTGTCAAAGTGAAACATCAGTTAAATAGGTGCATGATGACTCTAATAGGCCTAATACATATATTTCATGTCAATTTGTATTAGAATAATTAAATTTATAAGATTAATTAGCTTATTGTTTTGAGTGGTTATATTTTTGTAACCACAATCTTTTAATTGGTTCATGGGTAAGTCTATTATTACTTCATTTTAGTTTATTTCACCTACCTCATTATTTGTAGGTGATTTTTATTTACCTAAATATTAAGATATCATTTTAATTAATGCATCAAGTATTCTTAGATTCATTCCTATGTATCAATTTATTATTTATGGTTTCAAAGCTCATGATTGAGGGAGCTTGGGAGAACCTATGAGGGAGTGAGGAAAAGAGAGATTTTGTCAGGGAGAAACTACTCGGTGGAAATATTGGTGAAACATGTGGTGGAAGAAAGAGGAGAAATAAAGAGAAATAAAAAATATAGGTTGTAGGATTAAAGGAGAAATTAGAAAATAATAAAGAAAAATTAAAAAAATAAGTTGTTTTAGCTATTGATCATCCTGATTGAAGGGCATTTTTGACAATTGGAGTGTATTTTTTGGTGAGTGAAGGCATTTTTACTTGCCATAGAGACATAACCAAATACTTGGAGGTTTTATCTTTCTAAAGGAGGTGTTCCAGCTAAAGGAGGGCATTTTTGCTATTAGGGAGACATTTTTTCTATTAGAGAGGTGATTTAAATCAAACCAAGGCATTCCTTTTGATTGATTAGTGTTTCAATTTAAAGGGAGACACTTCAAGAAGGAAGAGGTGTTGGAAAAAGAGAGGTGGAAGAGCCTCTAAGTAAGATATGGAAAAAGTGGCACCAATACATAGGAAGTCTCTCCAAATCTTTAATTAAATTAGACTTGGCAGCTAGTCAAATTCTATGCATGGATCAACAGCTAACCAAAACACCATAGTGGAGAAGCACAACATTTTTTTTTGCATACATAAGTGCTCATTCATTGGTTTTATTTTATTATCCACTTTTTATCCTAAGTATTTAAATAACCAATTATAATTAATGTGGGTTTTATTTAAATCAAATATAATAAATAATAAAATAGAGGGAAAAATCAAATTTCTTTTTAAAAATTTAGAAAATTTGATTTTTAACCTGAAATTTGCCTTAAAAAGCATGGTTAATTTCATTGGTAGCAGACTGTAGATTAGAATATTCTAAATTTTTTTCAAGATTTAAATTTTTTTGTCCTCCTCTGTACAGAAAAATTATTTTTTAAAATGGAGTTGTAAAACTCAATATTTAGTCATTTTTGTCTTTTCATAGCAATTTTTTAAAAGATGAAAACTTAAAATCTTACAAACTATAAATCAAATTTTGATAAAAATTGATAGTTTTGTCCAATTTTAGTTTATTTTTAGTGTCTAAAAATAATTCTTGTAAAATTCATTATAGTTTTTTTGATTTAATTATTTTCATGAAAAACTAGGTAAAAATGGTTAGTTTGTAACATCTATTATTTCCATATTCTTAGAAACTACATGCAAAAAACTTCATCTTGTGGACTCATAGGATACTTATGATAAGTGAGTATATTAAAATTGACTATATTGTTCTTGTTAAAAAATCTAGACTAGTTGACCAACTAGATGACTATGACAAATGTCATCATGAGACCCTCATGTTATTGAAACTATATGTGGTAGACAATTTAATTCCAAAAGTTAGAAATTCTATTGATGCCCCAAATTTGTGGAAACACCTTAAGAAAAAATATCAGGCATCTTAAGTTGGTAGAGTTTAGTACTTGAAAAAATCTTTTACATTCCACTAGAATACAAGAAGGTGGTTCTATTTTTGAATATTTGTTGTAGTCGAAGGACATTTTTTATCAATTGAAGGTAGTGAGAAAACCAATGGATGAGCAAGATATCATTTCTATGGTTATGCATAATTAACCATCTTCTTATGATTCTTTTATAGAATCATTACATATAATTCATGAAACTTAGACATTAGACTTTGAGTAATTGTCCACTCTTCTCTTACAAAAGGAACAATGACAAGAACAATCCATATCTTCAATCTCTACATCTACAGAAAGTGATTTTGTAGGAAATACAAAAGGTAAGGGTCAATGGTTAGAAAATAGAGATTCCTCAAATAAAAATGTAAGTGATTTGAAGAAAACCAAGTGGAAATGCTTTTATTACAAGAAATCAAGTCATTTGAAGAAAGATTGTAAAAAGAGAAAATATGATATAGATAATTAAAACAAGAAATATAGACAAGATAATATTATAGAAGAAACAAAAGAAGATGCAACTAATAAATTTGATTTTGCAACAACACAAAGCCAATCAAGTGAGTCATGAAGCTAGTATTTTGACTTAGGAGCTTCACGACACTACACATGTCATTGTGATTGGTATGTAAATTTTATTGAGGATAATATTAGTAATGAAACTATTTCTTGGGGTGATGGATGGACACATGACATTAAGGGTTTTGGGGATGTACAAATAATTTTAAACAATGAGTATAAATATATATTTTCCAATGTTAGATATATACCAAATATGAATAAAAATCTTTTGTCCATCAGTGAAATTACCAAAAATAATTAATTGGTAGTTAAGTTTGAGGGAAAAAAATGTAATGTTACTACACTTAATGATAAGTTTATTGTTATTAGTATAAGGGAAAGGGGTCTATATAAACTTGTAGATCCTAAATTAGTAGAATAATTTGCTTTACTAATAATTGAGTATTTTAGCACTCTTTGGCATGAGAGGTATGGCCATTTGAGTTATCAATATTTAAACATTATGATTAAAAATAAAATGGTTCATTGAATCCTATCTATTTAAGAAAATAAAAATGTTTTTGAAGGTTTTTAGTTGGCTAAACATGTCAGGTAACCATTTCCTATTGGTAAATCTTGGAGGGTAGAATGTGTGTTAGATTTGGTACATGCATATATTCATGGTCCTATGAAAACTAAAACTATATCTGGTACCCTTTATTTTTTGTTGATAGTTGATGATTTTTATCACAAACTGTGGGTCTAATTTATTAAGAATAAATTTGAGTGTTTTGCTAATTTTTTGGCATGGAAAACATTGGCTGAGAATCATATAGGTATAAAAGTCAAGAAATTTTGATCAGACAATGGTGGAGAATTTGTCTCCAAACACTTCAATTCATACTACACAAAGGAAGGTATACACAAGCAGTATACTATTCCTTACACTCCAAAACAAAATGGAGTAGTGGAAAGGATGAATAGGACTATTATGGAGATGGCATGGTGTATGGTACAAATCATGAATGCACCCTTTCAATATTGGGCATAAGCTATCAACATTGTAGTGCTCATATTTAATAGGTGTCCTAAAGTTGTGCATGATATTACTCTAGAATAAGCATGGTTAGGAAGAAAACTAGCTATAAGTGATTTCCACATTTTTTTTGTATTGCTTTTGCATTAATCCCAAAAGTGAAAATAAGTGGTTTATATGTCAAAAGTAAAAAGTACATTTTTTTTGGATACAGTGAGAGTTCCAAAGCATATAGTTTACTATATATCTCTTTAAATCAAGTAATTATGCATAGAGATGTCAAAATAGATGAGAAAATTCCCTATTTCTCAAAATATGGTAAACCTATATATACTAGTAATATTTGGATTCTTACCGAGGAATGTGAATCAAGTTATAGTACTAAAATAGAGTAGGCCTTAAAAAGGCAAACACCAGAATAATATATCTCTATGGTAGGTCCTAATGGTAAAATAGTTGATTCTACAAGTCAAAAAAAATGACCAAAATGGCACTATAGAACAATGCAAGATATTTGGAAAGAGGAACTTCTAGTTTCTTTGGAAGGTAGATCCACAAGGTCAGGGAAATAGTGGTACAAACATTTTGAGTAGGAAAATTTTGCTCTCAATATCAATGTCTCACAATATTTTGAGCCTAATACTTATACAAATGATAAATGGAAGTTACAATGGGAATCTACCATGAAAGTGGAGTATGATGCACTTATCAAGAATGTTATTTGGTTTTCGTCTGAGCTACCCCAAGGTAAGAAATCCATTGGTTGTAAATGGATTTATAAGGTAAAATGCAAATAAAATGCTTATTTAGATAAATATAAAACTCATCTTGTTGTAAAAGGGTATACACAAGAAGAGGTAGTAGATTATGAAGGAAAATTTGCTCCTATAGCTAAAATGGTGAAATTTATAATGGTTATATCTATTGCTACTCAATTTGGTTGGTAGGTCTTGAATGGATGTGAAAAGTTTTTTTTCTCAATGGAGACATAGATGAGGAAGTGTATATGGAATAACCACATAAATTTCAGATTTTTGGTAAAGAACATCTATTTTTTAGGTTATTTAAGTCCTTGTATGGACTTAAGTAGGATCTTCAAGCTTGGCATTTCAAAATTGATAAATATCTTATAGAGTCTGGTTTTAAAAGTTGTGATGCATAATCTACTCTCTATGCTAAGATAATTGGTGATGAAATAATAATTATAGTTGTATATTTTTTTGATCATTCCATCACTATAATCAATAATAATTTGATTAAATAGGTGGAGGCTGACATCTATACTATCTTTGAAATGACCGATCTAGGTATGATTCAATATTGTCATGGTGTGGAGTTTTTTTAGCATTACATTTATGGGAACTTTATTTTTGTATCTCAAACAAAATATTCCAAATATTTTTTGGATAAATTTATATTGAATGATTTTAATCTAGTAGCTACACCTATGGAAGTTGGGACAAAACTCTCAACTAACACTAATTCACTACTGGTCAATGAAACAATGTCTTGACAAATAGTAGGTAGTTTGATTTATCTTACTAATACTAGACCATATTTATGTTTTGTAGTAAGTTATCTCTCATACTTCATGGCTAAACCACATGAATAACATTGGTAAAATAAAAATCATGTTCTTAGATATGTCAAAGGTATTGTTGACTTTGGCATTAAGTAAAAACAATCTATTGACTTTACTCTAACAAGATATACTAATTCTAAAATAGGTTATATATTCACTCTTGGTTCATGATCCTTTCCATGGCAGAGTAAGATTCAAAATACAGTAGCATTATCTTCCTCTACATTTAGAATATAAATTAGTTGTTATTATAGGTAGAGAATTGATGTGGATTCAATCAATATTAAAGGATCTTTAACTTGATTCATCAACACCTACACCTATCTACTACGATAACTTGAGTGTTCTTAACATGGTGAAGAACCCATTATTTCATGCTAGGATAAAGCACATTTAAGTTCACCATCACTACATATAATATTTGGTTTCTAGTGAAGACATATGTATTTATTATTTTCCTACCTTTGAGCAACTAGCTGATATAATGACTAAATATTTATGTAAAGAAAAACTTGTAAAATTCTGAGATAAGCTTGGAGTTATTTTAGGTTCAATCATTTAGGGAGGGTATTATAATAATTAATGTTATAAGCTTAATTATAGTATTTTTTTGAGTGGTTATATTGTTGTAACCATATTATTTTAATTATTTCATAGGTAAGTCTATTACTTCCCTTTAATTTATTTCACCTACCTCTTTATTTGTAGGTGCTTGCTATTTTCTTATATATTAGGCTATCCTTTTGGTTAATGCATAATGTATTCCTAGATTCATTCCTATGTATCAATTTATTTTTTAATTTATAGGTGTCAAACACTTCTAAGATAATTTCAAGTGGTTGGTAACTCCTAGGCAAGAAAGATTAGTTTCAAATAAAGAAGTGAGGTGTTCCCCTATGCCAAATTTATAAAATTATCATGACCTCAACTATATGCCTATAGTGAAGAGTATTATGGATTATTTTCTACCTTTCTATTCTTGTTTATAACTAGTTTTAGAATAATGACACTTGTTAATGACTCTCTTCTATGGTACTTTTCTCTCTCCTTCTCTCATTCTCTCTCTATATAGCCTTGTTTGGATTTATAAGGATCCTCCATCTAAGTATGGTGGATCCTTTCTCATTTTTCTGGCTTTGATAAATTAAGATTAATATTTTACCTTATTATATGACTGTACTTAGTGTGTATGAATGGATAGTTGATCATGTTAAGTGATTTGCTTATCCTTCCTTGATAGGTTGTACTATTCTAACACTTATATGTAGTTTGAAAAATTCTCTTGCAAGTTATGTGAATGTTCAAGTGAAGTGTAAGGTTTGAGTGAGTCTACCTATTCATTAGTGTCATTCTAGACCTCTTGATTAGTACTCCTAACCCAAGCATACATCAAAACCTTCATATTGAAACATTGATTTAGGAGATTCAAATAAGTAGTAGTCTATGTTCAAACTAGTCTCATGATTGATATGCACATACAACTGGTTGGTAGTGATCAATCATTTTTCCTTTATCACCTCCTTAGTTTTATTTCATGTTATCCCTCTCCCATGTCCTTTGTAATTTAGTAGGGTAGTGTTTATGAGCCTAATTGATACATCAAGGGAAGCTAGACCTATAATATAGAGGTTTAGTCCACTTAGAGTTTACCCACAACCTAGGAGTAATCCCATTGTATAAATCAATTAAGATGGATTGAATCACCCTTTCAAGGGTGAAAATTTGAGATATAATAGTTATATCACACTCGATGGAACAAGAGACTTCATCTATTGAAGATTGATTATAGTGATCTTCAATGTATTAATCTTTGGAGGCATGAACACAAGCACAAATGGTGACTTTGAGAATAATCCACTAGTTTTATTAGCCCAAGTATGCTTATAATCAAGTGATATTTTTTTGTTTGATACTTGGGAATTATAAGGGTCCTAGGCCCTTTGTCAAAAAAGAAACAATAAAAACATAAAGATTCTAGCTCAACATCCTTTCATGTAGAGGCATATGACCTTACTTAAAAAACATTTTTTAAATAAATACGATCCTTAGATACAATAATTTTACATATACTACCATACTATGAAGTAATTTTGAAAATCCAAAGCCCAAAAAATAATCCTTCTATTCAAGAATTACCAATTCAACAATCTTCCCCTAACTGGTGTAGATCTTCTTCTATGGTTCCTATCTCAAATCACATACTATTGCATCCAAGACCACCTATTACTAACTTTCCTTTGAGAAATCCAAAGCCACCAACTTTCTACCATCCTTATCTCTTACAGGCTACTCAAAGTCTGAAAAAACAATCTTTTCTATACTTTACCAAAATCCTCCTAGTTTACCAGCTACTTGCCTTTCCACCATGGTGGCATATTAAAATAACCTCTCACCACTCCTTTACCCAATATTTTAATTGCATTGACCCTTTATTTAGCACACTTGGTCACCCTCCATTCAACCAAATCAATGATTGGTTTAAGAAGATCTTCAACACAAGGCATACTTATTCCCTATATTTTTGTAACCTTCAACTACACTTTACAAGATACTTTCACATCCTTTTCAAAATCAACTAAATCTATGAATCAAAACTCAATTTATCAAAACATAGTTAGCAAGATAAACCCCAAATAGTCTCTCTCAAAAAATGGTAAAATAAAAATGGCCCAAGTGATAATGATTCCAAAGCCTCTACTAGTTCAATCCTATGCTCTGGCCAAATGAAGAATTCCACCATTATAAGCACATGTTCTCTATCCATCATAACCAAGTAAATATTGGAAGAAAATAGGGAGTCCAAATTATAATTGACTATAATTCATCTACTTTGAGCTAAGAAATCCATGCCTAACACTAGCTCAATATCTTCCACCACTTCAGAAGGAGTCAAGAAAATGTTTGATAAACACAATTTAGAGACTACCCTATTAAAGCCCATCTCTTATATTTTGGCTTTGGTGAAGGCCAAAGGCCATCTAAAATATTTCAAACTAAAACTATCCATCCCTTCAAAACCATAATCTCAAGCACTACCAAGCCAATAGACCTATTAACCATCCTACCAAAATGCCACACCAAAAATGACATAATCCATAAATAACCAAGTCATGAGAAAAGAGATGCCATTATGGAAATAAGTGACCTAACAAATCAATGAATGCTCTAAATGATAACATCACCAAAAAATCATTCCATCAACTCCATATGACATCAGCCTTGACACTTGAGAAAAGTGAAAGAATGATTGCCATACCAACTATACACTTCTAATTTATTAAGAAATATTTTGAAAAAGATTTAAAATTTGAAGATAATGCTCTATATTAAAAAATATTTATACACCAACACATTTATAAAAAAAACAATTTAGAGAAAGAAACAATAAAAACCAAATCAATCCATAATATCAACATTAAAATTGATTTTATATAAAAGCAATATAATGTTGATATAGCTCAATCAAAAATCAATATAATAAAAAATCCTAAAATCCTCCCAAATCTTGCTAATATTATCCATCCTCTCTTCCTCATACTAATCAATTTTTGAATTAGCCAAAAAGTCAGCCACTTTATTACTTTCTCTGAAATAGTGGTTGCATTCCCAACTTTCAAATTCTTCCAATTTAGACTAGATAACATCCAAAATGTTTCCATCTTTTAAGACTTATCTTTTATAATAGACAAATCTATTAGAACCACCTAAGAATATCTTTTGATTTCCAAAAGGGAGATTCCATAGTTTACTACCAAATTTACACCTATAACTAGTGCTTGTGCTTTAGCTTCATTATTGGTACCATTTGGAAGCTTAAGCAAAAGAGATCTTATTAAGAATCCAATGAATTATTTAATAACACAACCTTCTATTAAAGATATATGATTTCCTCTACATGACCCATCAAAATTCAATTTAAACTACCCTACTTTTGGTGGAATCTAAAAAGCTTCCTTTTTATCCTTCCTATTTTTCTTATCTAGTAATGACCCCTAAATGGGTGGGACTTTAATAAGCTTCCAAAAAACACACATTTTCATATCCCATTTTGACAACAAACTTTTCTTTATTTTTAGATGTATAGAAACTACTTCAAAAATGGATAATTCTATATCTTTAATAATGATAAAGAGTGATCTCTTTTTTTATTCAAAAATTCTTGCATTTCTTTCTTTCCAAATTATCTAGATAAGAATTTTCGGGCTACATCTCCAAAGACTAAACAAAGCATTATTAATTTATCCTATAGGCCAAGAGGTAAAAGATTTAAATGGAGACTCTGACCATGCTCAACACCATTCTAGCCTATTACATAGCCAAACCCAACACCATCTTGCAAAAGGATAATTAAACAACAAATGATCTATCATTTCTTTTTCTTCTTTACAAATAATATAATATGAAGGACCCACAAACCCAATTTTTCTTAGACTATTATGAGTCAATATCCTCCCTTGAACAACCAACTATGCAAATGCCCTTGATTTTTGCAAACCCTCTTTACTCCAACATAAGAAAGATGCTCAACCTAATTCCTCATCTTCTATTTCAGCCATTTGATATCCTAATCTTACAAAATAGAGACCTGATTTAGCCACTATCTAATGATGTTGATCCTCTTTTTATTTAAGAAATATTTTCCTTAATTTCAAAAAAGATTATAGATAGATAATTTCTTCTTGGGGAATTGACACCTCTAGCAAGCTTTTCCAATTATTAACAACCTTACTTGAATTAGAATCCTGGACTACAAAATATTTAACCAATTTTCCCCAATGAGTTTTTAAATACACTTTAATTTTACTATTTGCAAAAGATTCTACTAAAAGCCTATGATGATTCTAGGAATCTATCCAAAAGTTTTCCTATCTACCATTATTTATAATCCACAAAACATGCTGACAAATCACCGATCTATACTTTAAGATGAAATTCCAAATATGTGAACCCTTGGGAGGTTATATAGTATAAATAATCCTTTTTAGGGCCTCAAAATCCAAATATTTTTCTCTAAAAAATCTACACCATAGTCTTCCTAAATTAGATGCCATCTTCCATACTAGCTTTACTCCCAACACTAAATTCTACAAGGAAAGATCCTTGATTCCAACCCCTCCTTTTCCTTTCCTCTTACAAACACTTTCCCACTTCATCAAAGGAATTTTTTTGTCCTCCCTGCATCCTTTCCATAAAAATACTTCATAATTTTGTTCATTGCTTGGACAATTTGCTTTAAGGGGGAAATAATTGAAAAATAATAAGTGGGAAGAACACTTAAAAATAGATTTGATCAATGTAATATACCCAACTAAAGAAAGACATTTTCCTTTCTAGGACTAAAATAAAGATTTAAATCTATCTAACAAGTTTTTACACAAAAAATTGGAACTAACACCTTTAAAAATGGGGACCCCAAGATACTTAGAAGTTCCCCAATTTTAAAACCAAGAAGCCTATTGAGATTCTTCTCCACCCTTTTATTATAGTTAACAAAAATGACGTCTGACTTACCCTCATTAACTCTTTGGCTTGAAGCCACTTCATAGGCACAAAAAATTATCTTGATTTATTGAGCTTCCTCCATTTCATCTTACCCAAAGAGAAAAGTATCATCAACAAATTGGTGATGAGACAGACTTTCAAAATACTCGATAACCCTTAAGCCCTAAAGAAGATCTTGTTGTTGAGCCAATTTTATTGCTCTCCCTAATGCTTCTACCATAATGATAAAAATGAATGGAGATAGTCAGTCCCCTTGCCTCAAGACTCTAGAAATAGATAAAAAAACTAGATGGACTAGCATTGACTAGAACTAAAAATCTAGGATTAGAAACACAACTAAAAATCCATTCACACCAATATTTAATAAAACTAAAATTGATTAGAATATTAAAGAGAAAATGGTAATTAACTCAATCATAATATTTGATGATATTTAATTTTAACATCAATACTTTCTGATGATTACTAACTAAAGAATGCATAATTTCATGGGCAACTATAATACCATCTTGAATACTTCTACTTGGAACAAAGCTTGTTTGCTCACCTAAAATCACCTTATCTAGAAGAGGTTTCAATCTTTCTGTTATGGCTTTAGATATAATTTTATACACTATATTACACAAAGACATTGAGCTATAATCCATAAATGAATTTTGGACTTCACCTTTAGGAAATAAAGAGATGAAAGTGGTATTAAAAAATCAAGTGATTTTTGTTATCTGTCTTTCTTATGAGTTTCTATGGCTAATCTTGGTGTAGACTTCTATTTTACCCAAGTTGATGAGCCTTGTCAATAACATAATGAACTTATTAGTCCTATATTGATCCTTACTATCCCTACAATGACCCTACTTACTCTCTTTTTGACCCTATCTATGAATGTGATCAACTTACTTATTCCCTTAGTCAACTTGATCAAAGCCATAATACTCATACTTCATCCTTATTAACATTCAAAAAATTCATGCTAAATTATAAAATAGTATTGATAAACTTTGATAAAAGGATAGAGTTTGATCAAAATGTCCCTATCCATCTCATGAAGAAGTTCAAGGGCTCCTTAGATTTTTTAAGGACTAAGTGGGAAACTATTCAGGAAGAAAACCAACATATATTAACCAATGAAATGCTATAAATAGGAATATTATTCCAATTATTGGAAGATATATTAGTGAGATGGAGGAATCAAGAATTCTAATTTTATCACCATTTAGTTCCCTCTCCTACACCAAGCAAATCTCTTTTTGCTCCAAATTTGCTTCAAACTATAATACATCATCAAAAGAATGAAGAGTTTTTAGAAGTCAAGTCAAAATAATTTGTAAATTACCCAAATCCTTCATCTATCATTCATGTTACAATACTCCACCATATTAAAGCTCCTAAGTTCAAAATACCAAGTTAAAACCAAGTATTAGAGTCATGGGGAAAGAAAGATGAATCATGCCTACACTAAGAAATTGAAGCTAAGAAAGAGATTGTGCTTATGCAAACCCCATCCCTCCATCCTTAATAACCTAAGAATTTTCCATCTTTTAATTATATCCAAGAAGGAATCCAAAATAATAAACATGTCCTACATGAGAAGGTTGAAAGCCTAAAATTTCTTTTTGAGATTGAACAAGCCATCATTGAAGAAAAACATGTTATCTTAATGAATAATAAAGGCCAAGTTATAGTTGTAAGAGAGAAAAATGAGGGATATGAATAATAATATTCAAGTGAAATTGAAGAATAACTCATCATTAACACTCCCCTTAGTGAATAAAAGAATAAATTAGTCTTTGGAAATAAAGAGAAAGGGGATCTTGATAAAGTGGTAGTAGAATTTGAAGGAGAAAACACTCTTAAAGATGAACGTTTATAATGAAGGATAAATATCTTGAAAGGGACATCATGGTAACTAATATTATTGAGTCTCATGAATAAGTTCAAGAAGTTTAGAATGGGGTGCATCAGTCCTACCTAGATATGTTTAAGGAGTTTGAAGATCTTGGTAGTATGACCCATCTATAAGAGAAAGATGAGGTTATTGATGAGAAATATGAAGTTCCTAACAAGACAATATGTCTTAAATATCATCACTAATAGGTCCAATTCCATGGTGTATCAAGGTATGATGAGTATGAAATTCTTCAATATGAGCAAAAGATGGAGATAAATGAACCAATATAAGTTAATGGTGCTATTGCCTTCATGGACCAAGATGATATATGACAAAAATATTGGGAGGTTTGAAATGAGATTGAGGCTCTTCAAAGACCTATGTTTTTTGTTGAGTAGGTAGATGAAGTACTAGAATATGGTATTAATAACATGCTTCAAGAGGAATATCATTTTACATATAATCTTGTTAAACTAGTAGCTTACAAACATGACTAAATTTCAAGACATAATGATCTTATTTAAGGGCTCATGGATAATCAGGAAAAACCTATTGATGAAGCAAGAATGAGACTATTTGTGCCAAGTTTCCAAGTTTGGAATGAGTATTATGTTTTCCTTGACTCACATAGTCAACCCTTGGACAAGGGAATGAATCAATAAGGTTTAATGGCTAGCCATGGAAATCATGAGTATGCTAACATCTAAGAATGTGGGTGTAATTTCTACCTTCATGAGTAATACTTGATTAGAATTCACTTAAGATATGATAATATAATTTCATGGTGCCATGATTATCTCAAGATCTTCACATTTAATCCTAGAGGAAGAAGATATGTTGAGTCTAGTTTTGTATAGTATGTTTCTTATGCTTTATTTTACTTAAGTGTTTTGTTAGCAAAAATGTGTGTGTTGTCTTATTTTTTTATTGTTTGTGTGTTGTGTATTGGGAAGGTGTTTCAATTTTTCATCTTGTTAAAGTAGTATTATGTCTTAATTTGAGGGAAAGTGAATCCATATCACAATGGATGGATAAGGAAAATGGTCTAACATGATTAGAAAACAAGCATCATTCAGAGGTTGCCAAAGATGTTAGCCAAATTTTGGCTAGCATAGGATAGATTCACAAAAGAATTTATCTTTAGCTAATATTGAAACTTGTTGATAGCTTTAAAGGTGTTTTTCTAGCTCATAACTTATCTTTTCATGGTAACTTATCTTGTTGTCCTAGTAGTGTTAGAGATATCCTAGGGTGTAAAAGCCTAAACATGAGGTCATGGTCTTCAAGTAGTTTTATAGTGGTTTTATTTTGGTCTTTATGCATGCTTAACAAATTTTAAGGTAACTTTTCAATTTTTAAGGTATTTTCCAAATATCAAAGATATCATGTTTTTGGCTTAATAAATCCACATTATCATGATAACACTTGCAAGTAATGTCTAAAATGATTAATCCAACATAGTAAACATTTATAAAGGGAAGTTTATGAGAACAATGTCATCAAAGGGGATATGGATATTCAATTTAAAATGCATATAGACAAAATTTCAAATTATCCTTATTACTATTTCAACATGATGTAAGGTGGTGGGATAGTCAAAAGGCCAAAAGAGTATGTGGTATATGGATGCATGAGTCAAAATAGATTGAGAAGGTTCCTTCAACATAATATGGTAGTTACATATCAAAAAATGATCAGAAGTTGTAGATCCAACATCCAAAAGAACATAATCACTCTTTAGAAGGAAATTTTAGTCAATTGTATGAACATGAAGGGTCCATATTTAGGTGTAAATTCATGTGGGTGTCTCTTCACCTTCATTATATTAAGATCATTCTCAACAAGCTTACACAAGTCTAAAGAAGACAACAAATGCATCAAAACCTCCATCGACCTCTCGAAAGATTCATAGGGGGTAGTTTCATATGCTCATTTTGTATAGAGGAGATAGAGAGAGTTGTGACCTAAGATATTTTTTAAAGGATGAGGTACTAATGGAATTTATATTCATGGCATTTATTTTTAGTTTGAACACCCTCATTTATGAACAATCACTAAGATCATGAGGTGGTCTTAAACCCTAACAAAACACTCAAAGCTTAGTTTTGGGAATTTTGAGTGCAATTAAAAGATAAATGTATCAAATTAAATATTTTATAGGACCCTAAAACATATAAACAAACTTCTCACACCTTTCTCTACCAAGTTTTTAAAATGTGAATAGTTGAGAAATAACAAAACCTACATGTGAGATAAGTTATAGGTTTGAAAGAAGGGTATAGGTAGGTATCTTGGATTATTGAGTGTATCCTCACTTAAAAATATCTCTAGTTTATTTAAATAAACCTCTCACTACTCATAGTATCTTACTCAAGCATCCTCAAGCATAAAATGGGCCAAGATGGTGAAGAGAGGAATAATAACATGCTTTCAAAAAACTGTTACATGTTATCATCTCAAGTCAATCCTTCTTGAAGCCATAAAAAATTAAATTAGGAGTCCATAATTAATTTTAGGGTCCTACCATGTTACTCTATATTTTTCAAAAATAAGCTTATATCATCATGAGATGAACACATATCATGCATAAACCAAAGTCATCAAGTTTATGATAGGTGTAGGGCTTAAAGAGGTTTCAAGTAGATATATGTGTTTGGAGATCTTATAAGTGTCTTAATTAAAGAAATTTCATCCTTGATTTAATTATATAATATGAATAAGATGATAACATAACATATATAATTAAAAATATGTCAAAGGAGACCTAAACCAAGGGGATGTAGACTTGTAGGTATACATCAATGATTAAACATGAACACTTTACAAGGAATGAAAGGCATTTGGAGATCCTCAGAGTAGTAACTTATTATTAAATATTAAAGGGAGCCTTGGAATATATAAAATACTTTGATTCTATAAAATATTATGATTCCTTGTGTTCAGAAGGGAACTGAGTTAGGAGGCCTAGTTGCATCCCTAAGACTGACCTACAGGCCTACCCAATAAGATTGAAGAGAAGGTGGGTTTTTGGTTTGAAATTATGAATTTGATGAAGAAAAATAAATTTTTTTAGTCCATTTGAGATGATAATAATATATTCATAGATTTTCACAATGGGACTAAAGACATTGAAAAGAGTAAGAGGTCTAATTAGGCCTAAAAGGCCTAAATGGTCATACACATGCATGTGTACGAAAATAAAGAAATATTACATATTTAAAAATTATATTGAGTATTGAGTAGTATTAAAAATTTAAATTTTATGTTTCAAGATGTTACCATGTGAATTGAACCATTAAGAAAGAATAAAATACAAAAGAAGCCTACTTGGGTCACTTTAGTATGATTGACTATAAACCCTAGTTTTGAGCTTAAGTAGTTTATAGTCGATTGGTGGGTTAATTAGTTGATATAATCATTGAAATGTATCATAATATTTATCACATACCCAAAGTAATTTTTTTATAACCAAAATAGACAATTTGTCTTTGAGTGCACTATTGCAAGCCTAGTCACCTGAGTGACTAGTTTGCAGGGCTTAGGACTCCACCAAGGAGATGCATGGTTAAAAAATAATTTTGGAGGTTTTGGATAGGTATTAAAACTATAAAAATTTTAAATTGATATTTACTTAATAATATTATACAATATGAACCATTGTTAATATGTGAAATCACTCAAAATTCTATTTTTTATCTGGGTTGAAACTCGAGAAGCCCTAAAATTATGCATCAATATTCCAAGAGAAAATGAATGGTAACAAAGGATTTTAAGGATAGTTAGAGACATATATTAACTCAAAAATTATGTCAATTTTCAATAATTTATAGGCCATAAGTTTATGAACCATTATTAAGACTCTAAGCACCCATAAACCTCTCTAAAACCCTTTTAATGACTTGAGGGATATTGTTTCTCTCTAAAGGACCTTGAGTACATTGTTTTGACCTTAAGATAATTTAAGTGACATATATTATTCTTTAGGTCACTTGATTAATACACTTGGTGGAATAGGTGATTGAAAAAATAAATAAAAGGGCATAACATTCACATTTTGGATGTTTTCATGATGATTGAGTGGTTTGAGATCTTTAACCAGTTCAATAGACCTCTTAGACCTAGGAAGAGGTATAATAATATCCTAAAATTATTTTTAAGAGACTCTTATGGTGATATAATAGATTTAAAATGAATAACCAAGGCTTAGGTGAAGATTTTCTATTATTTACACAAGAAAATCAAGGTTACAAACCTTATATAGGTCATCAATGGTATATAAACTTCTAAAATACCATTGAGGTCAATTAATAACAGTCTTGAGTGGTCATCCAAATGGAAAACATCAATCAATTATGCCTAGATAAATAATAGGCCTATATGATCAATGAGGAGGAATCTTTATGAGATACAAGGAGTGTGAGTGGCATGTGTCAAAGTAAAACATTAGTTCAATAGGTGCATGATGTATCCATTATGTCTAACCCATATATTTCATGTCAGTTTGGAGGTGTCAAGAACTTTTAATATATCTTCAAGTGGTTGGTAATTCCCAAATAATAAAGATCAGTATCATGTGAAGAAGTGAAATGTTCCCGTATGCCAACTCTAGATGATTACCATGACCTAAAGTGTACACCTATGGTGAAGATTCTTATGGACTAAATTTTACATTTATCTTCTTATTTTTAACTATTTTTAGAACAATGAAACTTATCAATGACTCTATTCTCTACCACTTTTCTCTCTCATCTCATTCTCTATATATACAACATTATCTGTATTTTTAAGGATCCTCTACCTAATTATGGAAAATCCATACTCATTTGTATGCCTTTTATTGATGAAAACTAATATTCTACCTCCTATTACTATAATTAGTGTGTATGAATGGATAGTTGATATTGTTAAGTGATTTGCCTAGTCTTCCTTGATATGTTTTCCAATTCTAACACTTATATGTAATTTGAAAGATTCTCTTATAGGTCATGTGAAGTGTAAGGATTGAGTGAGTTTACCTATTCATTAGTTTCATTCTAGAAATATTGATTAGAACTCCTAACCCAAACATACATCACAATATTCAAATTGAAACATTTATGTAGGAGATTCAAATTAAGAGTAGTGTATGTTTAAACTAGTCTCATGGTTGATATACAGATACAAATGGCTGGTTGTGATCAGTCACTTTGGTGTATCACCTCCTTAGTTATTTTTATTTCATGTTATCCTTTTCCCTTTTCCTTTGAAAAATTATTATTGTAGTGTTTGTGAGCCTAATTGATACATCAAAGGGAGGTAGTCTTATAGTTTAGAGGTTTTTTCCACTTATAGGTCACCCACAACCTAGGACTAATCCCATTGTATAGATCAATTGAGATATCTTCAATCACCCTCTCAAGGGTTTAAATTTGAGATAAAATAGTTTTAGAATGCATGGTGGGGTAATAGACTTCATCCATTGAAGAGTGATTGGTGTGATCTTCAATGCATCAGCCTGTGGAGTCATGAACACAAGAACCAATGGTGACTTTGAGCATAATTAACTATTTTTAAAACCTATGTATGCTTATAATCAATTTATCTTTGTTATTTGTCTTTATTATGAGTTTTCATGGTTGATATTGAGTATAATTCTATTATACCTAAGTTGGTGAACCTTATTAGCAAATAAACTATATCAGTCCTATCTTGATTCATACTAGCCCTACAATGACCTTAGTTACCCTTCATATGACCTTATCTATTAATTAAATCAATTTAATTATTCACTTAATCAACCTACTAAAATATATAATACTCATACTGTATCCTTATTAAGACTCAAACTAGTCATGCTAAATTCTAAAATAGTATTGAGAAAGGTTAATAAAAGAATAAAGTTTGATCAAAATGTCACTATCCATCTCATGAAGAAGCTCAGGGGCTCATTTTAGTTTTTAAGGTGTAAGTGGGTATCTATTCAGGGATAAAACCTACACGTATTAAAAAATTAAGTGCTATAAATAAGAATCTTAATCCAATTCTTGGAAGATAGATTAGTGAGATGAAGCAGGAAGTCCAATCCAGTTAGCCTTTAGTGCCCTCTCCTACACCAAGCCAATGTAATTTTGATCCAAATTTTATTCAAACCTTAATACATCATCAAAACAAGTAAGAGGTGTTATAATTCAAGACAAAAACGTTTGTAAACTACCCAAATCCTTCATCCGTCCATCACGTTGCAGTACTCCACCAAGATAAAGCTCCTAAGTTCAAAATCCCAAGTTGGAACTAATAAGTAGAGTCATGGGGAAAGAAAAATGAATCATGCCTAAAATAATAAATTTAATCTAAATAAGATATTGTGACTATACAAACCCCATCCCTACCTCCTCAATAACGCAGGACTTTACAAAGCCTATCCAAGAAGGCATACAAAACAAGAAAGAGGTCCTTGTTGAGAAGGTTGAAATACCAAATTTGGTTTGTGACATTTAAAACCCCATTATTGAGGAAGAAAATGTTCAATTTATGACTAATTAATTCCAAGTTATAGTTGTAAGTGATTAAAGTGAAGGATATGAATAAGGATATTCAACTTAACTTGAAGAATAACTCATCATTGGCACCCCCCTTTGTAAAGAAAATAAAAAGTCAATCTTTGGAAATAAAGAGAGAAGTGATCTTGATGAAGTGGTGACATAATTTTAAGGAGAGAACACCCTTGAATATGAACATTAAAACATGAAGGGGAAAGATATTGAAATGGATATCATGGTAATTGATCTTATTGAGTCTGATGAATAGGTTCAAGGAGCTTAGAAGGACATGTGGTGGTCTTACCTAGATATGTTCAAGGAGTTTGAAGAGAATAGTGATATGACCCATATATAAGAGTAAGATGAGGTTGTTGATGAGAAATGTGAAGCTCCTAGTAAGCCAACATGCCTTGAATATCATCACCAAGAGGGCAAATTCAATAATATATCAAGGTATGATGAGTATGACACTCTTCAAGATGAACAAGAGATGGAGTTCAGAGAACCAATAGAAGTTAATGCTATTGTTGCCTTCATTGACCAAGATGACATGTGGTATAAATATTGGGAGGTTTTCAATGAGTTTGAGGCTATTCAAAGACCTATGTTTCTTATTGAGTAGGTAGATGAAGTACTAGAAGATGGTCTTAATAGAATGCTTAAAGAGGAAGATAAATTTACATCTAATCTTGGTGAAGTATTAGTTGAAAAGCATGATGAAAATTCAAGATAAAATGACCTTCTTAAAGTGGTCATGGATAATCAAGAGTAGCCTATTGATGAGGCAAGAATGAGACTATTTATACCAAGCAGCTAAGTTTGAAATGAGTATGATTTTTTCCTTAAGTAACATAGTAAACCCATAGAAAAGGGAATGAATCAAGAAGGTCTCATGTCTATCCATGGAAATTAAGAGTATGCCAACATATCAAAATATGGGTATAAGTTCTCACTTCATGAGCAGTACCTAATTAGACTTTACTCGAGATATGATAATATGATTTCATAGTGCAATGGTGATCTCAAGAGCTTCCCATTTTATCCTAGAGGAAGAAGATATGTTGAGACTATTTTTTTATAGTAGGTTGCTTATGCTTTATTTTCCCTAAGTGATTTATTAACATAAGTGTGTGTGTTATCCTATTTTTTTGGTTGTTTATGTGTTATCTTTTGTGTGGTGTTCTGGGAAGATGTTTTAGTTTGTCATCTTGTTTAGGTAGTATTGTGTCTCAATTTTATGGAAAGTGACTCCATATCCCAATGGATGGACAAGGTAGCTGGTCTAACATGCTTAGGAAGAAAACATCCCCAAGAGGTTTCTAAATATTTTAGCTAAATTTTGGATACCATAGGATAGTTTCATAAAAAACTTTCTCTTTAGCTCATATTAAACCTTGTTGATAGCCTTAAAGGTGTTTGTATAGATCATATATTGTATTGTCATGGTAAGTTGTCTTGTTATACTAGTAATGTTAAGGTCTACTAGGGTGTCAAATCATAAACATGAGGTCATGGTCTTCAAGTGATTGTCTAGTGGTTGTATTTTGGTCCTTATGCATGATTCAATTATTACCATTGTTATCTAATACAAAATAATAGGTACCTCTCAAAGTTTTCAAACATGATTTAATTACTACCATTTCTTCCATTCATATATTGACCCCTATAGTTATATATATGCCAACATCATTAGGTATGGTGGCATCACTTTCTTTACAACATATTAACATGCCTATATCTACATATACACCTCCCTTGATTACTACTCTAGGTCCTATCCCAACATAGACTAATGTGTCCTCTCTTGAGAAAAAGTTTCTATCTTTACATGTTAAAATATTGTAATTAAAACAAGGCATCTCCAAAGATACTCATGCAATGGACTCTCATACTCTGTTTCAAAATAATTTGGCACATAAAAAAGTTCCTTACCCACTACCAAATAGATTTTTAATAGGTAATCTATTTCTTTATGAGGGTAAAGATGATCCTGAGCAGCATATTTCTTCATTCTATGCAACATGCTTGTAATTTGCTTAAAATTATAAAATAATCACCAAGCTATTTACAAGAACCCTTAATAATTGTGAACTATGATGTTTCTATGATCTTACTCTTCAACCTGTTGGATCTTTCAACCCATTAGTAGATCACTTATTGACACACTTTTCAATAAACATTACTAAAAATATATCATATACATAAATTTATAAATTAAAGCAAGATTCAAATGAGTTGATTAGGGAATATGTTCTATAGTACAATATCATGCTAGCAAAGATGAAAAACTTTATGAAAGGTAAATAATTATAAAGCATCTTCACTCAAATATTTTTAACACCTCTCCATGAATCAATCATGTTTGATAAATTTTAGATCCTTGTATGAGCTATGTCATACAATCAAATGAAAAAAATTCAAGCTCATAGCATAAAACAAGATAAAATATGTACCAATTAATCATTATACATCACTTGTCAAGTTCCAAAGAAATCCAAACTATAAATTCAAATATATTAAAAGAATAAATCAATCAAAATTAATAGTTAATTTGGTATCATAAGCATCAAATAAGTTTCAATTAGTAGCTGGACATCTAGGAGGTAGTTTACAAGGTTACCATAACCACCTCATATATTATTACAAAAGTTAATATATTTTAACCTTATATCTCTACCTCCACCATTTTATAATTATTTTAAAAAGCCTCAACCTAAGGGATTATGCATATTTTAATTATCATATATGCATTTAGAATTCCATGAACATGTGTTACAGGCTAAGGAATAAGATATAAGATCTAATAAATGATAACACTATTGGGGTGAGCATGCCCACAAAGGAAGTTATACGACACCAAAATGACAATGCAAAGTTGAAAATATTTAGTTATCCTTTTTCAAACCATAGTTTAGTAGAGAATGTAAATAATTCAAAAGTACATCTTGTGTACAATGTGCATTCTCCTTATAATACATATGGACACAAATAGATGTAACTATTGGAACATTTATAGGAATATTATTACACCATATAGTAGTCAAATTAAATGATGATGATCCTGATAGGCATTCACTTATTTAAGAGCATACATCAATAATCAACCCATACATAGTATAATGATTGATGTCAAATGAAAATGAATGTAATATAACACTTTTTCATAGTCTTGGATACAAAAATAAAGATTTAAAAGATACATCAAGTGTAATAAAAGAATTAAATGGTAATACACATGAAACTTTGGGACACATAGTGCTACCTCTCCATGTTGGTTTAGAAACAATGACAAATCCATTTATAGTCTTACCAAGCACAAGTGTCTTTAAATTTTATTAGGATGCCCTTGGATATATATGATTAGTGAATTACCATATATAATGCAAGGATGACTTAAGTACATGCATTGTAATCAAATTTTTATGGTTCAAGGCATTCCATATGAGTACCCTCTACAATTAATGGTAGCTCCTCCTCTTCACCCACCACCACCACGATTGGTTATGGATCTTGTTACAGAAAACCATCACAAGATAGTTATGACACATAATAAAAATTCAAATACAAATATAATTAGTGTTTCCATTCAATATCATAATGTATATTCAATTGTGGCACCTTTATAGAGTCCTATACAACTAGTTAAATGGAGGAATTTATACCTCCCTAAGTAGAAAAATTTATATCAAAGATTTACACAAGCTTAAAATAAATATAAATCCCCTAAAATGCATCCAAATGAAACCCCTCAAGAAAATAAGTGTGTTATATAAATACCAAAGGTAGTTATACAAAAGACTTCACCAAATCTTGCACCACCTCTAGTTACACATATGGAAGCAAATTTTATAATCAGTGATCATGATAGTTATGATACATCACCTAGTGCTTTTTCATATTGAGATATATATCCATATATCATTCCTCATCCATGAAAATTTAAGATTCAACTCTATGATCCAATCATGAACTATGATCCCTCCATTGATGGGATCATAGGCTAGTTTTCCTTCCAATATATCTAAAACAATCCAAAATAATTAAATATTATAAAAATAAAAAATATTCAATTTTTATTCAAAAAATAAAAAACTTGAACCTAATCATGATTGATATACTAGTTACTTCTTTACATATGTTATTTATCTTATATGTTATAGATAACACATTATTTTTTGAATAACAAATGTATTTCATGAGGTATATGAGTGTGATGTAGGACATACATTATATATGCATTATTAGATATTGAAATCCCTTCTACCCAATGGCCATATCTATTTTGGGAGTATCTAATTATATAGGTTACACTATCACATGTTATATATTTATATGACGTCAATTGCACTATTGAACTACATATCTTACAAGTGTTTTTTCTAATCACTCATATTTTAAAATTTGATACATATGTTAATTTGTAAACAATATGACATTGATACATATAAATTAAATATACTATTTTTCACTTTTTCTATTCTCCTTTGTTGTTGTTTACTTTTTTGCATGATATATTATAAATTGCTTACTTATTGTGTGTGGCCATTGACCTTGTGTGAAAATATCTAAGATATATTGCTTGGTATGAGAAAGATTTGAACATATCCATTTATTTTGGCCCTTATCCTTATGTTTTAAATAATTTTATTGGGTGATATTTTAACATGCCCCTTGCATGTATCTCTTGGCCTTATTGTATGACATTACGTGACATTACACTTGTGTGTTTTTTGAGCCTGATTAGCAGTGCCATGATATATACCATGAAATTTTACTTTAGATATGGTTACCTTAAAACATGATACAATGCTATATATATCTAGACATGATACTTATGTACCTCAAATTAAATATGTTACAAACATGATTCAAATGACTCTTGTAATTTTATGATGACACACTCTCCAACATGTTGGCATTGTATTACATAATTCTATATGTATCACATGATATACTTAACTCTTATTTTGAGATGAGAGAATTATTGGATAAACTTCTTGTCTTAAAATAGGGGAGTTAAAGTGGACTTGTATTAGAGATCGAAGCCTCCATAAACAAATAAAAATTATATTTGGGACAAAGTATAGGTTTAAAAAAAATAAAATTCAATGATCAAATTCTATAACATGCAATTTTTTTAAACATTCAAAGTAAATTAAAAAATTAAACAAAGAAAAATCACAAGTTTTAAATATAGTTGTAATTGAGAATATAAGTGCATAACATTCCATATCACTTGGGAAAATTTAGGAGACATGATACTCATTTTTACCTAAGCTTATTCAAATATGAAAAATTCAAAGTTTCAAAGTTAAAAGTTCAAAATGAAAATATTAATTTCAATTTAAGTTTATGATCAATGTAGTTATGATGAGGGCATGAATACTCTTCATTATTTTTCAATCATGAAAATTATAGTCTAGATGTGTGGGTAGAAGTGTGATTTGAATCTATGCAAGTGATATAATTTTGAGTCTAGTCACAGTCAAACGCCTTAACACCACTTCTAGAGAACCTAACATGGTTCCACATTTTGTATTAGTATTGTGTACCATTCATTTAGGGCTAGAATAATACATATTTCCAACTCAATATCTTAATCAATTATTTAAAATTAGGACTTGATCACTCTTAGTTTACCACTAGTTTAAATTGTCCAATTGCTTCAAAAAGGAGGCATGGCTATCCATTATCAGTTATAGGTTACATAGTAATTTTGTCTCAGTGATATACATGTTTAACCCTCCCTTGATTTTCTTTTTATTTTTTTATAATTTTCAAAGTTTACCTTTTTAAAATTTCAAATGCACAAGTGACTACTTCATGAGTAGTTTTAGGTTTGATAAGTTAAATTTCCCCATACAATTGAATTTTATTCTCAAATACAAAGTTTGTTGTACATGGTCAGGTTTAATTCATTCTCACTTACTATATGCATTCATTACTAAAATAAATAAAGGGAAAAGTAGACACATAAAATTTGGTCACAGGTACTTGAAAAATGCTAATTCTTGACACACTCCAAACCACATGATTGGTGAAAAATTACATGAATCCAATTCACCATTCCTCTATAAATTTTATCTATATGCTAGCTTGACCCTTTATTTTACATTATCATTACACTAAAATATCAATGTCAAATTCTTAAGCTATTTAAAAACACCTCCAGACTATCTCTAATGGAGGAAAAATATCTATAATTATTTTAGATAAGTTTGTGTTAGGTGGGAAAGGGCACAATACACCCTTGCCCACTTACAATGGTCATGACTTGAACCAAATAATGACAAGTTTTCAGAATTAAAAACATCCTTTTTTATCTTATTGCAAATTTCACATAGTCATCTAAAGGAAATTATCAAAAGTTTTGCCTATAAATACATGTCAATTGTCATTCACTTCCACAAATTTCTATTCACTTGGTATAAGGATATATAATTATGCTCATTGAGAAACTCTTCCCTATTTTTATTAAATTTTACATCATTCATAATTAAAATCCCTAATCTTAGTCAAGATAAATTCAAATAAAGTCATGATATATCATTCTCAAGTATCAAATCCATTTTATAGATAAATATATATAGTTAAGGGAACACAATTTCAAATTCACTCTATGTAGGATAACTATGTGGGATTGATTTCCCTCCTTGGAGTATTGGATATGTGGGTATGGGTCAGCCATCAAGAGGTAATTTAGGTTAGTTTATCCCATTACACTCCCATATTTTTCTTGTATGTATCTAATCTATCAAATATCCTTAAGGATTTCAAAGTTAAAATAATTTAAACAATGATTTCTATGTGACAAGATTGTAGTTGCAATATATAAATTAACTCATCAAGTAGAGGCACAATATGCACAACAATCAATTTTTACACAGTCAATAAGGATAAGTCTATAATCAATGGACTCAGGTGATTTATGTAACTATCCACATATAATCATCATGTGTAGAAATATATTTTACTTCTTCCTCTGATCTACCATTTCCAAAATTTTAATTTCTCTATCTTTTTTATTTAGAATCTTATCATAGTCAATTAAGACAAGATTGTAGTCAAAATAATAAACTACATTGCATTATCATATACTTATAGTATACTTGTCCAAATTATTCTTTTGTTCTTGATTCTAATATTGAGCCTATATAATCACCTCTTATTCTAATAAATACCTATAGGTAGTCAGAATAGTCAACAAAAATTAGTTTGTAAGCTAAGTACATTTTTTTCTTAATGTTTTCATAAAATATAGACTTTACATATTCACAAATTTATCAAGATCAAAATAGTTGAATATTGTATATCTTTAGGATCTTGATATTTCTAGTTTTACATGTATAAGTAAATATACAATTCATTTGTGTTTTATCAATAATAGGGTAAAACAGTAGATAATTTTATGATGAGTATCTAAGTAACTAGAATGGATGGATGATATAATACCCTATAAGTTATTACCAAGACCTCCACCAAAATGACTCATAGATTGGAGAAAATGGGAACCAATACTAATAGTTTGCTTCTTAAATGAGCTAAATAAATTTGAAAGATGATTTGAAGTGTGGGTTATAACAAGTGTATCCTTAATTGTTTTAGATATAAAATTTAAATCATGATTTGGTAGATCATAGTATAATAGTGCATTAATATGATGTGTATTAGAATATAATGAAAGGATAAAAAGTGGACTAAGTTTAGTAGATTCCATATAAGAAATTTATTACTATAATGATGAAAATGTTTCCTATAAATATTTGATGAGGGAATATTTATCTATAAGGTTTGAGAGACAAGTTTTTTTTTCCTTTTTAGTTTCCTATTCTCTTTAAAAACTTTGACTATATCCTCTTACAATTCACATACTTTCAAAAATAACATGTCATTATTATATTATTGGTTATTATTGGCTTGCATGACTAAAATGAAGTTTTGGAAAAAATCCATTACAAATAAATAAGGATGAAATTTTATTTTAAAATAACCTCAAACTACTAAAAAGTACAAAGTAATGAAAATGGAACAAAAAGAGATATAAAGGGCACTTAATTCATGGCTTGCAACTCCCATAATCTATATTACTTACCAAATGGTGCAAAAACTAATCCCCAATAAAAAAAAGTGGAACTTTATAAATAATGAATTTAAGTATGCTTTAAAATATTTAATTATACAAAAGTTATTGAATAATATAGTTTTGATATAGAATTAAAAATATATAAAGTTATTCTTTTAGAATTTGGAATTAATTTGTGTATTAACTCTAGTTAAGATAAAATGAATACAAGGGTATAAAGTGTTATAAAATAACTTGTAACTAGTATAATGAAACTAGAGTACTTAAATAGATGAAATATGAACAAATGAAAGAAACTAACTATAAAAAACATAATAAGACTTAGTTTTTTGCCACCTTTAGGTTGACTAAGATGTGGCTAAAAGACCAAATCATAATTAATTATGCATGTGTAATAGAAATTATAATTATCACTAATAAGGGTCAAATTAAATGGAAAGGGGCAGGATCAACTTCCACTAATGTCCTCTATTGGTCAATTTTTTTCCTCCAAAAAAACTAGGAAAATTATAACACATTTACCTATGCCTACTTGAAATACATATGTGTGTGGATATTTAACTTTTAGATGCATGTGAATGACCTGAAAATGAATTCCTAAAAGTTGAAAACTTATTATGATTTATAATAGATAAAAAACTAAAAAATATAAAGGGTGGAAAGTGATGCATTGAACTAACCCCAATCACCCCTATGATATTTGATCGTTGCCTACATATCTAATACTTAGAAGAGGAAAATAAATCCCATTATTTTATCTATAATTTAAATAAACTATAGTGTATCAATCTTAATTATGATAAATATTTATAATATAATAGATTTTTATAATCACACTTACAAATATGGAAATAAAAGGAAGTAATTTCAATTGATGAAATGAAAGCAATACAAACAAGTCTAAATTATGGAAAGAAAGATTTACTTATTTTTTCTTGCATTTAGACTGACTATATTTACTGTAAAATCACATAAAAAATGATTGAGACAAGAAACTAGAATGTTCCTAGAGTTTCATCCTAAGACTCTTCATGGATAGGGCTACCCAAGTAGGATGTGAGTGGTGGGCATCGGTGTCCAATTCTAGCATTGGTGTCATTTTGTAAGATACTTAAAATAGGGAAAAACACTATATGACTTTGTAAAATATGCCTATTTTTGATGATTTTATTCTCTATAATGCGTATGATTCTAACATATAATTATTTTAAGCACAAAACCATAGCTTGTGTGTCACATTTAAAATAAGTTATATGGAGTAAAAAAATATTAGTGGGTGGAGTTGTACTATACCTGAATACCTCACTATATTGAGTTTTTCCTACCTACCAATATTCTAAAGAAATATTAAACCTCATTTTATCTTCCACTTAAGTTAATTGTGCAAGTGTCTCCTTTGATTATCTGAATGCATTTAGAATAGGATTGAATACTTGATCATGTTGAATTAGGGTTTCATAAAATTGAATAGAGACTTGGTTGATGACTATTTGAGGATCTTGAAACATGATATTGATAAAATAAGGAATGTTTTCACAATGTGAACTTATGTATATGTTATGCCCTTAATCCATAGTGTGTCTAGGGATATGTGTGGTCAAATTTTGGCTTAAATACCTTTCATATTATCTTATTGTATTTCTATATGTTCTTAGTATGATCAAATTATGGAATAATTATGGCTAAGTAGAGTATATATAGAAGGTAATGGTTAGTATTTTATCACCATATTGTAAATTATGATCATTTTCATTATTTTGGAGGTTTCCCCATCAAAGTGGCTCAATCATTATTATCAAGTATTCTAATATTTATAATTATTATTATGGATCTAATTATTCTAATCTTAGTTACGTTATATAATATTCCTATATTGTGAACATCTAAGTAGTTTCAATATAATTGGTATCTGAACATTGATTTGGGCCAATTTTTTTGGCATTATGCATTTGGATATGTTGTTGTAGCCATCTAAAGACCTAAAGGATTGAAAAAACATAACTTATGATTTGGGAAGAATTTAATTTTTCCACCACTAAAGTATTGTTTTAAGTCTTTAAAAAATTTATACCCTTGTGTAAATTAGTAGTCATTAGATTCATATGAGCTAGATGATCGCAATGGTATAATCTACTTGTATTATTTTTCAGGCCCAAACCCCTCCCTCTTAGGGTTTACACATGGATATTCCAAACACTCATAGACACTGAAAACATTAAGACACCTCAAAAACATCTCACAAAGATGACATAGAGTATGGGACTTTAGATCTATTAGTTTTTGAGACAATTCAACAAATTTGATTAGAGATATAAAGTATGCTAAGAAAGGATGATATTGATGAATTAAAAGAAGTGGATAATATGAAGGATAATATGTCAATGATGAGTTCTCATTTGACCTTTATTATGGATCAACTTACACAAAATAATCCTCCACTACTTTAATCACCTTTAACCACTCAAAATAATCTCAACTCTAATACTGGTTTGAAGCACATGTTGCCAAAGGTAGAAGTGCATAATTTTAAGGGTACATATCCACTCACTTAGATAAATAAAACTAAAAATTTATTTTATCTACATCAGACCCCATATTCATAAAATGTTGTCATTACATCTCTCTATCTATAACTTGAGTAATTCATTTGGTATAAGTGGTTGTGTGCTCAAAATAAAAATAAGGGTGCTCCTATTACTTGGTTTGTGTTTACCGAGGAGATATAAATACACTATCACAACAAAATATCTAAAAAATAATTTAGTAAGTTAGCAAAGTTACAATAGATAGGTCCCATTAAGGATTATATTTGGTAATTTTATAATCTATCCTTATGTGTGGATGACATCATTAAGAATAACTTAATTTACATGTTATTTGAGGGATCAAGGATAGAATACAAATTGAGGTTTATATGTTTAATCTATCATCTATTTCTAAATGCATACCATTCACAAATTAGGTAGAGGAAAAATAATTAATCAAAAGAATGGATTTCACTCATGGCTATGAACACAATTTCATAGCACCATAATTTATGAAACCTACAAGATTTACCACTCAACAAATTGAAAATAATAATTCTAAATGTATATGTTTTAGTTGTGACATCAAGTGGATAATGGACATAAATGTGATAAAAATAATTTGTTTTATATTTAAGGTGCCAATGAAGATGAAGACAATGATGAGTTCACATGTGAGGGTATAGAAGAACCAGAGGAGGAATTTGAATATTCTCCCACTACCATCTCTTATCATGCCATTTTATGTATAAGTACTCATGAAACCCTTAAGGTGTTGGTATTCCTCAATAAATATAATGTGATAGTGTTTATTGACTCAAGAAGCACACATAGCTTCATCAACAATAAGTTGGCTACTTGATTGAACTATTTTATTTATCCATCTCCAAAATTTTCAATTCATGATTGTAAATGGTGGCAAAATAAACTATTCTTGAAAATGACACAATAATAAGATTTTTGTGGGGGAATAATTACTTAATTATCCTATGTTTAATATCTCTATGGATAGGGATAACATTATTTTAGGATTACAATGGCTCACCACTTTGGACATAATAGAGATGAATCTATATGAACTATTCATTCACTTTCATTCTAAATGTAAGACATTTTAAATATGGCGACTATGGGCAGAGTATCCCCAATTGGTTAGTTCTCATAAAATGATGAATATATTTTAAATAAGTATGGAAGGATTTTTAGCATGGTTTTTTTACTTAGAAAGTCAGCCAACACATGTGTCTACACATCCTAATTTATAAATGATTATTGATGACCATCCACCAATTTTTTGTGTAATTACAAAAACCCTAACATCCAACATATAACATGATCATGACATAAGACTAATTATAGGTAGCACACCACCAAAAATCATACCATATAGGTAACCATATGCTCAAAAAAAGTAAAATTGAAAAATGGTACATGAGATGTTAGAGGTGGGTATTATCTGGGATAACCAATGTGAATATTATTCCCTTGTATTCATGGCATGGAATAAGCATGACACTTAAAGATGTGCCCCAAATAAAGATAACTTTAAAGTACACATCAAAGATAATTTCCTATTCTAATCATTTATGATTTGTTAGATGAATTACATGGTTCTATTTATTTTACCAAACTATATCTTCATTCTAGGATTCATAAAATTAGGATAAAGTATGAGGATATCCATAAAATATATTTTATAACTCATTAAGGACATTATGAACATATGGTCATGCCTTTTGGTCTCATAAATGCACCATCTACATTTTAGAGTTTGATGAATATTATTTATAGGACTTTTTAAAGGAAGTTTGTGTTGGTGTTTGTTGATGACATCTTAATCTACAATAAAACTTGGGGAAAAAACTAGAATCACATGAAATAAGTGTTTTTAGTTATGAAACAACATCATATTTATGTACAAACTTCTAAATTTACTTTTGGTGTCCATGAGGTGGAGTACTTGCGTCATATTGTTTCAAATGAAGATTCAAAGTTAAACCTAGGAGGATCAAAGCTATGATGGAGTGGCAAGTACCAATGATCATCAATAACCTTCATGGATTTTTGGGGCTAATAGGCTACCATCTTAGATTTGTAAAAATAAATTGTAACATAGTATCTCCACTCGTAACCTTAATGAATACATATTATATCCATTGGACTGAATTAGCTACTAAGGCATTTGAATAGCTAAAACAGGCTATGTTCACCACTCCCATTTTAGTGACTCCTAATTTTTTATATAAAAATTCTTTGTTGAATGTGTTGCATTAGGATGTGGCATGGGAGAAGTAATCATGAAAGAAGGAAGACCCACTACTTTTAAGAGTCATCAAATCAATGAAAAAATAAGCTCAATCCAATTAATGAGAAATAGATGATGTCTATTATTCATGAAATCAATTAATGGATATGTAGTCATATACAATGTGAAAATTGGTAGCTTTAGTGTGGCTTGTGACACCCAACCCACAAGTCGCTTTTACATGCTCTCATGACCCTTCTAGGCACCTTTTTTCTATTTCCCAATATCCATAAAATTTCAAGACCTGATTCTAGCTCAACCAAGCTACATTTCCTATAATAATTCCATCCCCCCACATCCCATACCTATAGGACAATATCACCCAAACTGGACTATAGCACTGGACCCTATGGTGTCTATTTTTGACTCTCCTATCCAATTGTATTTTTATCTCAAATGATAATTTCCTTCTGGTTCTTATCTTTCTTCTTGTCAGCCTATTGTGAATATATTAAACCCATGACCAAAAAATATATATAAAATCCCATTTAAATTTCATGTATAAGGGGTTAGCAAATATTACAAAATAAATCAAGAATACAAGCAAGACCATTGAGGCAAACTTCCTTATTCTCTGCATACAACCATCTAATACATCTACTAGCACATCCAAATCCTCACACCAGTCCCTAACCACCTCAAGCATACTAATTTAGAATTTTTGAATCTTCATAACACTATTACACAAAACACATCAAGTGGGATAACTACATATGGATTGATCCCTCTTCATAGTATTAGTATGTAGGCAATGTGCCCATACAAGGAGTATGGATACATGTTTAATACATCTTACACATACTAACCCCCCTTTATTTCTAAAGATTGATCAAAGAAAACTTAAGTCTAGGATTTGAAGAATAAATCAGCTCTATAAGAAGTTATATAGACCTTCAACAATTAAAATTTCATAGGTAGGCTCACACATGAACAATAAATAAAACCTAGAAAACTTAGGTCTCTAAGACAATAGTGGTAGAAGAGGACTATAGCATCAGACCCCAAGGTGTCATATTTTGGTTCTCCTATACTTTCACAAAATGAAAGTTAGATCCTAATTTACAACATTGTCCTAGTCTTACACAACAAATTTTATACCCTATCTCAGTTGTTTTATCTGATTTTCAGCAAAGTCTTATTTTCTTCATTTTTATTACTATTTATATAAAGGTTAAAAATACAATTAAATTATAAAAATTAGTAGCTAAATTATTAAAATATTATTTACTAATTTATTCAACTTAGACCCTTAACTAAATTAGGAATAAGAATAATATTCCCAAAAAATTTAAATCATTTGGTGAACTTGACTTACTTTGTTTGTGCATAAAAACCCTAAGGTAAATTCCTTGCCATTTTTTCCAATATTTTTCTAATTTTTCCTATAAATTTTAAATAAAAAATTCACATTTAATTTTTAAATTTACCTTAATAATTTTAAAAATAAGTTATTCTAAACCCTAGTTGAATTTACTAGGTCCTTTTGCACACAAAAACTCTAAAAACACTAGGGGAAATTTATTGCTAATTTCAGAAATATTTTTCTATTTTTTTACCTACATATTATAATCAAAATTTTGCATTTTATTTTAAAAATTCCATAGTAATTTTAAAAATAATTATTTTTCAAAACCTTAGTTACATATACTAGGTCCCATTGCTTTTGAGGTATCACCTTACATCTAAAATTAGATTTTCACATAAAAATAATAAAAATGGATCTCATTTATATATAAGAATTTCTTGAAAATAATAAGGAGACCATATTCATCCCTATCATGTACATAAATGATGAATTTTACCATATGTTAGTACAAATCTTCATTCTTTGCATTTCATGCTTACTTTTCATAATATGGGATGATATTAAGAAGGTCATTGTTAAACATAGTAAGATACCTCTCCTTCAAAGCAATGTGTACTTGTATTTAATATAAGGTTTCATTACTTGCTACACATATTATAAATATCATCGCACATGTCAATTTTTTTCATGCATTCATGCACAATTTCATGCTCTCTATTCCTTGCTTTCTATATCTCATATGGAATTTTTTTCAAGTTTATATTGATACACACATTAGACAAATAATATCACATATTAAAGTTATTTATGCAACAATGCATAATTCCATACTCTCTATCCCTTGATTTCTATCTATCATTTTAATTGCTTTTTATAATCATATTACTATATAGTTTATAACTCAAATTTTATGCATTTCATTTCATATTCATGATTTCTACCTAGATGCATATAAATTAATGGATAATTTTAAGTATTTCCCTATCACTACTAGACACAAGCAAACACTATCAGCTATATCCATCCCTCCTCCCTTCAAACTTGGTACCTATAGCTCTTATCCCACACCTAATACCAACTCTATGCTTATAGTAGATCATGTGGTACATGCTATTACCCAAGTTTATGAAGATAGGTATGTTGATTACACCAATGGATATAGCTCTATTACTCAAGTTATCACCCATTTTAATTACATTTTTAGTTCTCGATCTCCTTGAGTGATTATATGTTTACAAGGATGTATTATATGCATCCCTTCACAATACTAGAATTCTTATTTCTATTAAACTAGCTTATGTTGCCTCTATCCTTAACATAATGCAATGGACTGAAGTGCATATTTCCTTTGAGAAAGAGTATTTACCCCTAGACCACATCATTCAATAAAATATAACTCTATATATTCAATTAAGAATTAATGATGTAGGGGTAAAAAGAGTGTTAGTTGATAATGGTTTAGGACTCAACACTTGTAACATTTTTTTCTTAAATGTCTTAATATACAACCCCCTAATCTAAACCATTCTGATATGAACATCAGAGGTTTTGAAAACATTCCATGGAAGGTCATGGGTTAAATAACACTCAATCCTACTTTGGGACCTAAGTCACTGCCAACTACTTGTAAGTAATGCCAAATGGCCTCAATTATAATTTATTACTTGGTCAGCCTTAGATTCATGATATGTATTTAGTCCCTTCTACACTTCATGCTTGTCTAAAATTTAGTCACAAAGGCTACATATACACATTCCTAATAGATAATGAACCTTTTAAATACTGCTAGGTTACCAAATATCCATAGAATTATATTCTATACTTTAATCTTGGTAATATACCTACATAATGCACTACTCACAATATACCCTTAAATAATGAAACAATCAAATAATTCCAAGTTTTATAATAACACCAACACCAAATCACTAGTTTTCTTCCCCTTTTGCACTTAAAAGTCATAATAATATGGGATATCATGGTAAAGATCTTAACAAGTATGAATAAGGAATCATCAATCTTGTTAAGGCATCCACACAACATGGAAAGCAAGGGCTGTGATATCAATGTACCTTTCTTCATGATAACCTTCTTCTACAGCTTCAAAGCATATGAAGTTTTGTCTATCCATTACACTGTTATACCACACCATTAATCATACTTCAACATTATCATTGATCTATCTAGATCTCAATGATGATATGGTTTCACTAGATATGTTCACATTAAATGAATTATCCAATGATGAATCCCTCTTAAAATTTCTCAGAGCATATGATGACCTCTTATCTTGCTATCATAAAAATAAATTTCCTCATCACACAAATGACCATGCACACTTTTGAGTAAATCTAGATTATCCCCAAGACATACTAGTTAATTCAAATGATACTATTCCTACAACCCCATACACACTAGATCATTCTACATTTCTTAATGAGGAAACAATTACTTTCAATTTTGGAATTGATCAAGATACAAAATTATATTATTAGACGCTACCCTATGAAAGGAAGAGGATACAAATATTCATCAAACTTTAATAGATTTTCTAAAACTCTTTGCTTGTTCTCACTCAGATATGTCAGGAATTGATACATGTATAATAGTTCATTAGATTCCCTTATACGCAGATTCTAAATCAATTAAATAAAAAATTCACAAAATTCATCCTAATGTGGCTCTCTTAGTCAAATATGAGATCTAATGCTTCTTATATACAGGTCTCATTTGACCAGTAGCACACTCTGAATGGGTTTCCAATATAGTCCCCATGGTAAAACCTAATGAACAAATTTGATGTTGTTCTGATTCTTGAGATTGAAATAAAGCTTACCCAAAAGATTATTTTCCTTTACCTAACATTGACATGATCATAAATTCCATAGCTAGGTATGAAATTTTATCATTTATGGATGGTTTTGCAAGATAAAACCAAAGAAAAATTGTCAAAGAAGATCAAGAGAAAACATCTTTTACAACACTTTGGGGGTATATTATATTAGATTGTCATGCCTTTTGGATTAAAAAACATCAAAGACACATATCATGATACCATGATACATATTTTTCATGAATTAATTCACCATACTATTGAGGATTATGTCAATGATATATTAGCTAAATCCAAACAATGATAACATTATGCTATTGATTTACAAAAGATCTTTCAAAGACTCAGGCAATACAATTTCCAATTAAACCCAAAAAAATGTGTGTTTGGAGTTACTTTGGGAAAACTCTTAGGTTTCATTATTTCTTAGTATGGCATAGAGGTTGACCCTAAGAAAGTTAAAATAATTATTGACATGCTGCTTCCCACAAACTTAAAACAATTTTGATCCTTACAAGGAAAGATCCAATAAATCCATCATTTTGTAGCCCAAATTGCTGATAAAAATCACTCATTCACTTGATTATTAAATAAAGATACAAATTTTATCTACGACCAAGCCTACCAAGAAATATTTGATAAAATCAAGCAATATCTTCTTAATTTTCCTATTTTAGTACCACCTATACCTGACATGCCTTTTGTACTATATATCTCAGAAATAGATCATGCATTAGGAGCACTCTAAGCACAAAATGATGATCAACATACTAAGTGAGAAATTTATTACATCAATATTGAATTAGTTGATTACAAAAAAATTATCCTATGATAGAAAAATTGTCTAACATTAGTTTTTACCACACAAAAAATTCAACATTACATGGTCAATAATGAGACTCAGGTTATCATAAAAGTAGATCCCTTGAAGTTTTTAATGGAAGAACCACATGTCTCTAGTCACATCATAAAATAGGTCATGTTATTAATAGAGTTTGACTTAAATATAGTTCTTCAAAGATCAATAAAGGGCCAAATCATTGTAGACCATTTGGCAGCCATACCAATTTTAGAAACTAATCCTATTAAAGACACATTTAGAGATGATTTTACTACTTATTCTACTAATTCTAACACTTAGACCATATTATTTGATGGTTCTCATTATGCATCCATTTTATGGGTAAGCATTATCTTTATCAACCCTTCTAGTCACATAGTTCCTATTACATATTGATTAAGATTCTCATGCACCAACATCGTAGAATATGAAGCACTTATCTCAGGTCTATTTGCCACATAGTCCCTCCAAATTAGATCCATTCAAGTCTTTGGTGATTCCCAACTTATTTTCAATCAAGTTAATGATGTATATTAGATAAAAGAAGAACATATTATCCCATATCAGAACATGGTACAATGTTTATCATCATAGTTTGATTACCTTTTTATAAAAAGTGTACCAATAAAAGACAACCGATACATAGATGCAATGGCAAGTGATGCATCCTTGATTCCTATCAACATCAATGATGATCAATCTATTTTCACAATTAAATTATTATAATCACCATCAATATCCAATGTAGATTTTATTTCACTATCCATCTTAGTTACTACACATAGTTTTTCAACTCCAAAATGGTTCTCTGATATCTATAACTTTCTAAATAAATCCATTACACTAGTCACTTTTTCATGAAATGATAAATGCAAGTTATAAAAATAATCACTCTATTATGTAATCATTGGTGGATACCTTTTTAAGTGATCATTCAATGGACAATTTATTCAATTCTTGACTTTAGTAGAAGCCAAAATTGCTATTACATAGATACCTGATAGTGAGTGTGGTGATCACTTAAGTGGAAAGGCCATGTAACACAAATTGCTTCGACAAAGGTAGTATTGGCCCACCATGAAAGATGAATGTTTAAAATATGAAAATTTATGTGATAAATGTCAATGACATAATACCCTACAACATTCACTATCACAATAATTATAACCTATTATCTTTTTATGGCCATTTATGTTATGCATATTTCATCTTATTGGAAAAATTAACCTTGAATCTAATGATAGTCATAAGTTCATGATCATAGCTACATATTATTTTATCAAGTGGGTAAAAGTCATTCCACTCCAATCTAACAAAAGGGAGGAAATTTTTATCTTCCTCATGACTCATATTATTTCATGCTTCAGCCTACTACAACCATCATTTATGATAAAGGAACATCATTTAAGAATAAAACTATCAAGAAGTTTTGCACAAAATACAATATTAAACACACATTATCCACTCCATATTACCCACATGGAAATGGTCAAGTAGAGGCTACTAATAAAACCATCAACAACATTCTGAGCAAAATAGTGACCAAATTTGGAAATGATTGGCACAATCAACTAGTCTTTGCATTATGAGCCTATCAAACAAGTATCTGCACACCCAAAAGAGCCACTCCTTATTCACTCATTTATGGCACAAAAGTAGTTTTACCATTATAATTATAAATCCCATCTCTTTGTGTCTCACTTAAAGGTATTCTCACTAATGACCAGTATTATGAAAAACATCTACACCAGCTTGAGAAGTTAGACCATACACACATTTAAGTATCAAAACATCTCAAAATCTACTAGTAACATATACAATGATCCTATAAAAAAAATTTCACACCAGATAATTTGAAGTTAATGATCTCATTCTCGAATAAAATATTCATAATGTTAATGCCAAAGAAGAAATCAAATTAAAATTCAAACCAAATGGCTAGGTCCATACATTATTACCAAAAATCTTAGCCTTAAAGGGTAGCATCTAGCCTCACTTAAAGGAAAGAAACTCAAAAATCCAATGAATATTCTTCATCTACATAGATTCCATGTCTAGCATTTCATTTCACACATTGTATTATACATAATTTTTCAAACTTACTTATATATAAATTTCTTTCAAATTACTAATACATAGTTTCTTAGTATTTATTGTACATAATATCCTCATGATTGATTGTACATATCAGATATTACAAAATACCAAAAACATTAAAATATATCAAAAATGCCAAAATCATTCAAATATATAAAAAACACCAAAAACATTTCAATTATATGCATTCTCCATGCTTTACATTTCTAATACCATGCTAGACTTACATTTTGTTGTTTTATGTTATTGTTTGTCAATTTACTTACATTACCATTCTTCAATTGATCTTGTTTGAGTGTTTTTAGTGACTTATATATCCTTGATTGCTTCACTCTACCCATTGAGGAGGAATCCTACTTTATACATTCAAGACATACATCGATATATATACCCCTAGGGGCATCCTCCACATGACTACACCATCTAAGTTATGTCATTTCTACACTACACACTCTAGTTATCATGTTGATGTACATTACTTACTAGCTTACATAGATTACTCTATAGACATTCACTAGTATATAACACTTGTGTATTTCTTAGCATATACCTAGTCTTATAATACATGTCTTGCATACTTTAGCTTCTTGAGTTGATTAGCTAGACACAATTATATTTCTATTATATTATATAATTTCCTTCCTTGATTTGTTTAGATAGATGTGATTGTATTTCTTAGTTCCTATTTTGTCTCTTGTATGTGCCGTAGGACATTTTCCAATGTCCTTTGCTTCTATTCTTGTGTGTGCCTTAGGACATTTTGCAAATTTCCTTTACCTAAACTCTTCTATGTGTTTTTGGCACTCATTCCAACCTTGATTATTTCCAATTATATGTGGTATTTGAACATGCTTTGTATGCTTGATTTCCAATTTGAGTGACATGTTTCCATGTCCTTTATTTGTTTGTCCCCTTGGCCACTCTTGTATGCTTCTTGCCTTGTATGCTTGTTGCTTATTTTATTATGACTATTTGTAATGCCATGATACACATCATGCATTATCTTTCTTTCTTGGATGCCATGATGGACATTATGCTTCATCCCTCCTTGACAACTATCAACTAACAATTATCCAAACTTTTAGTTTTAGTTCATTATATTGCACATTCTATTACATTTCTATATCTATCTTGGCATACCCTATTGATCTAACAATCTCCATTAAAAACCATGTTATATATTGAGATATCTTATCGATTATCATTGTTATATCATGCATTTTATAACATAACACACTTATAGGGCTCTTTATTCGAAGGGTAGTCATTGCAGGGTCTTCATTTCTACCCTTAGAAGAGGGGGAAATAAACAAAGGTTTTGACATAGAAATCAGAGCTCCTACTGGTAAAAAAATCATCCTTTTAAAATACCTAGAATAGTATCCAGGCTTTAAACTAGTTATCTAGTGATAATTATAGAATAATATTCAAAATCAACACATGAAAAGAGTACCAATATTGGACTACAGTGCCAAATAGTATGGTGTCTAATTTTGATGCTCTTATCCAAATAATAAAAAAACTATATTTTCTAGAAACAAATAAAAAAGTAAGTACAATTATACTTTTGTCAACAATAATTTAGTTTAGAATCAACAGTTTTAGTATATTTTTTCTTAGAGAATATATATATATATAGGGGGAATCATACATGGAATAGTGTCTCTCACTTCCAATTTTAGATTAGGTAATTGGTATAACTTCTATATCAAAATCCATGTTTTAGACACCAATGATAAGGGCAATGTGCATGGTATATTTGACTTCTTTTCTTTCCGAGTTTAATATATTACCTAGGTATTCTTAGTAGCTGCATGCCTTATTCTATCTATAGGTGGTTGGCATCATTTATGAGTGGCTTCTACATAAGCATATTGCCCAGTTTAGGAGTGTCTTTCATACAAGCCTAATCTTCACCTTTTTCAAGCAGGCCAAGAGTGGTTTAGTTTTTAGCACACATTCAGCTATCCATGCCACATTGTCAAATTACAGAACATTCATGAGCTTTAGGAGCCATCTCATACAACATAGATTTATACTAGTATCAATTCATAGGTTCACTTCATGGGGTAATAATGGAGCCAAAGGACTAGTTATCCCTAGTATTATTAATCCACCTACTTAGAGGGAATGGACACATGGTCCAAACATTGATTAACACACACATGATCACATAAATTTACTTAGTGGGAAATTATGGAGCTAAAGAGATATACTTTATATTCTTAATCCATTCTTAGATAATTGAGTACTTGACTCTATTTATAATATTACTATTGGTACATCAAAATTCAACACATACTCAACACCACTCAATATCACCTAGCATCAAAATAGGTTTTATATTGGTTCATGTACTTGGTGAGGTGTATTCATTCCTTTCTCTTCCTCTCTCTTTTACCTAGATTTTTATATGTTCTTATTTTAGATATAACATATCTAGTAAGAATTGATCTACTCCTAATTTTCTCTTATAGATTTTCACTTCACAACATGCTCTTTAGCACACCCAACATCACATAGCTTCACCCTTATAGGTAAGTTTAGGTACACTTTCTAGTTTTCCTTTATCTTATTATTTCACTTTTTTGCATCACTAGAATAAAGGGTGGGGGGGAAATGTTGTCACATAAAATGTGAAAATTGGTAGCTTGAGTGATGCTTGTGGCACCCAACCCATAGGTCCCTCTTTCATTCTCTCATGACCCTTTTAGACACCTTTTTGCTTATTCATAGTCATCTGTAAATTTCCAAACCCTAATTCTAGCTTAGCCAGGCTATATTTCCTATGATAATTCTATCCCCATAGGTCCCACACCTATATGATAATAGCACCTAACTTAGAATATAACACCAGACCCTAGGGTGTCCATTTTTAGTGCTCTTGTCTAGTTGTATTTTTAGCTCTAATAGTCATTTCCTTCTGGTTCCTATCCTTCTTCTTGTCAGCCTAATGTGAATACATTCAACCTATGACCAATAGATCTCTATAAAATCCCATTCAAATTTAATTTATAAGGGGTTGTAAAATATAAAAAAATCAAGCAAGAATATAAGCAAGACCATTGAGGCAAACTTTTGTATTCTCTGCATACAACCATCCAATACATATACAAACACACCCAAATTCTCACACCAGTCCCTAACCACCTTAAACATACCTAGTTTATCATTTTTTCATATTCATAACACTGTTTCATAAATCACATCAAGTGGAATAAATATATATGACTTGATCCCTCTTCAAAGTATTGGTATGTAGGCAATGTGCCCACATAAGAAGTGTGGATACACGTTTAATACATCTTACACACACTAAACCCCATTTTATTTCTCAAGATTAATCAAATAATAATTAAATATGTGGTTTTAAGAATAAATCATATTTATAAGGAGTTTTTTAGACCTTCAATATTCAAAATTTCATAGGTAGGCTCACATAGGGATAGTGAACAAAACCCAAAAAACTTAGGTATCTAAGACAATAGTGGTAGAAAAGTAATATAGCACTAGACCCTAAGGTGTTATATTTTAGTGTTCCTATCCTTTCAAAAAATGAAATATAGATCCTAATTTGTGACACTATCCCAATCTTGCACAATAAATTCTAGACCCTATCTCAGCTATTTCATCCAATTTTTAGTTAAGTCTTATTTTCTTCATATTTATTACTATTTATAGAAAGGTTAAAAATATAGTTAAATTATAAAAATTAGTATCTAAATTATTGAAATATTATTTATTGATTTATTCAACTTAGACTCTTAACTAAATTAGGAATAAGACTCCAATATTCCCAAAAATGTTAAATTAGGAGACCTTATTTGATGGGTAAACACTTTAAGGTAAAGACTAATTAGGATAGTCTAAAATAATTTTTGAAATAATGATTATCATCAAAAGAGAAAACAAAAATGGGTGACTAAAATATTTGGTTATGAATTTGAAATAGTCTATAAGAAAGGCAAAGAGAATGTTGTAGTAGATACACTTTATAGGAGGTTTGAATTAATTTAGGAACTATTATGTGCAATGACCATTTAGAAAGTAGATTAGTTAGAGGAAGTAAGATCAAAATGGGATATTGATAGGGATAAAAATGTCTTGATTCAAAATATTTATCATGATTTAAGTGTTTGTAAAAAAATTAAGAGGAAATGAAACACATTATGGTATAAAGATAGATTGTACCTATGTAAAAGTTATGTCCTCAAATACAGGATCATTTAGGAACTTCATGCATCCCTAATAAGGGGCACTCAATATTTTTGAATACATATAATTGCATCCATAAATATTTATTTTTGGATGAACTCAAGGGGGATATACATAAATGCATGGTATAATGCATGGTTTTTTCAATAGAACATAGGGGAAATAATTAAGACACTAGGTATTTTACAACCATTATCCATCCCTAGTCAATTATGGGAGGAGGTTTTCATGGATTTAATTACACAGTTACCTAGATATGAAGGTAAAAATTTCATCATGGTAGTTGTGGATAGGTTCAAAATATATTTTATTTTTATTCCTTATCATATCCATTTGTAGCTAGTACAATATCTTATGCTTTCTCAATACAATTCAAAAGTTGTTGGGTACCCCAAAAATCATTGAAAGTGATTATGATCCTATCTTCATCAATAACTTTTTGAATGAGTTATTTACAAGTTTGGGTACCCAATTGGCTCATATATTATCTTATCATCATAAATTTTATGGGGAAATAGAAGTGGTTAATAAATTTTTAGAAAGGTATCTTCATTGTTTTACATTAGATAAACAATAATGTTAGGTTCATTGGTTACCACTAGCAGAATGGTGGTAAAACATGTCCTTCCTATCTATTCTAAAATTTATCAATTTGTGTAACTTTATGTAAATAAAAACCCATACATCAATTCATATTTGAAGGTGAAACCTAGGGTTTGAGTTGTTGAGGAACACATTAAACATCATGAGGTACTAGCTAGTCTAAGGGAGAATTTAGAAATACCACAAAATAGAATGAATCAACAAGATAATCAACACTATATATTTGGTTTTTATGCCTTTTTGTCCATATAATTATATGTATTTTAAACAATATAAAAATGATGAAAAACTTTTTATTAAGTATTATGGCCCTTGTCAGATCCTATAGAAAATTTGAAGTGTGGCATACAAGTGGACCTATACCAATCCATTTGCATACATCTTATCTTTCATATACCTTGTTTGAAGAAGGTCATTAGATAGAGAGTTTCTAACTATAATTATTTACTTTAATTGGATGAATAATATTTTGGAATATGAGGATATCCTTTACATGTGCATGAAATAACCATGAAAAATATACCTTAAGGAGTATTTGATCAAGTGGAAGAGTTTGAATTTTGAAGATGCAACATGGGAGGATGAATATTTCCTATAAAAACATATTATTTTGATTAAACATGGAGTTAAATGTTGTTTTTAAGGTGAGGGGTATGCTACACCCTTAACCTATAGTTCATCTAAGGATATGTGTGGTTGACTTTGGCTTACATATCTTTAATATTATATTATTGAATTTATCTATGTTGTTAATATGCTCAGCCTATGGAATAATCATGGTTGAGTAGAGTGTATATATATATATATATATATATATATATATATATATATATATATTTATTAGTATTTTATCACCATATTTCAAATTATAATCTTATTGCATTATTGTGGAGGTTCCCCCCTCAAAGTGGCCTAATCATTATTATCAAATATTTTGTTATTTAATAAATTATTGTTGTGGATTTGATTATTCTTCTCTTAATTCTATGATATAATATTCCCATATTGTGAACATCTAAGTAATTTCATTATAGTATAAGCCTATGCATCAAAATTTTCTAAGTTGTGTAATAAGTGAATTGAATGTGTATTTATAATTATTCTAAAGGGATGACCACATGATAGGAAGCCTAAGGTGAAGTAAAACCTAAGGATGAATTTTATTTTAAAAATTAATTATTTATGACACATTATAACCATTTGAAATGACATAAATGCCTTGACTGAGCATTGGTGTCCCTTAAGGGTGAATGCTAAACTTTGGGTCGAGACTATCAACACATGAGTACAAGGGAGTTAGTTTGTTATTAGTATGAAATAAAAAATGAAATGCATAAAAACTTAAAACCCAAGTGCATGTATTTGGATTAGGAAAGGATAAGGAAGAGATAAACAAGTGTAAGGAAGATAAACAATGTAATTTTAACTTATTTTTGTATCTCTCTATCTTATTGGCATACAAGCTTGATTGGATTGGATATAGAGCTCAGAGTCTTTGTCAATGTCACGGTTTCATTCCTACAATATCTCCCCTTGTGTTATCTATGTTTTGATTAAGAAATTAAGGAATTGTTGAATATTTTTTAGAGTTTTAGTGAGTAATTTTGCATAAAAAATATTATTTATAATTGTAGATGACCCTTATATTTGTATATTTTACAAATTGTTTTTTACCATTAGATGATGACCAAGATGTGTGGTTAAGGTTCAATATTTTTTAAAGGGTTTATGTCAATAATATTTGGAGTTGAGTTTCAATTTATATATCATGGGTTTCATTTATGTTGATATTTTCAAGGTTTTACCTTTGGATAAATTTAATAAAGTTTAATCAACCACTTCCAAAGTGATGTCACTTAAAAATATTTGTCAAATTTTAGAATTTCCATAAATAAAAATTTAGCCAATTCCCATCGATTTTATACTTAAGTATAGATTATCCATTTTATCTAATTTAATAAATTAATTAATTCTAGATTGATTTTTTGTCATTTTCTCAATTTTTAAAATTGAATAATTGTTCCATTTAATTGATCCAAAATGTCACTTGTAAAAACAACAATTCAAATTAGGATGATTAAATGTGGACGATGATTGGATATGGTGTATTACCCCAATCAGGGATGTACCAATGTGTTTCATTATATTCACATCAAGTGTACTAAATAATTTTGAGTGTATTAATGATTTCTAATCTAATTCATGCATTATTATAGAAATTCATTCAGATTTACAAGTTTGACATGGAAGTGTTGAAAGTGGAGTGTCTAAATTTTCTCTACAAGACTCAAATGAAGTAATGGATTTTAAAAGATTGAAAACACATTAAAATTATTTCAGAATGATTGGAAAATGATGTACTCAGGTTTCAATGATTTTTTTTTAATTTAGTGAAAACAAATTCATAATGATGCCCTCTCAAGGGTTTGGTTTGAAAATCATTTTGATGAATGGGCCTTTGAAATGAAGAAAACAACATGTTTTGAGACAAGAGAGGCTAATAAACATATAAAATAGAAGAAACCAAAATAAAAAATAGACAAAGGAGCCATAAATAGGCCTCTAGGGAAGAAGGATGATGTAATGGGGGGTTAGGGGAGTAAAAATTCAAATTTGGAGCTATAAACTGACTCTTAAGGGGTAAAAATGGTTCAATTTCACCCTTCCCTATTTAAATTTTCTACTCTATATTTACACATGAGAGAATAGATTGAAATTTCATGAATTACTCAACACAAGAACCTTTTTAAGTGGGTCTGAGAGTGCCAAAAACTAGTGGGGAATAGGTACTCAATAATTAACTTTATTTTTTTATTTTTTTTGCATGTATAACATTTAACTCTAGGTAGAAGTAGGTGGAATAATAATTTATCCATTTTAATAATCATTAAAAATGATTATATCACACCCAAAATGGTGATATCATCAATGAAATAGAGATATCATGACCAAAATAATGATATCATCACCAAAATAATGATATCTCTAAAATGTGTGGAAAACACCAAAATGGCAAAAATGTATATTTTGGTAGAATTAATCCAAATGGTGAGAAAGAGATAAAAATGGTTGTAACACTCTATGAAATATTGATATCACCCTAATAAATAATAATATCACCCTATGAAATGATGATAACCTAAAAATAGATAAAGAGGCTAGAAAGCATAGATAATGTTTTGCTAAACAATGATATCACCAAAATCGATAAAATCACCTAAGTGTCAAATGGACTCAATTAGATAAAGTTTATGTTTGAGGTGAATGTGGAATGCTTGTGTCTTAAAGAAGTAGAATGAATTTTTGATGTTGAGTTATTTCTCTTGATGTTATTGTTGTTAGTTTTAGATAGATAGTGTTGACTAAATGTGTTGACATTTTTTGATTGACAAGAGTGAGTCACATTGTTGATAGATAATGAGTGACAATCATGCATCTTAAGGAAACCAAAACTATGGATCGAGGAGACCTTGGTATTTATAGAGATAGTAAAATTGTGACGTTGAAAATATTTGATTATCCAAGTGGATAGGGCCAACATATCAATTCTAGTATAACAACCCCTCAAGGTTAAATAGAATTAAATATATAATTTTAAACACATTAAAAAATTTCCTTAATTGATTTTAAGTACTAATTATATTTAACTAAATGCAAAATTTATGTATATTATACTAATAACCATCATGTAATCTATTTGATTCATTTAGTTAATGATCATTGTATAATAAATATTGATTTAATTCCACAAGTAAAACATAGTAAAGCACTAAAATATCCAAGTTAATAATTCATTCGATACTTATTTAAATATCACAATAGGTACATGTATATACAACCAACTCTTTTTATTATATAACTAACATCAAATAGTATAAATAAAAACTATTACAAATTTGAATAGCAGTTTATAATTATAAAATGTTACACAAAACATAAGATTCTAAATGAACTCATTAATATCCAAAAATAATCTTGAGTAAAGCCTCTATCAATTGACTTTTGGAAGGGGAGGGAAAGTATAATCCAATTGATTTTTCACACCTACCATGGACCATTGATCTGCCACACAATCTCCCAATAAGGTAATGACCCTCCCTTCATGGATGGCAAATAGTGATAGTGCAAAAATTGATAAACTCAACTATAAAACCATGTACTGCAAGATAACTATCACACGCAACATATCAAAAACAAATATGTTCTAAAATGATATCATGTAATACATGAAAACTAAGTCAAATAAGTGAATTAACAATGTTCAAACCATAAACATTTTGGCCAAAGTTTTAATATAGTTGTTCAGATCTCAAGATCAGTCAAATTAACACACAACTCATTTGAATAACTTCAATATGTCTATTAGTGGCACTAAGTACATGAATTCCATTTCACCTTCTTATTTAATGTCATTAATACTAGATAAGCATAATAATACTAAAATCCATAAATTTCAAATAAATATAGATTTCCATAAAGAATATTACAACATATATGAATACAAAGAAATCATATAATCACATAGATTCCATTATATACTTAATATCAGTGCAAAATAACTAACGTATTAAACTCACATCTAATTATTTAGCTAAATAGTATCAACACAAGCACAACTTTAATAGTTTAATATTCTTTCATAATAATAATGGTCTCACACTAAAACCCAAATCTACACAATACTCAACACAATCCTTAAATGTTATTTATGCCCATACCAAGTTTCTTTCCATGCATTAACCATATTAAAATAGATTATCATATCACATAACTCTTTATAAATTATTGTATATCAAATAGTATTTTTTTAAAATTATATATACCTAGATGTAACTGCTATATAAATACTCATACTATATCTACCAAGATATAAGTATTTGTGTAAAATACATCAAACATAAGTTTAATTTTATGTAAGACTCATATATAAATCTAAGAGTAAAAAAACACTACCAAATTTAGGAAACATGTTAATTAACATAATGCATGATAAAAATAATAATATTAACCAATCAATAAATAAAAAGTAGACTTCTAATCTAAGTGGTGCATGTAGAGGTTCCAGCTTCATTCTATCATCCCTCATCTCCATCTATTTCATCCTCTCTGATTATACCCTCTCTCAATCATAGTCAAGATATTGGTCTCCATCCTACATCCACTTTAGTACAATAAAAAATAGTTAGATTGTATCATGACATACTCATAATAAGCTATTGTAACTGAATAAATTGCATAATCATGATCATAATGTACCATAACAGAATATGAATAGATAATAAGAAGTTAATGATCATGATCTTAAGTAATAAATAAATATCCATAAACCAACATATTACTAATATAACCACTTAACATAATAAATTAACCAATCATTAACCACAAAATTTAGTAATTAATAGATTAATGAGTCTAAAGGAAAATTAGGATGTAACATCCTTTCCCTTAAAGCTGATCATCATCCTAATGACACTTATTATAATAAAAGTTCTGAAATAAAATAGTGTTTAATAGAAAATAAACATAATATCTAACAAAATACTAAATAAACAAATGTGGGAAAATATTATGAAACTTTTTATAGTCTTCCAAAATGGTACTATCTTTAGAATATTGGTCCTACTAGACCTTGCATTATGATAGTTCTCTATTACACAAACTAAGTTTGCGTGTGTCAATTATTTTGACTAGTTTTAATATGACCACCCTAGGATCTAGAATCTATAAAGCATTCCAATCCAATACATGATAAGGATCAACAATATAATTTTAAGATAGGAAACATGAAAAACATTATACATCAGTGTTAAATCTGGTGTTAAAGAGAGCTTCTATGCCATAGTATTGATAACTTCTAAGACCTCAAAGGGTCCCACATATTTATGAGATAATTTGGCTGATTTTCTAATTTTGATCGAGCTCTTCTATGGTTTAACCTATATAAATATTTTTTCTCCTACTAAAAATTGCATTGTTATTATTTTTAGATCAACATAGCTATTTTTTCTATCATTAACTTTAGCCAACCTATGCCTTATTATCTTAAATTTCTCTTCCATTTCTAGAAGCATATCTAGACCAAAGATTATCCTGTCTTCTAACCTGTCCCAATTGATTGGTCTTCTACACCTTCTTCCATACAATGCCTCAAATAAATCTATTTTCAAATATAATTGGTATGAGTTGTTTTAGGTAAACTCAACCAATTAAATATATTATTCCCATATGTACTATTAGTCCATGAAATATATTCTTAGAATATCTTCTAAAACTTGATTCACCCTCTTTGATTATCCATCTATTTATGGATGGTATGCAATACTAAATTTTTAATTATATACACAAAGCTAAATTAAGAGTCAACAAGAATCTAAAATTAACTTTTGGGCCCCTATTCAAAATAATCTTTTTTAGAAACCCATGTAATCTATACACTTCTTTCACAAATCTCTTCACAAGAATAGGTGCATCATCTAAAATATTACTAGGAATAAAATGAGATACATGTTTATCAACAACCACCAAAATCATGTCATGTCAGTTCTAAAATAATAATATTTTTATACAAAGTCCATGCTTATGACTTTCCACTTCCATTCTAATATGGTATATGAGTATAACAACCCAATAAGATACACATGATCAGCCTTAACTTGTTGACATTCTAAACATCATGAAACAAAATATATTACATATTTCTTAATTACTTTCTATAAATATAATGGCTTTAGCTATATCAAGAGCTTAGTCACACCTAGATGGCCTAAGTAAGGAACACTTTGAAGTTCCTTGAGTACCACACTTCTCAAATTATCTTTATCTGGTGCATAAATCCTTATTTTTTACCTCAACAAACCTTCATCCTCAAAATTGAATATTTCATACTTAGGATCCTAAGCATTCTAAGCCAAAGCCAACTTTACATCTTCATAAAATTCATCTCCTAGAGAGAATTTAATTACTTGATCATGAAAGGTACTCATGATAGTAGTCATAGATGATATATACCTTTTATGACTAAGGGCTTCTATAACCCTATTTTATTTACTTTTTATGTCTTTTATGTCAAAATCATAATCTGATAAGAACTCTAACCATCACCTTTGATGTGAATTTAGGTTAGGTTTAGTGAATTTATACTTGAGCCCCAAGTCATCAGTATTGAGATCAAATAATTTTCCCAACAGATAATGCCACCAAACTTGCAAGGTATGGAATATTGTAGCCAATTCTAGATAATGTAGGACATAATTTGCCTTGTATAACTTTAACTTTCTAGACTCATAAGCTAAAATAGAATATTATTACATGATAACTCATCGAATACCATCTCTTGAAGTGTCGGTTATTATTTATAATTGGCCATTTGGATCGAGAACTCTCAATACTGGTGCTAAGAAAAGCCTTCTTTTCATCTCCTAAAAAACTTCCTCATACTTTCTTGACCACACAAATTTTTTATTTTTCCATTGAAGAGAGGTAATAGGATTTAATATCTTAGAAAATTTAGGAACAAACTTCCTGTAATATCCAACTAAACCCATAAAACTCATAATTTCATGGACACTTTTAATTTCTAGCCACTCCATAATGGATTTAATATTTGAATAATCCACAGATATTACTTCTATATATTTAATGTGCCCAAGTTAATATACCTTTTTTTGAAATAAGTCACACTTCGATAACTTCCCTAAAAGTCTATGTTTCTATAATCATTATAGAACCAACTTCAAATTCTCTAGATGCTCCTCTTCAAATTATGAATATATGAGGATATCATATATAAATACCAACAAAAAAAATCTATATAATCCTTGAACACACTATTCATGAGATTCATAAATGCTACTTATGTATTTGTTATCTCAAAAGGAAGAACTATAAACTCATAATGACTGTATCGAGTCCTAAAAGATATTTTCATAATGTATTCTTCATGAATAATTAACTGATGATATCTTACTCTAATAATAATCTTTAATAAAAATTATTCTCCATGCATTTTATCAAAGAGATCAGTTTCTATCTAATTTTTTCTTTTCCTAAGTGTGAAAATAAGAAACTCGTGATGAAGGGTGTGGAAGAATACCTATTAAAGTGCACACATTGGATCCAAGTGATTATGGAGATATCCTTTTTGGCTTGGGAAAATGACCTATAAATAAGAAAACACTAAAATAAACTTGTTTTTTAGACATGTATATGGGTGGATTACCTAGCGTGAGCTAGATCCTAGAAGCAAAAGCTTTCTAAGACACTGTCAATCCACCCAATTTAAACATTTAGTTGAGATGATAAAATAAATGTATTCTTACATTAAATTATAAAAAACTAAAATTAAAACCATCAAACAACTAAATTTAATATAAGAGAATTAAATTCTTTGCTAAGTTAACCAAAATAAAGCAACTAGTTCAGTTATACTAATGTTGAAAATTGTTTTAAGGCAAAATGGTGGTTTCAGTTTGGTTTATGAAAAGAGTCAAAAAAAAATGACAAGGTTTTGATTGAGTTTTTAAATTTTTAAATGGGTAAATTATAGTCAATAAAGGGAAGATAAATGGTAAAATGGATTATGAGGTCAAGAGGTCAAGATGGAAAAGAGGTAAAAGGGGTAAATGGTCAAGGTAGTAAGAAGGAGGTAAAGGGTGAATGGAAAAGGAAGTAAGTGAATAAGAGGGTATGGAGTTAAATGGTATTAAAAGAGGAGAGGAAAATGGGATAAATGTGTGAGGTTAAGGAAAGAATAAGGCCAAGAAATGAGAAAAATGGATTAGAAAAAAGCAAAAAATGTTACCTTGATGCTTGATGAAGATGTTGTTGATGGAGCTTGAGGAAATTTTGGCAGAGATTTATTACTTTTATATTTTCTCCTACAAGATTATTATGAACTCAAAAATTATTCCCTCCTTAAAAAACCTACAACAATATGTTAATAACTAAAGACTAACTTCCAACTTAACATTTGGTGAAGGAGAGGGGGGTATTGATATCATTTGATGTTGGGAAACATGCCAAAAGAGATAATAGTGGAATTTTGGCACCATTTTCTATGTGGTACATGATTTATTAAAGTTGAGGTGGGTGATTATTCCCATGTGGATTGGTGAGTCTCTTACTTTGCACATGAATCTAAGTTTGAATGGAAATCATGCACATGGGTTTGAATGAAACTGAAGAATTTTTACAACCCTTATTTATATTCATTAAAGAACTTAAATAGGCGTCACACCAAATTTTGTGCCATTTTAAATGTGGTGTATGGATGAGTCAAGGTGAGGTTGGTGGAGACTCCCATGTGGGTTGAAAAGTCTATCATTTGGGTTGGTGAGCCTCCATTTGGGTTAAAAAGTCCAAAAATGAGTGTGCTTTGTCTTTGAGGAGGTAGGTATCCCATTTTAAGGTTAAATTTCATGTGTGAAGGAAAAATATATATCTAATGATGACCCCTTAAGGGTAAATTTTACATATTTTAAGGGGGGCCCTTATGATGCTTAAATGAGGTCATTAAGCACTTTGAGAAAGGGTCTTAAGTGGGGTATGATGTCCCACATCAATCCATGTCACATTTCATGACACATGCCATGTAACTTGATATGTCACTTACCATGTCATGTTGACATGTCACTTTCCATGTCACTCTCCATGTCATTTTCTATGTCACATGCCATGTCATCATGACTAGTGATAGTGGGTCTCACAGTGAATAGTGATAGTGAATATTACATTTGAATAGTAATTTTGAATAATATTGTGTGAATATAAGAATAGTGATTTTTTAATATTAAGAGGGTTTTTTTAATGCTTAAAAAGGTTTAGGGGGTATCAATGTATTTAGGCATCGAAAACTATGAGTGTGTAGTTTTCTAGTGTCTACAAGATCATCAATGCAAGGTAAAGGATACATATTTTTGATTATTTACTTATTCAAAATCTTATAATAAATACATAGGTAAAGGGTTATATACTTATTTGTAATAAACACAACTAGTGCACCCCATGGTGACACACTTGGTCAGATCAACCCTTTGGACAATACCTCTTGCAGTTGAGTCTTTAACTCTACTAATTTAGTTGTCATCATTAAATAGGGGGACTTATATTGTAGTTTAGAACCTAGAATGATGTTAATTTATAAATAAAACTCTCTTATGGGGTAAACTTGACAATTTTTTAGGAAAAACATCTCAAAGATCTTAGAGAAAAGGAAAATCTTTAATGGAGGATTCCATTGATTATTCCATCTCATTTATCTTGACAATACATGTTTGACACCCTTTTCTTTGTTATTTATTCAAATAAATTTCTAATATATATATATATGTTTTAACACTTTTTTTATTAATATATTTGGTTTTATTTCCCCAAATCATCTAGAAATTCAACCTTTTTAAGAAAATAATCTACCTTATCTTTACATTGAGCTAACAAGTGTACTCATAGGATCACATCATATGACCCTAATGGAGTTGTAAATAGATCCACTACCATAGTTAATTTAGGTATTTTGATCTTATATTTAACCAAAAATTTATCAACCTTGACCTTAGATTCATTTTTTTATTGATTTGACCATGAATTTTTCATAATTCCAACTTTTCTAGATAACTTGCCATGCATTTTAGGAAAAAAATATTTAGTAGATCTTATGTTAATAAAAATTAAAATTGGATGACCAAATAAAGTACCTAACAACTCAATAGAGGAAGCTTGAAACTCATCTTGATGGTTATCAATAGCTATATGAGTTATTTACAAAAAATATCCTTGCTACAGAGCAAAACCCTTATTCTTACCATCTGATTTCTCTTGAGTAAATCCCCTAGCATAATGATCAACTCTACAAATGAAGCATACATTAGGTAGTCTTTCCTATCATATTTATGACTTCCCTTGAAACCTTCCTTGAAACCATTTCCTAGTTTCTTATTCCCTTAATCATTACTAAACTTTACATTCTAATTCTTGAATTGATTTTTAGAGTTTCCAATCCTTTTCCAATTCTTATTTTTGAAAGTCATTTTAGGACCTCCAAACATTTTCTAGAATTTATCTCTGACCTAAGAAACTGACTTCAATTTCTACTCCTACTTTACTACTTTCTTGAAGATTTGATCCATATTATATGGCCCATACACATCCACCTCGTATCTAATTTTGGGTTTTAATCCCATAATGAATTTCTTGATGCAAAACCTCTCATTTACCTGATATTAATAAACATATTTTAGGAGCTTGATGAATTGTTCCCAATATTCATTCACTATAAGGTCTTCTTACTTAAAACTCTAAAAATCTATTAGATTCTAATACAAATAGAGTTGGGGCAACCAAAGTGATATGAGTAAGGTCACAAACTATTCCCATATGGTGGTAGTAGATTCAAGATTCATTTCAATTTCTTATTTTCCCACTATGTTGTTGCTTCACTAGCCAACTAATAATCTCCCCACATTACTTTTTATAACTTTAGAGTAAATCTATATCTCAAAATACTTCTCCATTT